>CM052722.1:16676140-16692007 GCA_028551405.1 Uromys caudimaculatus | reverse complement strand
TCAATGAGCCTGACCCCCCCCGCCCCCCGGTCCTCCTGGAGTTTGGACCACCAACCAAAGAATACACATTGATGGACTTATGGTTTGGACCACATATGTGGCAGAGGATGACCTTGATGGCCATCAGGGAGAGAGGAGAGGCCCTTGGGCCTGAGGGTGTTAGAGGCCCCAGTAAAGGGGAAGGTCAAGGTGGGAATATGGGGATGGGTGGGCGGGTGGGTGGGAGGTGGAATTCCCTCATAGAGGCGGGGAGGGGGAGGGGATAGGGGGGTTCCAAAGAGGAGACCCAGAAAAGGGGAAACATTGGAAATGTAAACAAAGTATCAAAAAAACAAAAAAACAAAAAAAAGGAAAAAACAAACAAACAAACAAACAAAACCCAAGTACTGTAATCCTGCTCCCTTGTCACCACCTATAGAAGTCATGGAAGATAAACTTTCCAAAGAAGCATTTGTTATTAAAAGAGAACTTGGAAAATGAAGTCCTGCTCAGAACTGAAAAAAAGAGGAACTTTGGGGAAGAAATAAGCAAAATGGGAAATTTGCATTTCAATTTAACCTTTGCTTTTACATCTCCTATTGACTATGACCACGGGAATTTGCAGCAAATGGGAACACTTTTGCAAAATTAGTGGTGGGTGGATGCCCAAAAGATGCCAGGGAAAAATGAGGTCCATATGGTGACTGTACCAATAGTATCAGTATCTTCTGGGAGCCTGTTAAAACAAAGTCCCAGCTGCTCCAGGCCTACAAGATGAAGGGCTCTTCAGTGGGAACTGCATGTTACCAGGACTTCCAGGGAAAGACTTTAAGAAGTGCCTTTGGTAAAGCAAACACAGAACAGCTGAGAGGCAGCAAGCTCTTCAAGAACACCCTCATACACCACTTTCCTGAAACAATTCCACACCCGGCTTTAAAAAAAAAAACAGCTAAAATGAAATTGTAAAATGATTACATGTTAGATTTTAACTGAAAGGCCATAAAGCTCATCATCCACTAGTCTTCTGCAAGGAGCAAAGGCCACTGGCTTTTCTGGGTGATGGGTGCCAGCAATCATTTATTCCTTTAATGACCCCCACACAGGATATACCATCATTAATTCCAGTCCACTTTTGTAGCAAGAATTTTTTAAGAAAACCCTGGAAAGCTGTGAAAGAACTTGAATTTCTCTGATTATCTACCCAGTTGTTGCTAGCTTCATGACAACACTCTTGATGGCTCTCTAATAGGTTTTACCTAGTTTCTATTTATGAAGCTGGCTTCTGTATTGTACAGTTAACATTTTAGATTAGGAAATCCAGATAATTATGTTTGTCCAGCAGGACTTGCATATTATGTTAACTAAATACCAATTTATGTCTATATATTCTTGAAAAGATATTCCCGTTAGCCTTTTTTTTTTTAGATAACATGAGGTTGCTTAGCATCTATTGTAATACTTAAAGTACCTGGTAATACTTAAAATTAACACAAATCAGAAGAACCTCCTGATCTTTCCAGATTCTTCTTGTAGAGTGTCTCAGCACTTTGATTTCTAGGCTTGCTTCAGAATCTCTCCGTGATAGTCACTGTCAATTGTGCAGATGGCTGTTAAGCTTTCTCTAACCAGGATTCTGCACCAAAGGCACACAGAGATAACATCATAGAACCTGCAAAACAAATCTGTCTGCTCATTTTATAATCATGAAAATGGAGTCCCAGAACAAAAATGACTCTGAGCAAGTAAAGAGAACACTTGAACAAGCCACCAGTCTTCAGGGTATGCCCTCTTAATCACAAAGAGCCTCAAACCTTTAGCAATACCAATGATTGAACACGGTTTGACAATCATGACAAGGACAAAAAAGGAAATAAATACAAAGCACTTCCCTTTCAATATGGAGCAGTAACTCCGCTAAAGGGTAAACAAATCACGGACCAAAGAAATTGGCAACTGTCGGTTTCCTTTCCTATTGCTGTGATAAAATAGTCTGATAAAGCAACCTGAGAAAGGGTTTTGGCTCACAGTTCAATGGTGGGGAAGTCAAAGCAGCAAGAACCTGAAGCAGCTAGTCACCTTATGCCCACAATCCAGAACACAGAGAGGTGAACACATGGTTTCTAGTGTTCAGTTCACCTTCTTCATTTTATGTAGTACAGGATACCAATAGTGCAGCCCATGGTGGCTGAATATTCCCACTTCAACTAATATAATCAAGATAGTCCCCCACGGGCATACCCTGAGTTCCATTTCCCATGTCATTTTGAATTCTGTCAACCTGACTAATCATCACAGTAGCTAAATATATTGAAATGTACTTTTATGTATCCCTACCCCATCATTACCTCAGAGAGGTTTTACAATATCAATTCTACAGTACTATGACTTTTTACAGACTGAACTCTGACAGATTGTGGTTTTGTAGGTAGGGGTGATTGTTTCCCATCTTCTGTCCTGGGTGTGATGCAAAGTGAACATCAACATCTCACAGATGAAGGCTAATGAAGTCACATAAATACTAAATGCTAATATGTAACCCAGTTTGCACGTATCTTTTCTGACAATACTCTGATTCTGAATGATGTCATTTCCGCAGATAAAAGACTTAGTTTAAAATGTTGGAGACTATCCAAAATGAATTTTTCAAATTATATAAAAACCATCAGAGCAGTGAAGTTTTACTCCCTAGATACTTTTAAGTATGATCTAGCCACAAAGCAACTCTGAGTACTCAGCAGGTATCTTTTCTAGAGGTTGTGAAAGGGTGTATAAAACTGTTGATCTTGTAATTGAGTTTACGTGACAACTGACTTTCACAATATCCTGCCACTGTAACAGTGAATCCTTCCATACAGTTTAATTTAGTTTCCAGTCCTAATCCAGTTGTGACCTGAGAAGGGCCAACAGTGATTACATTCTTATGCAATTTAAAATGATGTGATTAAAAGGTGAGACCATTGCTCAAAAATTAAGTAACTACAAAATCACTCTAAGAAGTTTCAGAACCTTTTAACTGTCAGCTTTATTTAAAAAATACAAATATTTCCACATGTTGGATTTTTAAAATATCATACAACAAAAAAATCTACATCAAATAACTAAAAAACACCAATTCTGTCCACTAACTTAATACTAAAGTATTTAGGATGATTTTTTCATATTATCAACACTTAAGAAAAAAGTTATTTCTAACATGTTTCTATAATTAAAATAAAAACAACCAGTTTTCTTTTCTTTTTCTTTTGGTTTTTAGAGAGAGGATTTTTCTGGCTGTCATGGAACTCACTCTGTAGACCAGGCTAGCCTCGAACTCAGACATCTATGGAGTGCTGGGGTTAAAGGCTTGTGCTACTACTGCCTAGCAAAAAACCAGTTTTCAACAGCAAACTTAGCACTTGCTTAAAACAAACATCAAAATGATGGTGAATTGATGCAAACATTTCACATCTGAGAAAAATGCACTTCTTGTGAATTCTAACACTTAGGCAAATATAATCTTATTTTCAAAGGAACACTGCTGGCACTGTGACTGGAGCCAGGCTCTCAATGTTTACATTACACTACTGGTAGCAAGCTCCTAGTGGGAAGATGGAATGGGATGAACTAACCTAAGATAATTTGTCAACTTCCAGGAATGGTGTGATCACTTTTTCATTAATAGTTACAAATTGGGACAGAATTAAAAAACCAAGTATTTTGTAATTTTCATGTATCGAGTTGAAATTTCTACTAGGGTTAAATCTGAATTACATTTAAACATGTCAGTCTTGTAGAGTACATTCAATATATACTTGTGTATTTTGCTCAGGATTGCTTCTTAGACCATAGGGATTTTAGGAATATTAGTTACTTTTAAAACAAGAATAAGTGCTTCGTACTTATAATGAACATAATTAAATTATTTGGCAGGAAAAAGCATCACACACTTTCAGGTTTTATATCTCAAATACTCCTGAGGAAACAGTAAGGATAAAAACAGCTTTTTATGCTCCTTTAAAACCTCTTCTTCAGAGGTTAAGATGTCTACAGAAAATAAAATGAAATACTGAAGTTAATGGGAAATCTAAGGGACTGCTTTCCGCTTATACCAAAGGGAGAAAAATTAAATTTACCTATTATCTGCAATGGAAACTGTTCCTCAAAATGTAATGGAACATGGTATCTTTGCTGAATACAAGATCAAGTACGGTCACTCACTTGAAAAGGACCCTGGGCGACATTATGAGTGCACTTAATTTGGGGAAAATAGTTTAATAACTTTCTCAGGAAAAAAGTTTCACTTTTTTCATAACAAAATAGTGGTTACGAAGTCCAGCGCCACCAAGCAACCTTCATTCTGTCCCATACCGCTGAGAATGAATCAAAGGCAGGACGCACATCCAGGATAGTGAACTGGTAGTCCTTGTTGACCTCACCGCCATCATAGTAATCAATCACATACCTAACTTCTGTGCCACAACGATTGATGATCCAGTCATGGCGGTCAAAAGGCAATTCATAACTGTAATGAAAACAGAGTGTTAAAATGCAGATCTATATCTGTCTTGGTGTAAGCAGAAAGAGTGAAAAGCAGCACAAACTCCTATGTCTGCTCTTATATGCAAATATCAAGCAGAGAAGATGAGACTTAGTCCATCAGTCCATGGTGCTTAGAGAATATTGTGATTAAGAACTATGATGAGTTCATGTCAGATCGTCTGTCTATAAAGGAATAGGTTCATGGTAAAGACACCCAGGCCAGGCTAGGTAGGAAGCTGGAGAAATCAAAGGTACTAAATAACCCTATTACACTATACGACAAGGGAGGGATAAGGCAAGATAAAGACCACAGAAGGAGTTAAAGGACAGTTCTAAAGACACCAAAAAGAGGACAATACAATCCTTGGAGAGTGAAGCACGAGGCTAGCAATCCAACCCTTATAATTCTGCCCATCTATGAGTAAACTCAAGGAAATAAAAAAACATAGGCTGGATACTGGAGATTTGGAAGACGGAATTGCTTTTCTTACACTGTTTTTGGTGATAAGAATGCGGACTATGGCTTAAGGAATGTCAGCAGGAGTTCTACACTGACACTTACCCCATCCAGGAACGAATTCTTGCCCTTGGTGAATATTCTCTTGCTTTGCCTCCAAATCGGACCAATGATGGACCACAAGGACACTCACTGAAAATGCCCAAATAAGAATAGTCTATTAAAAACATTTTCTTTCATTGGACAGGATGATGTTTTTGTTTTTGAGTAATGCCTTTTTTCCTGTATTTGTTTTACTATCACATTTACAGAGAATAATAACTTCTAACAAAGTTCAAATAAGTTGTTCCTATTTAGAAACCTTTTTCTTTCTTTTTGGATCATGTATGTCTCTCTGTAGGCATCTGCTTGGCTTTCCTGCCAGATTCAGGAGACAAGACCTTCTCATTTGGGACAAGGGCACAGGCATACTCTCAGAGAAATAGTGTTTTTATATATATATACATGTATATATATATATGTATATGTATATATATGTATATGTATATATATGTGTGTATATATGTATATATATACATATATATGTATATATATACACATGTATATGTATATATATGTATATGTATCTTCTTTTTCTTTTGCATAAAGCACTTAGTGTTTCTGCAGAGAAACAACAGAAACTGTTATAAAGCCAGCCCTCTGAGTCTATGAGCTCCATTTTCACAGATTCAACCAACTGTACACTAAAAGTACTTGGAAAAACACTGTATCTGAGAACTGGGGAATATAGCTCAGTTGGTACAGTTCTTGCCTACCATGCATAAAGCTCTGGGTTCAATGCTTAGTACCACAAAAATCAAGTATTGTGATGTACATATGTAGTTTTAGAATTTGGAAGGTGAAGATAAGGAGGATCACAAGTTCAAGGTTATCTTTAGGTTATACAGAAGTCAGCCTGGGCTACACGACACTGTCTCAAAAACAAAGTGGTAAAAAAGATAAAACTCTGTACTTGCACTGAGCATATCTGATTTTTATTTCTTTTCATTGTTCTTTAAATAAAACAGTGCATCAAATATTTACAAGACATTTATATTGTTTTTAGGCATTATAAGCAACTGTCCAAAATATGTAGGAAGATATACACATACTGCATGTAAATGCAATGAAATTATAATAAAAGGAACTTTCAGCATCCCTGGCTTTTTTTTACCCTTGGATGTCCTGGAACAGTGGGAGGACTTTACTGCTTCATTAGAAGCAATTAACAGACTTACTGGAACAAAAGAATGAGGGCTGACTCCAAGGAACTAGTTGTAAGTAGTGCTGAACTTGTTTTTTTAGGTAACCTGAACACTGGTAGGATCTTAATTAGAGACCTTGGCTGAAGTCCCTTAGGGGACTGTCTTCTACTGGCACTGGGGTACATGGAGGCTACCCCTGAAAGACACAAACCAATCACTCTTATGGGGTTGAAAGATTGGTCCATTAAGACAGGAGCCACTATCTTGCCAGCTGCTTTCATTCATAATACAAGCTACATTCCTACCATGTAAGGGAGAAGATTCCATATCCAGAGTACAGCAGAGTCTGACTATGAACTTTCTAGTATTTCTTCTCAAGAGGGTCACAGACAAAGCAATAAACTCAACCTATGCAACTTTTCTTTTGAAGACATTAGTGAGGTCTTTTAGGACCTAGCTAATTTTGCCAGAATTCTGCAAAATGACCCGTGTTGAAGCTGACAAGTTGAAATGCCTGTTTCTCTTATTTCTTTGCTTTTAAAATCACGGTACAAGTAAAGAGCAGGTGGCCTTAATTAAAGTACATTTTTAACCTAGGTTATGATGGCTACTTGCAGCTCCCAGTTAGGCCAGCCAGGTCTTTCCTCTAGGTCAGGGGTTACCGAAAGGAACCCATCTTACACCTACAATCCAGCTAGTGACACTCAAGTAGTGCTAATACTGAAGTGTTCAATGCAAATACCAAAAACAAAAAGACCACCTTAAAAATAAAGCAGTAGATGCTTTTTCTCCAAGAAACTTATTACTCATGCATTGGAAGGAATTTGAAATGTATACCAGATTGTGATAGGACCTAGTTCTTTATAAAGATACTCCTCATTCATCCACTTCTGGAAGAGGAGGTCTAAAACCAGCAGTATCATACCATTCCATAAACACCAAACCTGAGACAGACACCCTATAAGTAGCCCAGCATGTAGAGTTGCAACAAACCTGCCAGGTGATGTGAAGAAATACTGCTCTTTCAATTGATCTAGTCAATCTGAGAAAAGGGGCCCATGTGAAGACAGATCTTTAAGGTCAATCCTTACAGGGATTCCAAATTCTGCTGAAGGAACAAAAAGTTTTTTCCTACCACCCGTGGATCATAAAACAATTTCGTTTTACTTCTACCTTCAATGACTGATCTATCATACTTCTTCCCCTGAGAGATGAGGGCTCCATGCCCCCCTTAAATCTGACCAGGCTTGGAATAGTTGAGTCACCTAGCTAGGTCAGAAAAGGAGATTTAGATTCTGCCTGGTGCTTTTGAGAACTCAACTTCTGGAGCCCACTGACTGTGATTCATAAGGCTGACCCCTTGCCAGATAGGTATATGACCAAGCCTCCAGAAAACTCGAGCCCATAGCTAGGCAGCAGCCATTTCTGACCATGACCTAAGCAATCTTTGTTCAATATTCTCTGCAATCTGCACTATGAGCTCAGTGAGTAAGAAAGTATGGTCTCTCTTACAAGGATGATCACTGCTACACAAATGAGTAACAAAATATTATTTAAATGGTACCACTGTGGGAAGGCTAATAATATGAAGTAAAGATGATGCTGGGACATTTTTTAAAAGAGTTTAAATATACTTACTGAGCATGAAGGGCTTCCCACTTCAAAATCTCCTTCCAAGCTTGCTCGTTATTCTGATTGTGAATTCTAATGATATTGTACATATCTTTCTGACTAATATCATCATCCTTCCACTTCCACCTAAGAAAGAACATGTAGTAAAACTTAACATTCAATGCATACATAAAATATACACTTTTATAAAAACTTGCATACACTAAAATTAAAAATTGAAGGTTCATGTTAATCTCATTTCATGGAATCCCCAAAAGTCATCCTTATACATCCATCTATTTTTAAGGTGGCATTATTCATTTAGTAGCACTGATAAATGATTTGCCAATTTTTCCTAGGCATTTTATTTGTTTCATTTTTATATTTCTAAAAATACAAATGCTGTGAGATACAGGTAAATCTCATGCAATCAGTTACAGGTCTAAGTATTAACAAATGGCTACTGTCCTTTCCATAAGCAAACAGAATCCTACATGTTTGCTGGAGCTATAACATTAGGCGTCACCTAATTTTCAACCTGAACTTAAACATCAATCAGGACTTTCTGGATTTCAAGCTTCCCAATTTTCAGTCCAGAACCTCTACTAAGGTCGCTGGTTCTCCGGGCCTCAGACTGGCTACTCAAATCACTGGCCACTTGCTGGTTGCAAATCTTGGGACTTGCTGCTGGCTTAAATGATAATGGGAACCACTTTAACCCCATGCTCTGTTAGTTCTATTTTTCTAGAAAACCCTGACCTTAAATACTGGTCTTGAACTTATATTCTGATAAATGAATATTCTATTATAAACTGTTAAAGTCACTAATTAAAAAGAATATTGTACATTTCGGAGGCTAAACAAAATCTCTTTAACATTTAATTCTGAGGTAAGTGTGGCAGGCAAATTATCTTCTTAATAATGTTCACTTACCCTTTCCGTAACATGGCATTCCAAAACATCTGTTCAGAAGGGTAAACCCACTTTTTCTCAGAGTCAGCTCTTGGAATTGATGACTCCTCTCTTGAGGTAGACAAAGTAAATGGCTGATCTGGGGATGGTGTCTGATTAGGTGGTGGCATCTATAGAACATCAGTGGATTGTGTCTGAATGTTAGCACTATGGTATAAACTACAAAATAATCAGTACACCCTGGAAAGCAATTCGCCATACAAAAAGCACAAGTTCCCATTAAATCAATGACATCAGAGTTTCACACCTCTGATATTTTGGTCATACTATTTTTCTGTTGTTACTCCAATAAAATAACCAGCAAGAAGGAATTTAGGGAAGATTTGTTCCAGGTTATAGTCTGAGGAGACACAGTTGGCCATAGTATAGAATGCATAGGTGCATAAAATGCCCTGGGAAGAGGTGAGGGTGGATTACCAGGTTTGAAGGATCGAGGTTCTCCTTATCCTTAGCTGCAGCACCAGTAACAGGGCATTCCACGTAATCATAGGCCCGGTCTTGGTGGGCAGGCACAGAGTGTGCTCTGCTCTCACTGCTTAGGTCAGATGTTGCTGCAGTCACTGGACAGCCTGAAATAATCAAGTATTAATACACTGCTACTGCTAAATACCATTTCATACCATACTAAGATACAGTGGAAGGGGGTCCTCTTAATTGAGACCTTAAAGAGCTAAAGTTCTGATCAACACAACTGGAAAACTAAATTTCTTCTACTTAAAGATGGCAAGAACTAAGCTAGTTAAATTTCTAAAATCCTAAAGATAAGATGCTATAAATGTACTTTCCCTTTAAAAGAAAAAAGAGAAAGAAAATGAAAATGAAAATGAAAATGAAAATGAAAAGAGAAAAAGAAACCTGAAGGGAGAGCTGGCCATTCTTCCCTCTCTGGTTTGAAACCATTAGTTCCATACGTGTCCAGCCCCAATGAGGTAGCAGCCACTATCTAAGCATCTATAGTTGATATATTCCTTCAAATACTAGATATAGGAGCAGAAATGCAGATTTTATATACACTCAAAGAAAAATGTAAATCCCACTTTGCTCATGTTTTCTTCCAAGACTCAAGTAAGCCACAAAAAATTTTTTACCACTCATCTGAGGTGCTAGTCCTTGTGAGCAGACAAAGTGCACCAAGAAAAGGCAATTTTTAAAGGAAATGTCCCATGATAGTCTCATCCTTGAGTCAATCTCAAGTTAATGCCCAAGCTCCTAGGGTACTAATCCAGGTAGGTGTGGGGGCTGAGAAGCCTGTCAGGTGAATGGGAAGGTACTTAAAGATCTCTGTCCCAGAATAAAAAGCCACTTCTGTCATGAAATCCTTCCTTGTTCCAGGGACTAGGAGGAAGTAAAGATTATCATGAATGCTAGTATATAGAAAAGACAAATTTCTATTTACTCCTTTGGCCTCTTCAACCAGGCCTTATTTCCCAAGACTGCATGCAGCTGCTCACATTAGGAGTGAGCACACAGCTGCTCTACCTCCATCTGCATCATTAAGAACACCAGTCTTCCCAGAGCATCCATCCCAGATGGCTATTAGAAGGAAAACTGTGTTATAGTTTCCACATCATAGAACCACGAAGCCCTTTAGGCTCCTATAAATACTCACATTCTTACTGATGCAAATATACAAGGATGACAACAACTCTCTAAAATAGATAACATACAAATCATGTGGAGAACTACTTGAGGACAGAAGCTCAGAGCAAAGGCACACGTGCTTTGTCTGATTTGTCTTAACTTCTAGGAGAAATACTAGGAGACCATGGGATCTGTCTTTGTCCAAGGTCACAGAATTTTCACCAACTTTGCCACTTACTAGCTACATGACTTGAAGTACATAAATTACTGAGCCTTAGTTTGTTTCTTTGACTATAAAACAGTCAGAAAATCTCCCACACTAGTTTATAGAAGTGATAATGTAAACTCTACTAGGAAAAGGATTTTTGTCTACTATGTACTTCTAAGTGAAGAAACAAAACCTAGCAATGCTTATCACAGGATAAGTGCTGACCTCTTGGAGAAGGTTGGCTAAGGAAGAGGAAGGAGAATGGTAACACTGGAAGCATGAGCATGCAGTAAACATGCACATGCAGTAAGCATACAAAAATGCCAGGCTGAACTATCTAAAGCAGATATGCACTAATTGAAGAACTTTTTGGTTCCCAGCCTAGCGCTGACATAATGGTCTATAAATTCACTTGGTGAAGGTTCATTTTGACCTAGATGAAGACTATAACAGATATGGAAGTAGTTTATTGAAAGAG
Organism: Uromys caudimaculatus; assembly: GCA_028551405.1. Taxonomy (NCBI): domain Eukaryota; kingdom Metazoa; phylum Chordata; class Mammalia; order Rodentia; family Muridae; genus Uromys; species Uromys caudimaculatus. Next base: position 16,680,959 of record CM052722.1, on the reverse strand, counting down.
CTAGACTGAGGTTTATTCAGCTCTGGCATTCATTCTTACTATTTATGGACCAAAGATTCCATGTCTGAGGCTATATGATGTCTATTTAGCACTAGCTTTAAATACCACCCCACTATGTCAGCAGTACTTTCTTCTCAGTTATGAAAACTCAAAATATGTATTGAATGATGGCTCTTGTCCTGCATGGCTGAGAGCCACTGGTGTAGACAGGTAAACTTTGGAGAGGTGAGGCTGATTTATAGAACAATTGCTAAGTTTTCATAAATGATCTCAGCTAATCAGTCTCAGAGTACTTAACTTCCAGTCTTACAAGCCTCACTACCAAACTACAAACCTCTTCCTTTAGAACAGGGGCTCTCAGCCTGTGAGCTGGGTTGACCCTTCTGGCAACCTGCTATCTCCAAAAATATTTCCACTACGAATCATAACAGTAGCAAAATTACAGTAATGAAGTAGAAACGAAAATAATTTTGTGGTTGAGGGTCACCACAACATGAAGAACTGTGTTAAAAGGTCCCAGCATTAGGAAGGTTGAGAACCACTGACCTAGAACCATTATCTTTCTTTGAATTTTCTAGAAATGCAAATTACCTTTCCTTTGCCCTTCATGCATCGGGCATCCTGAAGGCCGTGAAGCTGGCAGATCATCTGAAGCATTTGAGGTGTTTACTGCAGTAGCAGGAGAAGATGCTGAGGAGCCCATGGCTGGAATCACAGGGTTCACTCCTGATCGAAAATCTCCAAACTGCCAAAGCAAGAAATCAGATTAAAACATGGAGGCTAAACCGCCGATATCCCCTTGTTATTCTGAACCTGGCTGGCCCTCGATCTTCTTCCCCATCCCATGGGAAAGTATGAGGTAGGACACTTGTTTGGGGGCAGTTTTAAAATAGTGTCTCCTTTGGGGAAATACCATGAAACCTATGCCACCATTTGAGGACAAATCTCAGAGAGACTGGAAACATGTAAGATGAAACCACTTCGTGAATACGGGTGTAGACTTGATGGTGGGGTCCAAGGGGTGGTGACATGGGCCCTGAGGGGAAACGTGCTGAATTAGACTCGAACCGCTGCCCCCGGAGGACCAGGGCCTCAGGGAAAATAGGAATGTTCAAAAAATTGTCACCAAAATGGGAGGCAAGAAGCGGCGATGGGCAGAGAACCATCAGTCTAGTCTACAGGTCTATGCGCGGTCTGACCTGTACCGGTCCGCGGGCTCCACAGTTCACTGGCTCCAAGCTAACCTGGATGCCGTTCTGTCTCCGACTCTCCTCTCCGGCGGTCCCGCACGGCCGCGACCCCGACCGCGTCGAACCGCCAAGCCGAACACACTCGGCAGCCGTCAACTGCACCTGCTGCTTTTCCACACACGGGGTCACCGCTAAGGCTCCGGTCACAGCGGGCTTTCTCGTGCTCCCTTACTTCCTTTTTCCGAAGGCGGGACTTCCGGAAACACTGAGGCAAACCGCAAGCTGAGGAAAGGAACCGCTGTCAGTCAGGGAGGATCCGTCCCACCCCTTCCGCTCCGAGGCCTATAGCTGCCCGCGCCTTCTCTCCATCTCCGCCTCTACGGGCTGGGCGGTGTTTTCAACTCAGCTGGCTGATGAGGCGCTCAGCGTGAGAAATTCTGCTGTTTGTGCTATAGGTAGGCAGAGGGGGGCGCTTTGTCAAATTGCTGTGTTTTTCAGTCATCTCCTGAGGTTCTTCAAAGGTCAATTTGTATTTTTTAATGAACAAGTAATATTTGTGCTTATTTATGCAATAAAGTGCTATAATTCAATACACGCCTTTAAGCCCCCCCCCCCCCCCCCGTGCCTAGGCCTTTCATGGACGCTGGCGACTGTTGTGAGTGTATTCCATGCAATCATGGAATTTACAGCTTTCGTATAATATAAGTATTATATTTCATATTATATAAAGTACGTTTTTATATTACTTGTGTATGGTAAACCAGCAGATAGGCGGTTATTGTGCTGGTTAGATTTTTGTTAACTTGGCACAAGAATCGTTGCCTTCATCAGACTAGCTTGTGGGGGTATTTTCTTGATTAATGGTTGATATGGGAAGACCCAGCCCACTGTGGATTGTACCACCCTTATATAAGAAAGCAAGCAAAGTGAGCCATTGGACCAAGCAAGCCAGTATGTGGTGTACCTCCATGGCCTCATGGCTTTTGGTTGAGGTCCTTGGACGCTTCCGCTTTCTGCTTTGACTTCCTGTTCTGACTTTGCTTCAAGTGCCTTTATAATCTAAGTTGCTTTTGTTTATGATGTTTATTGCAGCAATAGAAAGCAAACCAAGACAGTTATCATAAACGTGATAGCTTAGTATACTCACAACCCAAAAGAGGATATATACTAAGCCATAGCGGGAGGGGGGGCGGGGGGGAGAGCTGCATGTGGAAGCTTCAGAATTTTTGATCACAAGGCAAGGGGACGACAGAGAGGCTCTGACAAGAGTTTCTATCTTGGTATCTGTGAAAAAAAATGGATGAGAAAGGGTCAGCATAGTTTGGATTGGATAATTTGGATATTTTCAGCTGACCTTGGATTTGTACTTAGTAGTGTAGTATCTGACCATGGACTGGGACAGGTGTATATTAGTCCAGAGAATGAAAGGCTAATAAAGTGTTTAGAGAGTAGATATATTTAACCACCTTACTCAGGGATGGGAATAGTGTGTCTTCTAGGCAAGGCCTTGAAATTGTATCAAACTAGCAACTAAAGATACATTATGTCAGCCTACAGAATATTTTCCTGGGGAACCAGCCCTCAACAATTACAAACATTTGTAAAAAACTTTGCTGATGACTATATTTCAATATAATAGTATTCTTGTCTAGTTCTTTGTATTTTGTATTACAAATATTAGAAATATTCTTAGAAGAAAATATTCCATGCGCCCCACACTACTGTAGCTTTTCTACATAATTCCTACATTTCCTTAACACTTCTCTGTGCCTCTCACAATTTGTCTCTCCCAGAGTGCCCTGTTTTAGTCAATGAATGAGTGTCCTTTCTCTCTCACAGTTCCTTGTGTGTTCCCACAATTAACTGTTCCCCATAAGTCCTTGGCTCACCCACTCTTTTCTCTATTTCAGAGTTCCTTTCCTTATTATGTTCATAATTCTGTCCTCTGTCTCATAACTTTTCATGCACTGACAGTTCTTCATTCCATTACAAAACTGTGGCCTTGCTCTTTCTTTGTTTTCCATTCTCCCTATTAGTTCTGTGCTCCTATAATACTGTATTCTTTTCCATAATTGCCCACCTTCACTGGCCTTCCTTAATAAATCCTTCTCATTCCCCTGTCCGCTCTGTATTCCTTTCAGCTCCTCAAGGCTTTCACCATTCTTTATCTACTGTATTTCCCTAACCTACCCACAGTTGTGTCTTTCCCATAATGCTCCATGCCTCTTAAAACTTGTTTTCTTTCTTTTAAAAAATATTTATTTTAGTTATGTGTTGTCTTTCTTGTTGTGCGGTTATGTCCATATGAGTGCAATTGCCTGAGGAGACTAGAATGGGTGTTGATCCCCGGAAGTTGGAAATACAGGCAAATGTGAGCTACCTATTGTTAAAGGGTATTTGAGCCTGTTTCTAGTTATGGTGTGATTTGGCCTTTAGCACATACCTAACTCTCAAATTGATAGCTTCTTTTTATTTCTCATTGTTGCATTCATATATATATATATTACATATATATATGGATATGCATACATATATTGTATGTATGTAGGTATATGTATGCACAAATACAAAAATATAACAGGCTGGGTCTGTTTTTGTTCTTTATGTGTATTGGGCTTGAGAGCTACTCACTTTGTATGAGATAATGAGTAGGGGACCTTATCCCTGGGAGAGGCTAATTCTCCCTTTCCTATAATCATTAGCTGCCTATAATACTTAGTCAAATGTGAGACCCCATAGAAATGTCCCCCTTCAAGGATAACATGACTATTGATATTGGCATTGTTTAGCTCTTGTTTATGAAGACATTTCTAAGACAGATGGTTCACAGCAGGCATCCTGGTATTCTGGATCTTAAAAAGCTATGGAAGATAAACGTCAGGAAAAGGGCTCTCAGGTTTGATCAAGTTGAAATCATCTGAGTCCTGTCTCCTAAATGTGTGTTATTTTTAGCAGTAGGGGCAGACCCTTAACCTCTGAGAGACAGCCAAGGAGTAAATTGACAACCTCTGTTGTATTGAAAGTACCTTGGACTACCTTGACCAACCCTTTGAAAGATTTCTTGTCTGGTGCTGGGAGTTTTGCTAGACTTTGGTTCTTGTGGGGAACATGTTGAGTCCAAGTGAGACAACTTCTTGTAAGGCAGTGTTGCTAACCCTCTCAATGTCTCAAAACTTTAATACATATCCTCCTGTTGTGCTGACCCTCTAAAGCATAAAATTATTATTTATTGCACTTCATGACTATTATTTGCTACTGTTATAAAGAAAAATACAAATATCTGATATGTGAACCCTGAAGGGATGATGAGCCATAGGTTCGGAATTAGTGCTCTAAGGTATATGCACTGTGCATATATTTATATATGCACAAATATATGAAACTAGCCAGTCAAATCTGTTTTTGCTCTTTGTGTATATAAGATTTCACAAGTAACAACGTAGTATTAGATAATATATATTACATAGTTTTGTTATAACATAGGTTTACATTTTTAAGATTTTTTTCCTGTGTGTTCTACAATTCTCTCTTCTCAAATTCTACACATTGTCCGTCTGTTCAGAATATATTATACTTTGCTCAGGCGCCCAGGCTCTTTATTATTATTATTATTATTATTATTATTATTA
>CM052722.1:16646451-16675640 GCA_028551405.1 Uromys caudimaculatus | reverse complement strand
CATATGTTGTCTCTGTGTTCACATTCACCAGAAGAGGGCGAGAGATCCCATTACAGATGGTTGTGAGCCACCATGGGGTTGCTGGGACTTGAACTCAGGACCCCTGGAAGAGCAGTCAGTGTTCTTAACCACTGAGCCATCTCTCCAGTCCCCCTAGCCTCTTTCTCAATCTACAGCCCTCCTCAAAGTTCTTTCCTGTGTCACAATCACGCATTCTATCCCTCCTCTCTCACATTCCGCCTTCCCCACCACAGCTCCCTGTGACCGACCATTACTGGTTCTCTCCCTCAGTTCCCCCTTTTTAATACAATTGATTAGAAGGCTCTCACCTTTCTTGGTCCTGAAAGCATTCTACAGCTTTCCCAGATCAGAGGCAGCAGGAGTTCTCTGGCAGGATCACAGCCAGAGAAGAGAGGAATGGTATGGCTTGGGGTGAGGGCATGACAACTGGAGTTCTGTCTGTGAGGAAGAGAAAACAGCTTCCCATGGGACACAAGAATGGTCTACAAGTAAAACAGAAACAGGCCAGAGGAACATAGAGCCCAGTTATATTAGCTCTGATGGAGGAAATTCTACTTCTATTTACATACATTTTCTTACCTACATATTGGTTTATTGTAGCTGGAATACATATCTTTAAGGCTTTTAATTCTGTCAATGATACTAAAAAAAGTGTCCTGTCAGTGGGTGCTAGCTTACATTGTATAATTCGCCTCCTATGATGTGAGGAGTTTACAGGTACAAATAGAGAAAAGTATATCCCAAAAGCGTTGCTATGAAACATGTCATCTCTAAGGGCTTAGTGAAATAGCAGTTTTCTATTCTTTTGTAAGCATCCTATCTATGTTTGGTCCAGTAACTAACTATTATCCAGATTTTTGAAATCAATAAATCCATAACAATATTACTAACTCAATAGCAGTCATAGAGAACATATAATATCAGGTATTTTAGAAACTGCTGGGAATACAAATATGCTGAGCAAAGGCTTGCTCTTTGGGAATTTGTATTCAAATAACTTAAAAATCAACTAACAATGCAATTCATTTTATGTGATTTTTTAATCATCCATTTCCTTTTAAACATTATTTGACAGAGATTCATGATGTGGCGCTGATAGTTAATCTTATTTTTATGAAGAAATTTCTATTTGTTTGGAATCGTTTCAAATATTTTAAGGCCCCACTACATTTTGTACCAAAATGGTCTTGTAACAAAGAAATATCTGGTTATTTTTCTGTTTGCCATGACATTGGTACTGTGAAAAGTTCCCTCAGCTTTGTTAAATGATGGAAATTTCCTGAACAGTTACCATTCTAGAACCTTAGTAACTTTCTATAACTTGTTTTCCTAGATTCCTGACTCCGTGAAAAATCCTTGATAAGAGATGTTTTTAAACCTGCGTGGTAAGAGGGGTCCTTATCCCCAGCATACAAGAGGCAAAGGTATGTGGATTTCTGTGAGTTCAAGGTCAGCCTACTCTGGTTTATATAGTGAGTACTGAGCAGGCTATGCTACATAGTGAGAACATCATCTCAGAAAAACCAAGGTGCTTAGGGATCATCTAACATTCTTTAACTGACTAATCACTGATTATTCCTAGTAGTGGCCAACTGTGGGCCAAAAAGAAAACTCAGCCTCCACCCTGCCCTCCTTTCTGTCCTAATAACTGCCCCAACTGGTAGGAAAGTTTTAATTCTTACAGAGACTCCTCTCTACAGACCTCACCCCCATAAGCCTAGAGCATCTTGAGTTGTTAGTGCCCTTGTCTGTCGTCTGGTATAAACAGTGTCTGAGTGGAGAATCACTATTTTCAAAAGACCATGAGCCAAATCTTGCTCTCACTGATACCTGATCGCTGAAGCATGGACCTCCATAGTTTGGTGGGGAGAAAGATCCGAAGAATGAACTAGGTAACTACAATGGGATAATTTAAGTTATTTCTGTCTCTTTCTACTGGAAAGCAACAGTTATCATGAAGTTGAAATGAACAACATACACTATGTAGATTAGTAATAGGATTATTAATATTGATGTTATTATGAATAAGTTGATGATTCATTTGTTGCTACGTGTGGGTTTTGTAGGGGTGGATGGTTTTAATATGATAAGCAGAAAAGCATGATAGGAGGACTGGTAAAAATGGATGTAGTAAGCGTTTCTTGGGAGAGAACCCTGTAGAAAGCCAATAAAGCTCCCCTTGCCTCACGTGGAAAATAAGAGTATCTGGCCTAGAAGAGTAGAGATCCGATCTTCTCCAAGGATACAGTTAATGGTGAATCAGGTTTGATACTACTCAATGATGATAAAGAGGAGTGGGACAACATCGGGGTTGTGAATTTCCAGTGGCTCACTCCCAGTATGCTTACTTATTCTTTTTTTTTTTTTAAGTGAAGAAACAGGGTCTACTACATTTGATTGACATAATCCTACTGAAAAGATGAGAAATCTAAGGTGAAGTAAGGTGGAAGGAGCAAAGTAAATGAACACTAACTTTTAGAACAGTAGAATTTGCATGAAGATGAGTTGAGGTGTGAATAGTGCATGAAAGTTGCAATAGTGGTTGTTGCAAAGAGATATCAGAGCAGTCTAGCACATCCTTCGGAATTCAGAAAACCCAGCTGGTTGAACATAAGGAAGCATTAAGTCACTGGGTATGGTTGGTTGCTAAAGCCCCAAGAGTAGATGGCACCATCCTTCAAGGCTTTTGATCTCCTTTGCTTTCATTCACTATTACCAAAGAACTTGTGACTTTAGTTTGGTTTCTACTAGGAAGAAAATGTATCATCACATAACCTAAATATATTCCTTTTATTCTAGCGCTTTTATTTCTTGTTCTAAGTATTGTGAATTAATAAACTGGACAAAAGAGATATGAAAGTGGAAGGAAAATTGAGAAGGTAAGGTAAAATCTGCTATAGAGGAAAGAGAAGGCACTTCAGTGGTTTGGACTCACTCTAAAGTGAGTTCGAAGGATTGAAGACACAGAAGACAAGATGACAAGCTATTCTCTGCCACCACCACATAAAATGTGGTTTCCCAAGAAATGTGCTTTGGGGGATATTGAAATTCATATTTTAAGGCTTGAATCTTAGTAGGTACAGATGTTTGTGGTATCATTCTCTGTGCAGATTCTCTGTGCAGTAAAACACATTGATATACAAAGTCTAAGTGAAGAGTCATTGGTCAAATATTTGGAAAATATAATAAAAATATAGTAAATGTCCTCTCTTTCTCTATCCCTTTTCCCATCGCTTCCCTTACACACATAGACTGTACTGATAGTAATATAACAATTATTTATACCCAAAATAATATATTACAAATTATAGTACATGAGATGACTACAAGAAATGCTAAGATATCTTAACTTCCCCTCTGTTCTGGAAGCTTTCTGCCAATTTGCCAATAGTTCTTGTCTAGGTACTCCTGGAGCTGAGGAGGCATGCTCCATGTAGTTCTTAGGAACCCTCTCCTATCTCCACAGCTCTGCCTTATCAACTGTTTCAGGGTCCTTTGGAACCATTTGTGTGTGAATATGTGTATGTGTATATGGATATGTGCATGCAACTGTTTTAAAATAAATCTTAGGGAATTGGCTTAAGCCATTATGGGGGCTGGAAAATGTAAATGTAGTGGGCAGACTGGCAGAGGAACTTCTTCTGTGCTCTTGTCATGTGCTAGATGTGGTTCTATTCTCTGAAGCCAGGGTATGCATGGGTGATGTTCCCTACTGCTCATCAATACCCCATGTAGCAAGACAGACATAGCATCACATATTTTCATTGATTACAGTTGATTTATAAAGATACGGTAGTGTATAAAAAGAATTTCCTTTACTCAGTTGTGGATGAATTTGAATTTGCATTTAAATAGAATTGTTTATTTTATTTTATGTGTTTGGGTCTTTTGACTGACTACATACATGTCTGTGCACTATGTACATGCCTTTTGCATTTTCATTTTATAGTTTTAACCATAATGAGTGAACAATTTAGTGGCTCTATTGCTGGATATTTGATCACATTGTGAAACATGAGATTGTGAACTGTAAGTATCTGTTTCTAATTGTTGTGCAGTCTTTGATCCTACAGCTTTTGGTTTACTGTGACAAGTACTTTTGGTATGGCTCAGCCCTAGTACACACCTTTAATCCAAGAGCTAAATAAGATCAACCATAAGTCAAGAGGCTGAGCAAGCAACCAGCTCATAGTGAGTGAACACAAGTGAAGAGAAAGGAGAGCCATTTAGTTAAAGGGCATTTAAGACACTGTGAAGGAGAAAGTTTTCTTCTTCCAGGTCACCATCAGTAGAGTAGGAAGGTCAGGCTGGGTGCTTTCTCTGCCTCTCTAAGCTATTGGGCTTTCACCACACCATCTGGCTCCTGAGTCTTCATTTGGGAAAATCAAACAGCTGGAATTTTTGTTTTTAAAGCAACATGGCTCTAAGAACATCCACACTATCATGTAGCCACCACAATGAATGGAGATTTGCAAGCTAATGCAGGGATTCTTCCTGGATAGCAAACATTTCTAGATGCTATAGAACAGCTACTGTCTTCCTGGATTAATTTTTAAAAACCACAAATGACAGCATTTTAGCATTGCTGTTACTCACTTAAAATATTTAATAAGTCTTTCATATTAGTACATGTGCTGTTCTATTTCATCTGTATGTAATAAATAAATGTTGTGCCAGTGTATAGATTATTTTAATTATTACACTTTCATAGCTGACCACTTATTAATGAATATCCAGTACTGTAAAAGTATCTTTTATTCCCCTGATGTAATTGTCTCCAAGGCTTACTGCCTCAGTCTGCTAGCCTAGGCCTTGTCCTGAAAGCTTCTAGCATCCGTACAGCCCAATCCAGGCTTACAATGTCTTCAGCCTCTGAGACTGGCTGCTAACTAAGCTCACCCTTTCTAGTTCTTTCTGATCTCTGGTTGGCTGGCCAATTCGGCTTTTCTGGCTCAAATTCTACTCCATGCCAACTGATTCTATCTGGCTTCTCTCCAGTTCTGAATTGCTCTGCTTGGCCTCATAATCACTTTGACAATGTGTTCTAATAATTTGGCTCCTTCTCTGACTTGCTCTGTCTTCACCTGTGTCTAGTTTATTCTGTCTTTAACCTGTCTCTGTAAAACTCTCCTGGTAAAACTGCCTCTTTCATTTTTCTCTCAGTGGGCACTGCTCTCTTAAGTAACTTGCCTTTCTTCTCTCTTCTCATGAGAGTTGGGCATATCCTATTCTGTCAGATTTTTCTCTAATTCCTCACTTTGTCTGCCTCTCAATTTAGACATCACTTTCAAACAATGGTGCTTTCATCTGCAAACTAAATTTACCTCCATTGTTTGAGATTAAAAATGTGTACTAAGGGTATGTCCATATTCCAGCCAGAGGGATTAAAAGTGTGTGCTAAGGGTGAACCACACCAAAACTAGAAACAGGTTTGTTTGTTTGTTTTTCTACCATAAATAACCCAATCTTGGGTTTCAGAGTATGATTAAATATCCTGCCACAGGGTACTTTTTATGAACAATAGCACAAAGGCTATTGTACTAACAACACTCACACCAAATGAGTGCAATGGTTTGAAATGAGATGATTGGCTCAAGAGGAACAAAATATTTTTTTGTTAGTAGTTTGTTATTCATTAAATATTATCTTTTCTGTTGTGACTTTTCTTAGGTTTACTGAAGTCTGATTGACAGACTGGGGATGCATTTGAGGGTTACAATAGATGATTGATATGTGCATACACTGTGAGATGATTACCGTGATAATAGAATTAGTATATCCATCACCTCACATAGTTTCTTTTCAAGTATGCCACATATTAAGATTAATTAGTCACTATACTATACATAAAATTCCCTGAATCATTTTTCATAGGAGACAGGTTTTCACTATATAGCTAATGGATGATGTGGGAGTCCAGCAACAAAAATAAAAAATGATTTCCAAAGAGGAGAGTAGATAGCCTCAGAAGCAGAATGTTCTAGCAGGAAAGGTGTCAAGATTGGAATAAAGGAAGGTAAAAGACACGTGCTTCCCCTTAGGATTTAGCATTGGCCAGATTACTTGTTGTGCAGGCAAGTGTTTAGAACTTGGTTAGAACTATTTGAAAGACTACAAGTTTGTTATTTAAGCAGGGTGTGGGAGTAGAGCATAGCAGGTGCTGAACCAAGGGGATTTGCTGTATTGGAAAAATATACTTAAATAAACCGTATTGTGGGCAGGATGGTGAAGACTTTCCATTTTGTAGCTGAAGATAAGCCGTTTATTCTGGAATTGTTTTCCATGGGTTTCTGGAATGCTGGAATTCCACCTGTACAAAAACTCTTTATTTTATTTAACATGGGTTTGTGAATTTCTTATGCCATAAAAGTGTTTTCTGGGTTGATTACACACAAAACACTCTTTTTTCAACACATAGTTCATGCTCTATATTTTTGAATTCCTACACAATGTATGTTTTGTCTTTCAAAGAAGACACTGAATAGTTATGGCAGATGGACTTTGCATTTTTGCTCTATATATCTTGGCTTTATAGACTCCCTTCATGCTACTAATGCTAGTTTTGAGGATTTAATGATTTGATAATGTTTTTTGACCCTTCACTGAGGCTTGAGTCTCACAATAGAGTCCAGATTAAAATTCTTTCACATTGCAAACCATGAAAGTAGATACTACATCTGATCCACTCATTAGTTAACAGATGGTCATCCCACATTACTGACACACCTCCACACAAACACTTCATCATGTCCAGTGTGAAAATTAGAAAGAAAAAAGAAGGACAGGTTTAAGGAGACAGAAAACCATAACCTAAATTTTAGCAGTAAGAAAATCTCCAACAAAGACACTGATGAAATTGCCACTGGGGGGCGGTGGAAGTTCAGAAACTGCTCTGCTAAACTTCAGGCAAGTAAGCACTTCAGCTAGTTTATTTATTCAAAGTTGGAATTTGGATGTGTGAACCACCAAGCACAGGGAAATTCCTGGATGAGAAGCAGAGTCCTGGGGGTGGAGGTAGGGGAGAAATGTACCAGGGCTAGAGTTAGCACCTTGGCAGACCACCTTCAACACACACACACACACACACACACACACACACACACACACACACACACACACACACACACACCTTGCTTTCTCTGAGTGTTTTAAGAATTTCCTTCAATTCCCCTTCAGTCTGAAACAAGGAAACTCATGTTAAACTGCAAAGAAGTAAGAGAATACAGAAGGGTGTTTGAAAACACATGTGAATTCAGTTTAAGTGGCTTTAAGATAGCTCTCAGGCACTTGGATCAGAACTTTGGTTGCTGTGGGTGGGCCTCAGTTGGTAACTTTCCTGGGGAAGCTGGGGAAGTGGCAGAGTTTATCTCAAGGAAGTCTGAGTGATAGTTAACATTTCAAGAGACATTTAAAATTTCTAATAAGGGGAATTTAGACAGGTTCAGAAAAGTATCCCAGGGAAAACAAAGAAAAAATATTAGGGGGCTGGTGAGATAGCTACATGGTTAAAGGCACTTTCTGCCAAGTCCAACAACTTGCAATCAATCCCCAGGACCCAGAGAAGAGGAGCAATCCAACTCTTGAAAGTTGTCTTCTGGTCTGCATCTGTATATCATGAGGAGCAAACACTCAGGCTCACACACATGCATAAACAAAATGTTTTAAAATATGCATCTTTACTGCAGGAATCATTTTTTGGCCACTTGACACAGTCCTGAGAACTTAATTTCACATTCCTAATTTACTCAGTGGTTCTGAGAACTGCTATCATAATTGCAGTCTAGCCCTGGCACCACATTTTGGCCAGCATACTCGATCAAACATCATTGTCAGAAGGCCAATCAATAGCCCTGCTTGGTCTTGTTTTCTTTAAGATATACATGAAGAAAATGTCAGCACAATAATTTGTTCTGATTCTACTCCAAGAAGGGATGAAACACAGACAGATATGGAATGAAGTCCAGAATGTACTATTCTGCATGCATAGATTGAAGGTATTATTGTATATCCTATGCATCCCAGGATCTCCAATTTTTAGTGTCCTGCCATAGGATGATCTAGGAATTCAAAGATAGCAGCTAAGATGAGGGCCCACGGATCCTGTGCTTAGGATTTTATGTCTTCTAGAAGCTATTTTTACATATTGCTAAGGGATACTTAGAAAACCTATACTATGTCATACAGGTGAAGATATTTTGGGTTTAACTAAAGAATTCAGCTAGAGTACCTTTAAAAAGAGAAAAGGAATTTTCCATTTATATTCCTGACTGTCTATCTGTGGATGATGTCTCAGGAAAGGCTCAATCCAGAAGTTTTGCTTTATATCAGCTCCATGCCACTCTACACAGAGACCTCTGTCCCAGCATTTTAAGCATTCTGCAAGCTTCACTAATCATGTCACATTTTTTCCTGCCAGATCAGTTACTGCATTTATGGAATATTAAGGGCAATAGAAATAGTAAAATGCGAGCATTGTGATTGATAATACATTAAGTGTTACATGAAATGACTGAAGCTGGTCCTCACAGGAACTGATGCTGGCTAGACTGGAGCACCCGGAATCCACAGGCAAATACTTTGTCTCTGAATTTGGTTGGTATGATAAAACACCTTTAAAAATTACTTAAATGAAGAAGTATTTAATTTTGGCATATGATTTTATAGGTTTCCATTCATAATAATGGGGAAGGCATGGCAGAGAAGATCAGGTCACATCATAGCTGCCAGGCAGCAGAAAGAGAATGCTTTTGCTAGCTCTATTTCTCCTTTCTCCTTTCATTTCATTTGGGCCCCAGTTCATAGAATGGTGCTGTCCACAATCAGCACTACTCTTGTCCTACTAGTTAATACTGGGTGTGTGAGAACACATACCCAGATATGCACTTTACTAATCTCCTAGGTGCCTCCCAATCTAAACAGAATGACAATCAAGATTAAACACCCAGGTCTGTATAGACAGGAAGATAAACTTGTCATCTAATGAGTAATCCATTAGTTAATAATAAAATCGCAGTTTCTCTTCCTTAGGTCTAATTAGAAGGTTCTGGGTTTTATGTAAATAATTTGAGAAATTCCTCTACTAATCTAAAAAAGGTCTTGGAAAGATTCGTTTGTTAGCAATGCTTATAAATAGAAACCTTCATTGCGGCCACATGCCGCTTGTATCCCTGCACTAGGAAAAGTTCCGTGATCTCAGTACTGAGTGCTAAGAAGGGAACATGCTATGCAATAATGAAAAGGACCAACAGTCACATTTGGGGCTAAGATTCTCAGGCTGATCCCTGGAAATCCCTTAAGGTCTACATAATTATTTGCAAGGCTCCCTTAATGTAAGTGCTCTGATTTCTGTGTAAATCCTAGTCATATAAAACACATGCCCTGGCATAAAGCACAAAAGGAAATGAAACATTTTCAAGAAATTTGGGACCTATAGTAATTATAGTTCCTGCTGATAAAGGTGTGAATGCGATAATGTGTGAAGGTGACAGTGGGATGTGCTGGCTTGAGTGACAGTAGTTGACTTTCAAGGCTAGCTAGGATAACTGTACGAAGCTATCTTCTAGAGCAGATGCCTTCCTCAGGCCTCGGACTTGACAGCAGCAATCACATACAATTCAGAGCCCTAGGAGAAAAGCCACAGGCCTCCTGTGAGGGGCCGGGAGGGGCACCCTTTCAGATCATTAAGTTGTTGCTCCGGGTTCTCCTCCTGCCAGCTGTGTGGATGTGGCTATTACATTGTTCCATATCACTGAAGTGCCCAGGACACTGAGTTCATTACATTATCTTGAGGATAAAAGAGAAAATCATACATTGAGTTACTTCACAAACTGCCCCCCTTTCTGTGCAGGATGATTAAATTTTTTAAGCTTTTGGGGCCATTGTCTCTGAGGAAGCCACCCAATTCTCTCATTGTTGCAGAATAACAGGCATAAAGTAACATAATAAATCAATATGGTTTTGCTTTAATGAAAGCATATTTGCAAATAAAAATAGCTCCTCCATTTGGCAGGGAGGTTATACTTTTTTCTTCTTTGTATAATGATTTGCTCTTCTCTTGTTGTCAAGTTAACCTTCTTGCCCCTCGTTGGAGAACATTCCTAGATATGGCCAACCTGTGATCCCATCCCACTTTACATGGCAAAGAATAGCCCTTAGAGTGACTGGATCTTGATTTAGTCTTTAAGTAGTTAATTTACGTTAAATGAGACCATAGTGTTGGTGGACTCAGAAGAGGAAGAGACACTAAAGACAGCACTTACAGACATTCTTTGTGTCTGTCACTCTCTATGTATACATAGAGAAAAGACCATATAAGGACATAGTGGGCTTAAGAGTCAGCCTTTACCAGAAAGAAACTTTTCTTATGCCTTGTTCTTGGACTTTGAGCTCCTACAACTCTTGAGATGATACATTTCTGTCTTTAATACACTTAGTTTTAGCACCTCCTGCAAATTAATGCAATCCTTTAATAGCTATATGGATTCTGATGCCACCAAATTTTTTTTTTTTACATTTTCTTCTTTAAAATCAAAACAAAACAAAACATTTGTTTTAGCTAGTCCTAGAGATACCCCCCATGGATTTCTGTTCTCACTCACAGCCTTTCCCCACTCCTCAACCCACATCCACATCTGGGTTCCTCTCCTCACCCCCTCTCCCACCCAGTTCCCTCCCTCCATCCCTCTCCAGTGACTATTTTGTTTTCCCTTCTGAGTGAGATTCACTCATGCTCCCTTGAGCCCTTTCTACTTAGTTTCTTTAGGTCTGTGGATTGTAGCATGGTTATCCTGTACCTTATGGCTTATATCTACTTATAAGTAACTACACATCATGCATGTCTTTCTGTCTGTTTCAAGATGATATTTTCTAGTTCCATCATTTACATGCAAATTTCATGTCTTTATTTTTAATAGTTGAATAGTATTCCATTGTGTCGATGTACTACATTTTCTTTATCAGTTCTTCAGTTGAAGGATATCTAGGTTGTTTCCAATTTCTGGCTACTATGAATTAAAAAAAAAAAAAGCTGCCCTGCTGTTTAATTTTGTTAATAAAAAATTATTAGGCTTAAATTAAATAGAAAGCATGTGCCGTGATATAGGAGAAATAATTACTAAGGTATTTCTACTTAAGCTATATCTTGTATTTGAAAATATTATCTACTATGGAGGACAGTAATCCTGGGTCTGAGTGATACAGTGTCTTTTAAACTAAAGCTTGCTACTTGATCAGAGAGTGATGTGTGTGTGCTTATTTGCTTGCTTGCTTTCTTCTATTCTTTTGAGAGGCAGAGAAACATGGAGAAGACCAGGATGAGTGAACATACATTACAAGTGACAGTAACAAGAAACGATTCCAGCTGTAGTGCAAGTAGAGTGTTTTCTCTGTGCCTTTTGCTGGTCATTTATGCAGTAGATAAATTCACATAGCTTCTATGTGATGTCAGTGCTGTAAGCAGGTAAGGTGGATAAAGAAATGAGAACTGTGGAGAGTTGGCTCAGTGTTAAAAGCACTGGTTGCCCTTCCAGAGGACCTGTGTTCAATTCCCAGCACCCGGATGGCAGCTCACAACAGTCTGTAAGGAGAGTCGTATGTAAAAAAAAAAAAAAAAAAAAAAAAAAAAAAAAAAAAAAAAAAAAAAAAAAAAAATAAAAAAAAAAAAAAAAAAAAAAAACCAGGACAACAGATGCTGTCTATACTGCCAGGGAGCTGATGTGTAAAAGCAATGGCAGGAAAAGTTGGACTTTAAACAAAGAATTCAAAAGTAAATAAAATCCTTACAGCATGTGAACAATGCTAGAAAGGAAACTGACAGGGTCACATGACAGAAGTAAAAGACTTGCAGGCTACAGACAACATAACAGCCAACAGTGCCTCCCTCAACTTCCCTTCCAGCCTCTTTGCTCTACTCTAAACTCTATGGCTTTAAAGCTCCCAGCATCTTCTAAACATCTTGAATCAATAGATGAATATGCTGTCTGTGTCATCTGTAATATACAGCTTATAACAATGCTAACACTTGTCATTGACTTTGTAGTTCTGGGCTGGACATTACTATTACAGGCATTTTATTTTTGTAAAATCTTTTGGTTGCAGAATAGTTTATAGGAAAGATACAGATACACAGAAAGTTCCCCGATACTCATGTGATTTTGTCTTTATTGTTAATTGCTTACATTATTGTAGTTCTTGTGTTTCTAGAAATAACTAAATTTGTTATTTTTTTTAATTTGTTATTTTTAATTATTGCTTTGTTATTTTGC
Source organism: Uromys caudimaculatus (assembly GCA_028551405.1). Lineage (NCBI taxonomy): Eukaryota > Metazoa > Chordata > Mammalia > Rodentia > Muridae > Uromys > Uromys caudimaculatus. The sequence goes on along the minus strand of CM052722.1, from coordinate 16,663,356 downwards.
AACACTGGGGATGTAACTTGGGCTTTCACATGTGCAAATCAAATGCAGTCCATGTTTCCCAGCCTGCAGTAAAGTTTTTTGATATACTATCCATACTACATATGGGTTTCTCTATATTTTTACCTAATAGTCTTTTTCTGTTGCAGGGCCCTCATTATGGTTTGAACATGCAATGTTCCCCAGAGGCTAATATGAGGACGCTTGGTTCCTAGGTGATGGCACTACTTGGAGAAATTTTAGGAAGTGGGGCCTGAAGGAAGGGATTGAAGGAGGTCACTGCGGCTTTCAGAGGTTGTGCCTTGTCCCTGGTTGTGTTAGCTTTCTCTGCTTCCTGGTCACCAGGAGCTGACTAGAATTTGGCCCCTGCCGACTACCAAGGTATTTAGTGTTATCACAAGACCAGATGCAATGGAGCCAAGACTATGAGATGACAGTTCTGAAGATGTGAGCCAAAGTAAAGTTTTCCTAATCCTCTGTTGTTCTCCTGAGTCATAACTAACAGAAATTCCATCTATTATGCCACGTTATTCTTGATTTTCATGGCTTTTAGGCTTTTCTCAGTGGCGACAGTTCTTTAGACTTTCTTTGTTTCTAATGACATTGACAGTTTGGTCAGGTCCATTGTTGACTATCCCTGAGATTTATCAGATGGAATGTATTATTATTCATCCTCATGGTTACAGTTGATTGTAAACATATGAAAACATTGAGGCACAGATTGGTTAAGGAACTCTCCCAAAGTCAGACAGCAAACAGCAGGTTCAAACCCTGATTTAAACCCAGGACTAGCATAATGTGCCACATACTTATGTTGTCTCCCTAGTATTTGTTAAATTTCAGACACTGTAAACATTTCCACCAGGATTACCATAGCAGTCTCTTTGTTTCATGTTTATAAATGGATTGAAACAATTTGATGATATATTTAAGTAAATTAATGAGCCCAGCCAGGTGCTGAGCTGATTAACCGTGTAACTTTACTGGCTATTTGTGGGAAGGACAGTTGGTTACTGAAGGAAGAACATCACTAACAAATATTTAGTGACCATTATAGAGAGTGTTCTTCTGACTACTTTCAAGTGTCACTTGGACTGCTCGTTAGAAATGTACTTCCCTTAAATTGGATGGCCACCTGTCCAATATACAAGATTATTTTGTGCTAAAATCCAAACTATGACAGTATTGACCAAACCAGGACAGTTAATCACCTCACTGTGTGACTTGCTAGGGTTGAGCAATCTTCTTTTAAACTAACTGCAAAGAAGACTACTTCTAAATATCCAGGTAACTGAGATCCACTGTGTCAGATAAGGAGATGTATTGCTGAAGGAACTAGGACCAGTTTCTAGAGGTCAGTTTTCATCCGGTTGGGTGGTTGGATGTGTTTGATTCTGCCTGAAGCTGAGGAAGAGTACTAACACACCAGACTCCAGCTAAATAACACTAGCTATATGCCTTTTTTAATTACATTTTTTCATCAATATCTCTTGATCTTGTTTTTTCCCCTCCCTTAATCTCCCAGATCCTCCCAAGCTCCCTACCCACCCTACTTCATGTTCTTTCTTTCTCTCTTTACATAAAACAAACAAAAATCAAAATATACTAACAAAAACCCCCAATAAGACAAACAACAACAAAATGAAACTTAAAGCTCATAAAATCCTGGGTTTATTTTCTGTCTGTCAACTACTCCTGGGCATGAGTCCTGCCTGGGAGTATGATTGGTCTGTATCCTTCCTCTTCCACCTTCTCAATGCTGGGATTTTGTCTGTGTTGGACTTGTTCAAGTCTGTGCATGCTCACATAATCTGTGAGTTCACATAAGTACTAGTCTTGTTGTACATGGAAGATACTGTTTCCTTGGAGTCATCACCTCTAATTCTTACAATTTTTCTGCCTCCTCTTCCAGATAGATACCTGAGACTTGAGGAAAGGAGTTTGATAGACACATTCCGGTTAGAGCTGAGCACTCTTGGGTCTCTCATTTTCTGTACATTGTCCAATTATGGATCTTTGTGTTACTTCTCATCTACTGTTAGAAGCTTCTCTTGATAATAGCTTAGTAATGCACTGATCTAGGACATCGCAATTTGTCATTAGGAGTCATTTTATTGCCATGCTGCTTGTTATTTTTTCATGAAGAAAGGTACCACTGATCTTGGTGTGGAGGTACACATCCACATTCCCATGACATTGGACACTGAGGCGGGAAAATTCATATAAATTGGAGGCTAGCCTGGACTACAACCAGAGTTCCAGGCCAACCAGGGACTATCTAGTAAAATCTTATCTCAAAACAAAACAAACAAACAACATTCAAAAAGCAAACACCAAAAGAGAACACTATTTCTCCTATTCCACTAACATGTGGATTTCTACTAAAATGTTATGTGTTGATGGCCTCTCTCCGAGTTATCAAATTCTATGGAGGCCAGTATTAACTTGTTGGTCTTTATGTATTAACCTAAGGTGGGTGTCAACATTTGAGAGATCATGAAAGAGAATTTAAAATCCATAGTGCATCAACTCTAATTTGGCTGCTCAAGAAGATCAGTGGGAATAGGACTAAAGTCCTTTTGTGTTTGGTAACCATGTGTCAAAAAGGAGCATTGCCAAGCAGACACAGCAGAAGCCAGAAGTGTCTTGAAGTCTGTCACATTTTTAAAAAATAAAGGGGAAGTACATATTTTTGAGATATAACCCAATATGGATAGCATTTTTATCACTTAACCTAGAGTCACCATAAATTATCAATGGCATAATTTACATAAATGTTTTATGCTGTCTTTAAAAATCTGGTATGTATTTTACAATTATAGTACTTTGAAAATTAGGATGCTAAATTTTCACTAGAAATAATCTATACTTATAGTCATATTTCCAAATTGTTCCAAATATGTTTAAAAATGCCCTGATAGCTGAATTGAATATTAGTTCTTAAATTTAAACTTGGAATGTAAAAATATACCTTATCTTCCTTCATGTGACTTTTAACAATGACTGAAAGCACTGATGACTTTCTTCAAACAAAACAAAAACACAACCTGCTCTTGGCAGAAGAGATGGCTCAGTGGTTAAGAGTGTTTATTGCTCTTGCTTGAGGACCCAGAATCAGGTCCCAGCACCAACATGACAGTTCACAACTGTCTCTAACTCCAGTTCTAAGAGATCTGCTGCCTCATTCAGGTCCACACACAAATTAAATTCATAAATATTTTTAAAGAACCTATCTCCTGAAAGAAACTAAAGGATAAAAAGGAAGAAGTATGACCAGTGTCCCTAATCTCATTAGCATTTTAGTGCTGATTATGTTCAAATAACTTTTTCAGTTTATAAATCCTCAAATAGAACTCAGTGGATTTTAGATTTCTTATTCTTTGTTTTGTAGAGTAAAATAAGCTTTGGCACAAAGGAATCAATTGAATAATTGAATAAATGTTGAAAAAGCATTTCAGAAGCAATTTCTTGCCCCACCAATGTCTGAAGATAATTCCTTTTAAAAAGCATCCACAGGAAAAAATTACAAGTACTGGGGCTCAAACTTTCCACGTACAAGAGAAGTAAGTGGAACTTGGATTTATTGCACAGTACGCAAAACCACAGAGAGCCTGAGTCATCAAATAGTTTTGAAATGTCTCAAGCATTGAAGTATACAATGCAGGGACTTACTGTACTTATTTGAAAAGGTAAACCAAAGAATGTAGGGAGTTAAATTCAGGTTAAAACCTCTGAGCTGCTGTTCAGTCCCAGGGAACTAAAGGAGAGTAAGATGAAATTTTAAAAATCAAAAAATAATACGTGTGGTTCAGAAAAGGATTTGGTGTTCTCAGACATCCTTATGATTCTAGGCAACCTCATATGTATATAAATACATTTCTCTATAGTCATAGGAGATTGGTTCCAAAACCCCCATGGATGTCAAAATCTGTGGATGTTCATCTCTGAGATCAAATGGTGTCACATTTACATGTAGCAAACATACATCCTTCCCTATTTTTTCACCCATCTATATACCTAAATATATTTTTAAAATGCTATAATTGTTATATCAACTGTGTTGTTTGGAGCCTAATTACAAAACATCCATGTGTTTTCAGTACACATGCATTTTTTAAAACTCATAGTTGGTCAAATTTATAGATATGGAACCTCATAGATATTGGGGAAGGAGTTAAAAATATAAATATTCTACAAATACAAATTGAACACGAACACATGTCAGACGTTTATCCAGCTCATTAAGGTTGAGAACTATGAAGGATTAAACTAATTCCAGGAGCATTTTGAGGAAGTTGGTATTTTAGGCCTTTTGATGAATACAAATTTTGGCAAAAAGCTGTTGAAGAAGCAGTCAAAAATTCATTAATATCTTTCAGAGCAACAAAATGACAGCCTTTCAGAATTTGCTTGTTTACTGGGTAGAAATCTGAATTTACCTCGATCCAGAACATCTGAATTTTAATAAGACATAAAACAGAAAGTCAAATCATGAGTATATATTCTAGATAATAACGTAATTTTTAGGTAGGAAAAATACTGCCTTGATAATTTTTTAAAGATCACACCATTCTACTTTATCCCAAATTTGGATAATTGTTCTTTAAAAAGTTTTAATTATCTACATTTTACTAATGAGGAAATTTATGCTTTCAAATGTCAAATAACATAATAATGCTATCACAGAATTATGGAGCAAAAGTGGAACCCAGGTACTTATGATGCTTACTTTCAATCACTCTCTTCTAGTAGTTAAAAATTCATATCTAACCATCCCATAACATTTTATTTGTGTGTTTATATGTACTCCACACTGTTTAAATGAAATCAGATCAGCATTTGAGATGGACAAAAGTCTTCACTATATAATTATTATTGTAAGATGGTATCTAATTTTTTGTCTGATCATGAATTTCATTGTTTTATTTATTTTCATAAACATGCTTATACTAGAGGGCTGGTTCATTTCCTTCAATCTAAACCAAACCATAAAGGAAACTCAGGATGTAGAAAGTTAAGCCAAAGACAGACTCTAAACAAGATATGTCCTAGGCTAAAAATGAAAGAAGGAAGATTGACTTTGGCAGCACTGACTTGAAGAGGCTTGAGGGAAGAAAGCTAAGAAAGATCCAGAAATATTTGAATTTATTTAGCTCCCACATCTTAAATTCGATTCTATTTGTAGTGAAGTCAGCCTCTTTTGAAATAGTCACCAAAAGTTATGGCAGCTAGGCTATTCATTTTGGGGATCTTGTATATTAAATTAATTCACATATCTTTGTTTTTTATAATTGTATAGTACACATGTATAATTGTAATATACAGGTATGATTTATTTGTAATTGAATCTTGATTTATCAAGATATTATTTCTCGTTCAGCATGGGCTTATGTGAAATATTATAGCAAAACTTCACCATTCTGACTAATTAATTAAAGAACCACCTAACAGTAAAAAAAAATCTGACTAATAGACATTTTAAAATGTATTTATAGGTTTTTCTTTAAAAGTACTGGTCAATATTAAGTAGGTTAAAATATGATTGTGCAGTAAAGGTCCTCAAAAGATTTACTGTGTTTATTGCTTAAAATAAAACAAGATAAGAAATGGTAGACTTGTACTTCAGACTAATGTAGAATAGCCTGGACCAGATTTAGACTCTTGTCAGAAGTAATAAAGAAAATCTTGCATAAAATATATCAGGCAGTAGTTTATGAGAAACTGATATCAGACAATTTAAGACTGTGATTCTTGAGAGATGGGAAGTGACTTGTGGAAGCCCTATGATTTTTCAAGCTTACTGCTCTGAGAGAGTTTCCAGGCCACCATTCAGTAAGGAGAATCAAGGTATAGCACAATTTTGCGCAATGAACTGTTTGAATTGAGAAAGTCGTGCTGACATTCCTGAGAAAGAAGAGCATTTCCCAGGGAAAGATCACTGGAGATCTGGAGAATATTCAGTACAGTATTATTCGGTGTGTGCAGCAGAGGAAGCTGCCCAGGTCCAAAGTAAGAATCATCCGAAAATATACAGAAAGTAGTATGTGTCACACAAGGATGGGAATGGGGCCTGTTTGAATTATGAAAATCTGGAAAACTTCATTCCTCTAAGAGTATTGGATATACTATTCAGGAGGGTCTTGCCTCAGTAGTAGTGCAAAGTTATTCCTAAGTTAAATACAGCTCTGGTCCTGCCTAATAGATCTTAAACACAAGACAAGAAAATCAAAAAGTTAAGCAGAAACATGGAAAATACCAAAAGACTTCATTAAAACACCTTGACAATAAAGCTACAGTATTTGTGCTCAAAAAAGACTGCTGAGAAATGGCAGAGTAGATACTGCAGAATAAAGATTAAGTGAATGTGAAGGCATAATGATAGAATTTATAGAAAATGAAATATGGAGCAAAAACTATTTTCAGTGAACAGAATGTCAATGATATAGATTAATACATGTAACCAATCCTGATTGTGTAACTGGAGTTCCCAAAATGGGGAGATTACAGGGAAAATGTTTCAATAAAAATGCCCAAAATATTTCTAATTTTGATGAAGCAATAATCTTCTATATCTAAGTAGTTAGTAAAGTCAATGTTTAAGAAACATGAAGAAAATGACACTAAGATGTACTGTCCATATACCTATTATAGAGAAATATACTAATGCTTCCAGAGAAAAGAAGATATACATATGAACAAAACTATAGGTGACGGCCTTCTTACTTCAAACAATGTGAACCATAAAATAATGAATTTTAATTTGTAAAGTACTAAGGAAACAAAGAATGTGTCGTCTTTGAATTCTATACCCAATGAGGATTTTAAAAATGCTTTTTCAAACTTACAAAATCTGAAACAACTTATCTCTAGTGTCCTCACACCATAATAAAAGTTAAAGATAATCTTTCAGGCAGAAGGAAGCTTATGCCAATTGGGATTACAAATTCACAAGGGAAAAATGCAATTGCAAATGATCTCTATATGAATATATATATATTTTTTTCTTACTATTTAAGTATTTTTAGAGATCATTGAATATTTAAACAAAAATAGTTACAATGGCAAATGTGTGTCCTAGAGAAAAATAAATGCATCACATTGTTTCATCATAAATTCAACAGAAAATGGAAATGTACTACTGGAACTTTTGTATGCTATACAAGAAATGCTCTAATATCTTTTAAATTAGACTGGTCACAAATGTAATACACAAATCTTAAAGCAACATGTTTTAGTTAATATACCAATTAAGGAAATAAAATCACAACAAATAACCAAAATGCTGGTGAAAGAAAGACTAGAAGGGACAAATAGAAAACAAATAGCAAGATGATATGCTTCAACCAAATCACACTAATAATCATAGTCAACATACACAGTTTAAACAGTCCAACAAAAAGCAAATTTTATTTTCAAGATTTCATTTTATTTTTAATTATGTATCTGTATGCGTGCCTGTGTGTGGATATATGCATGTGAGTAAAGTTGCCTGCAAAGGTGAGAGGAAAGTAGTATCAGGTCCCCTGTAGCTGGAGTTATAGGGATTTATGTTCCAGGGATGGATCTGACTTGGGGCACTGAGGGCATGAAGAAATGACAGACGCAAGAGAAAACCTGGGTTTGGGTAGACTGGGCTCTATCATGAAGAAACTGTAGCACTATAAGCTCATTACATACAGTTGAGCAGAAAGGTGGACTTATTGCACAGATAAACAAGAAAAGAGGTATTATATACAGCTTAACAAGGAGGCAGGTTTAGCTAATCTCTAGTATAGCAGTCTTCAGGCCATTAATATTCAGGGGAGAAAGCTATGGCGGGCTATTTTTATTTTTATTTTTGCACACACAGTCAACGTTCTAACTCAGATCAGAAGGCTTTGTCATCACTCCAAGCTTTACCATTGAGGGGTAGGGAGGCTTTGACATTTTCCCATGAATCTAAGGTTAGGGTACTGGACACTGCTGGCTCATGTTAACAATAAACATATTCACTCAGGACCTCACACACTTAGGAATTTCTCTGCTCCTCACAGAGTTGTGAGCCACTGGCAGGGTTAGTGGAAGACAAGCTTGAGTCTTCTGCAAGAGCAGTCTATGCTTCTCAAAGCAGAGATTTAATATATTTTTACCCACTTATCCATTGATGGATACTCAGGAAAACATCAGAGATTAATAGAGTGCATATAAATACAAATTTCATCTGTATGCTGCCTGCAATTGACTTACTTTAATCCTAAAGGTTATAAGGAGTGTCACAGTGAATGGATTAAAAAAATAAAACTAATCAAAAGAAAGCTGGAATGAGGACATTCATCTTAGATAAAATTGATTTCGTGGCAGAGTATTACGAGGGAGAAATTATGTTCTTTGTGGCAAGCAGAATACAAAGATGGCCTCTAAGATTCCATCACTTAGTGTCAAAACATGATAAGTAACACTTTATTGAATCCTGGGTGATTTTTTTAAAAGCAGGTATAAAGGACAAAATTTGGATTAATATAGGCTTGTATTTAACACTGTGGTATTTAAATATTTAACATAATATTAAATACTGTTGCTTTCTCAGTATCAAATTCCTTGGTGTGAAAATGGTGATGAGGTGATCCTAAGAGATACATGCTGTGCTATTTAGGACAGTGGTGTCAGCCTCAGCTTACTCCAAACTATGTAAGAAAGCAAAAGACAGAGTGGTGAGGGAGAAACAAAATATTAGCAAGGAGTAATTGTGGGCATATGGAATTTATTTTGCCATTCTTGTAAAGTTTCTGAAATTTGAAAAGTCAAAATAAAGTATCAAGAAAAAAATGCCATGTTTATCTTTAAAAAATTGAAAATGACATCTCCGGGGGAAGTAAATAACTTGGCTAATTGGTTGAAGGGAAGTGTTTGAAGCTCTAGTTGAGTACTTAGATAATCCAATAGGATTTTAGCCAGCTTGGAGAAGAGAGTAAAGGATTTTACGAAAGGTAGAATTAATCATCCTATGTCTGACTTAAATGTCTCTCTATCATTATTTCATTGTGGGTTTCATCTATTGAGAAACAAAAATTAAACTCCTTTTGAATTTGAGTGACTTTTTGCTTATGAATCTTAGAACCTAGCAACTGATCTTGAAATCTTGGCTGCTTCTCTAAGTGCAGACTCTAAATTGGTTAGTTTAAATTTTTTAATACCCAAAAGAACATTTTAGATCCACAGTCTCCTGAACCTACTCATAGAAAGTTGATGTGTCTGGGTTGGGGGCCCAGACATCTGTCTGTTTCCCTAAAGCTCTTCTATAGAAGCTCCTAATTCATTCCTTCCCATTCAGTCAAAGTTTCCCAAGAAGACATGTAAAATTATTTATATATATGTTTGCTATCATTAAAAGGTTAAAAGAGCCTAAGGAACACTGACCCCTAAATGCTTTACTTGACATTCCAAAGATCTTGACAACAGTATCTGGAGATTGTCATCATTTCATTGAGGTTAAGTGTGTGTGTCTGTGTGTGTGTGTGTGTGTGTGTGTGTATGTGTGTGTAAGTGTGTGTATGTGTGATGTGCACCTGCATACATGATTAAAAGTGTTTCTACAAGATAGTTACCACTTTCTAGAATGTTTTAATATTGTTTTAATTAAGCTTATATAAATTATATTAACATCTTGATTATATTTCTCTAATAAAAAAGAATTTCATGTTCCTTTCCCATTTAAAGACTGTCATTGAAGGGAAATGTTCTCTATTGGATTTTTAGGAATAGGGGAAAGATTGCACTGAACCATCATACATAGTATGCTTGCCATTGACAAGCTCACACATTGTGAGCTAACTGGCTGGGAGGGATTAGACTTTGAAGCCCTTGAACATAGGCTTTTCCTCAGTCCAAAACAGAATATGTTCATGAAGACTCTAAATCTGCCAACCCTAGTCTGTAATCAGCTGAGCTACCCAACTTAGATCAAAGAAACTTAATATATGCCTTTTAGGTATAATTAAAATGAAGATATTCCCTGTAAACTCTATTGGGAGTAAGGAAGGGAAAGAGGGAAGGGGTCAGGGAAACAGAGATAGAGATATCAGTTGAAGGTAAAGTTATTTTATGCCCACTGGAAGGTCTGAGATTTAGTTTTAAAGGTTAAAATATGGGTAGGGAAATGGAAAGAAAACACAGATAAGATAACATGGATGGGTTTTGCTCACCTTTTGCCACTTTTATATCTAATCTGCTTGCCTCTCTTGAGTCAAAGAGGATACCAAGTAGTAAGTGACTTGGAGTAGCTTTGGTCTCTGTTATAGATTCCTGAACTGAAACACTGTACAGAAGGGGTGACCTACTGATGGTGGTGGTAGATAAATGGATGATGACCCTACTTGGGTATTGTGTATGTTAGTAATCTCTATGCATACTAGACAAGACTGTTATAAACACTAAGTGTTGCCACTCAATAATCCATTGTCGAAATGTGGGTGGAGGTATTTATATTTTCTTCCTTGTTTGGGTAAGGACATACATATTTATATTCATAAGATTTGTTCTCCTTACTTTTGCTCATTATGCATTGTAATGGGTAAGTTAACCCAATATTTAACAGTTAAATTGAAGGATAGCAATGAGTTATTGTGATGAGCTGAAAGACAAGTAAACATTAACAAGTTATAGGAAAACTAATAGATTTTGTGATCCTGCTTGCAGTAGGGGAAGAATGAATTCTAGATGTGTGAGAAATAATTGCATCAAGTAGGACAGAAGTGTGATAATATTCACTTTATAAGCAACTTTAAAATAACAGACTATACATGGATGTAGACTAAACAAGGATGCACTGCTATTATGTTATCTATTGTCAATCAGGTATCACTGCTATCTACTTCTGAGAGCCCTTTTGTATTAGAAAGGAGAATTGGGATACAGTATGCCTTCAGTCCCCTTCCCTTTATGTCCCTGAGTTTTCCAATGGGGACAATACAAACAATTTTTTTCAAGTGAGAAATGAAATCTTATGCTCACTTACATTTAGCTACATGTGGGTTAGGAGGCCTTTTAGGGAAGTCTTGAGAAACCTCCTCTGCTTGTGCCTGCTAAAACACTAGATGAAAGGTTTATCAGAGATATTTGGCAATTGGAATAGTTTTTTTTCCTGCTTTTGATCATCAACCTCCATTGTTGTGCCACACAGGTAGTCAGCATCTGTCTCTCCAATTATTGCTAACCCTGTTTCTTAACCTTATGCCATCTGATATTTCCATGTGTATGCAAGCTGAAATTATTCTATAGATCAATGTGGGTTTTTTGCTTTCTTCTTCCTTTCTTTTGTAATGGGAATGTTTTTTCCCTGTGCCATTAGAGCAGTTAACTTTTTTTTTTTATTGGATACTTTATGTACATTTCAAATGTTATCCCCTTTCCCAATTTCCCCTCCGGAACCTCCCTCTCCCATTCCCCCTCCTCCTGCTTCTATGAGAATTCTTTCCTCCCAACCCACCCACTCCCACCTCACCACCCTGGCATTCCCCTACACTGGGGCATCAAGCCTTCACAGGACCAAGGGCTTCTCCTCCTATTGACGCCAGACAATGCCATCCTTTGCTACATATGCGGCTGGAGCCATGGGTCCTTCCATGTGTACTCTTTGGTTGATAGTTTAGTCCCTGGGAGTTCTGGGAGTCTGGTTGGTTGATATCCTTCCTATGGGATTGCAAACCCCTTCAGCTCATTCAATCCTTTCTCTAACTCCTCCATTGCGGACCTGTGCTAAGTCCAATGGTTGGCTACGAGCATCCACCTCTGTATTTTTCAGACTCTGGCAGAGCCTCTCAGGAGACAGCTATAACAGGCCCCTGTCAGCAAGCACTTCTTGGCATCCGTAATAGTGTCTGGGTTTGGTTTCTTTATATGGTATGTATCCCCAGGTGGGGCAGTCTCTGGATGGCCTTTCCTTGAGTCTCTGTTCCACACTTTGTCTCCATATTTCCTCCTGTGAGTATTTTGTTCATGCTTCTAAGAAACACTGAAGCATCCACATTTTGGTCTTCCTTCTTAGGCTTCATATGGTCTGTGAACTGAATCTTGGGTATTCCAAACTTTTGAGCTAATATTCGCTTTATCAGTGGGTACATACTGTGTTTCTTCTTTTGTGACTGAGTTACCTCAGGATGATGTTTTCAGGTTCCATCCATTTGCCTGTGAATTTCATGAAGTCATTGTTTTTAATAGCTGAGTAGTATTCCATTGTGTAAATGTACCACATTTTCTGTATCCATTCCTCTGCTTGAGGGACATCTGGGTTGTTTCCATCTTCTGGCTAGCTGGCAGCCAACCATTGGACTGAGTGTGGGGTCCTGGATGGAGGAGTTGGAGAAGACTGAAGGAGATGAGGGGGTTCACAGCCCCATGGAGGGAGCAACAATGTCAACTGGCCAGACCCCCCGGAGCTCCCGGAGACTAGACCACCAACCAAAGAATACACATGGAGGGACCCATGGTGCTTTCCACATGTGTGGCAGAGGAGGAACTTGTTGGCCATCAATGGGAGGAGAGGCCCTTGGGCCTGAGGGTGTTAGATGCCCCAGTGTAGAGGAGTGCTAGCGAGGGATGTCGGGAGTAGGTGGGTGGGTGGGGAAGCACCTTTATAGAGGCAGGGGGATGGGGGGATGGGATATGGGGTTTCTGAAGGGGAGACCTGGAAAGGGGAAAACATTTGAAATGTAAATAAAGTAAATATCCAAAAAATGCATGAAATTATACATATATCAATTTATATTAATAAAAATAAAACCTGTAAAAATAAAATAATAAAAAGAATTTGGAGATGAGTAGGTGGCCCCATCCCCCAACCGGGGGCTGTGCTTAACCTCTGGATATGGTCTCTACAGGTTCTCCCTCCCCTTTGTTAGGCATTTCAGCTAATCTCATCCCTGTTGGGCCTGGGAGCCTCTTGGTTTCCTGTCATCTGGCACTTGCTGGTGGTTACCCCCAGTTCCTTATCCCCCATTGCTACACACCTCTGTTCAAATTCCTGACCCTCTGTATATCATCCCCATCTCCTCTCATACCTGATGCCCCCCTTTTTCCCCTACCCCTCTTCTCTTCCTCCCAAGTCTCTCCTACCTGCTACCACCTGTGAATATTTTGTTCCCCCTTCTAAGAAGGACTGAAGCATCCACATTTTGGTCTTCCTTCTTCTTGAGCTTCATATGGTCTGTGAATTTTATTTTGGGTATTCTGAGCTTTTGGACTAATATCCACTTATCAGTGAGTGCATGCCATGTTTGTTCTTTTGTGATTGGGCTACCTCACTCAAGATGATAGCTTCTAGTTCCATCCATTTGCCTAAGAATTTCATGAATTTATTGTTTTTAATAGCTGAGTAGTACTCCATTATGTAAATGTACCACATATTTTGTATCCATTCCTCTGTTGAAGGACTTCTGGGTTCTTTCCAGCTTCTGGCTATTACAAATATGGCTGCTGTGAACATAGTGGAGCATGTGTCCTTGTTATATATTGGAGCATCTTTTGAGTATATTCCCGGGAGTGGTTTAGCTGGGACCTCAGTTAGTACTATGTCCAATTTTCTGAGTAAACGGCAGACTGATATCCAGAGTGGTTGTACCAGCTTGCAATCCCACCAGCAATGGAGAAGTGTTCTCTTTCTCCACATCCTCACCAGCATCTGCTGTCACCTGAGTTTCTGATCTTAGCCATTCTGACTGGTGTGAGGTAGAATCTCAGGGTTGTTTTGATTTGCATTTCCCTGATGACTAAGGATGTTGAACATTTCTTTAGATGCTTCTCAGCCATTCGAAATTCCTCAGTTGAGAATTCTTTGTTTAGCTCTGTTCTCCATTTTTTAATAGGGTTATTTGAGTCTCTAAAGTCTAACCTTTTGAGTTCTTTGTATATATTGGATATTAGCCCTCTATCGGACATAGGACTGGTAAAGATCTTTTCCCAATCTGTTGGTTGCCGTTTTGTCCTATTGATAGTGTCCTTTGTCTTACAGAAGCTTGGTACTTTTATGAGGTCCCATTTGTTGATTATTGATTTTTTTAATTTTTATATTTTGATGCTTTATTTACATTTCATTGTTCTGTTCAGAGTCTTACAGCTAGAGGTTTGCTTTGAGACTAGAAGAGACTGGACTTCAGCTTTTGAACAATGTTGGAAGTGTTCAGACTTTGAGGACTCATAGAGATAGACTAAATACATTTTGCACAGAGATGGCCATGGGCCTTTTAAGACCCAAGACAGAATGTTGTGGTGTGAATATAAATGTGCCACACAGGCCTGTATATTGCATGCTTGGTTATCTACCTGTGTCATTTGCTTGGAAAGTGGTGGAAATTTTGGGTGTTGATTCGTAGCATAAAAAATTATTCATTGGGGGTATGTGCCTTCAAAGTTATACTATATTCTCAGTCTTTTCTCTCTCTGCACATCCTGTACAGCAGAACATTCTTTCCATGTACATAGGGAAATTAATCATCTACGGAGTCCACTGGAACCATGAGTTGAAATAGACCTTTGCTTCTTTAATGTTTTTGGTCACACTGATGATAAAAGCTGTCAATGAGTACAGCATATATGCAGGATAATGAACACATTGGTTAATATCTATCTCTATGAACATCTCATTTATTGATTTCAGCCCATCTTCATTCATTAAAGTTTTAATCTATATACGCATGTGTCTGGTCTGTCTATCATATATTTTTTGAGGGTGTACTTTAGTTCCTGAGATTATGAGAACAAGATGCAAATAATGAGAAATAGAACAATATTAGAAACCTTTAATCAGCTATGAAGAAGAAACTTGGGTGTACAAACACTTTATTTTTACCATTCAAGTGAATAGCTTAGTGTGGCCCAGACATGTGTCCTCATATACCATTTACCTTAGGCTGGTAGCCTCTTAATCTATTGTTCCACTCACAGAGTTAACTAGAAAAACATACAGGAAGATCATTTAAAATGGATTTGTGTGTGTGTGAAAAGTCAACTCTGAAGTTTGTATTGGACCAAAGTTAATATGGAGCAGCAGGAAGCCACTTGCACTTCTCCTTCCAAGTCCATAGTCTGATATTTATTATTCTTGACACGAAGATAGACTGCCAACTTTGTTTTTAATTATTTGAATAGAATCACATGCATCATTCTCCCTTTTCTCGTGCCTTTCTCTGAAATCCCATCTTCTGTGTAACTGATGCTGATGAAATTGCCGGTTTTGGCATTAGTGCTTCTGTCAGCCAAGTGAGATGGACTGAGTTAATATCCACACCCTGAAGTGAAGCCAGGAATACAGATTTCTGTTTCTCCCTCTCTCCCCAAGCTCTCGACCTTCTCTCAACTCTTTACCTGCCACCTTCCAGACATACTGCTAGTCTCTGTCACATCTAACTTGGCACCTGAATAAACATTTTCAAGTATTTTGTAACTCCCTATCTTCCTACTCCCATTTTTCTTTTTCTTTTCTTTTATAAAATACTTGAGCCTTCTTTTTATATTCTAGTGTAAACATGGAACAAATGTGTAACTCATCATAATGGACATCTGTTACATGAATAGTGATATCTCCCAGATTAATCACTGTTTCTATTCATTTGGAATTAGCAACCTGTGACTTCAAGTAACTCCCTGATGAGATGGAACACACATTCTTTTAACAGATGTATAGAAATAGGAATAAATCTACAATTTGGCAAATGTACCAGATGCAGAACACCATGAATGCTTATAGGAAGAAAATATAATAACTGTCTTGAACTAATATGTGGTAACTCTGACAAAAAGGAATTTATACAGTCAAAACTTCTTGAAAACAGCCTCAGCTGCATAAGTGTTTTCTAAACTCTGGCCCCAGGGCCCTGTAGTTTCCTGACAAAGTTTTCTCATGTTATATGCTTTCCTTGGAGACTTGAAATTCCTCATCACTTAGAAGCAAGATAGGAATTTGGAGGCTCTGAAGCATAACAGAATTATCATCTATAGCTGCCAGGGTCTAACTGGCTACCTTCCTTGTTGAAGTATGTTCTCAGAAAGAGCTTGTTGCTGCTGTGTGCTAGGATTTTGTATCCAAGACATCTATCATATATGAGCCGTTAAGTAATCGAGGCAGCATAAGCTAATGATTCACAGTTATATTCCAGTGTACTTTTAGACACAATATTGTGCTCAGAAGGACTGTCTAGCATCAAGTCTTGGCTGAGTTCATTTAGGCTCTGAAATAATGCTAACTTTCATAATGAAGTCACTCAGTAGTTGTTTGTTGAGCACCTCTGTTCTGATCTCAGCACTATTCTCATTTGCAGTATAAAGACATGGGATTATCCCTTAAAATAAAATAGTGTTAATGAAGGAAACAGATTTTCCTAGACATGAGGTCTAAACTGTATGATGAATCCTTTGATAAGCAGCAGTGCAGAAAAATGGTCAGTTTCTCCTCAGGGGTCTAGAGACAGAGGAAAGAAATCTAGAAAGGGCTTGAGGGAGCCAGAGGATTTTTAACAGAGCCAGAGAGTTATTAACCAAGGTCACAGGGGAGAATGCTGAATATAAGGCAAGCACAGAATGGGAAGCGTACAGAGAGCATCAAGGAAAGTGGGTGAGGTGAAAGGCTGCGTTATGTCACAGACATTGCTGTCTGAGAATCCACAGGCTTCTCCCAAGTACAGGGGAACTTGTCTCAAGAAGGCAGCCGTACACAGACATGTAAATCCTTGACACGTCTTTTTTTTTTTTTTTTTTTTTTTTTTTTTTTTTTTTTTTTTTTTTTTTTTTTTTTTTTTTTTTTCGTTTTTGGTTTTTGGTTTTTCGAGACAGGGTTTCTCTGTGTAGCCCTGGCTGTCCTGGAACTCATCTGTAGACCAGGCTGGCCTCGAACTCAGAAATCCACCTGCCTCTGCCTCCTGAGTGCTGGGATTAAAGGCG
>CM052722.1:16629764-16645951 GCA_028551405.1 Uromys caudimaculatus | reverse complement strand
CGTTTTTTTTTTTTTTTTTTTTTTTTTTTTTTTTTTTTTCGTTTTTGGTTTTTGGTTTTTCGAGACAGGGTTTCTCTGTGTAGCCCTGGCTGTCCTGGAACTCATCTGTAGACCAGGCTGGCCTCGAACTCAGAAATCCACCTGCCTCTGCCTCCTGAGTGCTGGGATTAAAGGCGTGCACTATATCTTAATGTAGATCCTTTATAAGTACATGTATGAGTCAAGGCGTACTGGAACATTCTCCCTGAGTAATTTGAAAAGATTCAGCTAAAGCATCTAGTTCCAAAGGTATGTAGACCTCTAAAAGATATTGCCCCAGGCTGTGGGAATAACCTAAAGGGTAAAGGGCAGAGGGCAGCTTTTAGGACCTAAGATGAAGAGAACTGAGTCAAGATTGGGAATTAACTGCGATAGGCCCTTTGTTCAACAATGGAGCTTGGTGGAAACAACCCTGAAGCTAGGATACTGGAGATATCTCTAGTTCACTCCCATTCTCCTTACTGCCTCTGTTGTCATCTGGAGACTCTACATATGAAGGTAGGTAATATGCTGTCCACATAGGTACTTCAGGGGCATGGACCAGGCCTGTGAGAGATACAGGACTGAGCAAAGCCTCTCCTCCTTGACTGAGTCCTGGATCAAGTTAAAGCTGAAGTTAGCAGTTGGCAGATGGGCAGAATAGGAGATAGAGAGAAAGAGGGATGGGAAGGAAGGGAGAGAGGGGAAGGAAGGAAGGAAGGAAGGAAGGAAGGAAGGAAGGAAGGAAGGAAGGAAGGAAGGAAGGGGAACTATCTGTTACACAAACAGCAACCCAGTGGGCAGCCTGTGATGTCTGGAGGAAATTAAGAGATTTTTTTCAGATGAGAGCTGAGAATACCTTGCCTGTCTATACTGTACTATACCCTGAGGTCACAGTACATCAATATGCCTTCTAAGCTTTCAAGATGAAAAACAGGATAAAATGGAATTCTCAGGTCAAATTGAACAATTGGAATGGGTAGCAAGAGTTGGAGTGTAACTTATCCCTTGGTGTTTGCTCTGGAAATGCAGAGGGTATCATGTTTGATTGTTCCCCTTATTCTCCTCTCCTTCCATATCAAGGGTGATCTTTTCATCAGAGGTCACATGCTTGGGGACAGCTTGCCTTTCACTGAGACTTCTGAATCAGGATGAAAGGAATCCTTGGAATTTTAACCCTGGCTCTTAATTACAGAAATTGGTCCTGGGATACTTGATCCTTGGGAGAAAAATGACATACTAGTGTTGAACCTCTGTCATTTATTTTGTTGGTGGAGATAAATGTTTGAATCCCTTTTGAGGATGATCAATCTTTAGTGATAGTGGGAGAGTGATGAAAAAGGTAATCCATGATAACACAATCTACACAATAAGTCTTCTATATATACTAGAGATGCATCCTTCCACAGGAAGCCCTAAGCTGGTAATCAATGATAAACTTTGGTTTCCTCCTTTAAGATTTTAGAAGAGTTTTGGCATGGGGAAGACAAGGCCCCCAAATCTTACCAGGATGAGTAGGTATCAGGATAGGGAGACTCAACTCTGCAACATGGTAGTAACTGTCATGTTTTATTTTTCCTTCTGCAATACAACTCTTGTTTTTAGCTCCACGTGGTATATAAACTATGGTTAAAATCTACAATCTGGTCATGACAGAGCTTTGTGCCATGATGTCATGAGAAGACCCATGTCCCTATAGGAGGTCAAACTGAAAATAGTTGTTGCAGACTGATGATAACAGTTGCAAGATAGAAAAACATTTTATGACAGGGCTAAAGGTAACCACAAGAATGCCAGAACCAACTTATGGAGCAATGAATGAGGTCTTTATTAGATATACCTGGAGGGGAGGGCATACTATGGCATGGAACAAAAATTTAACTATGTCTAGAATGTTAAAAGTAAGTTCTATCAAAAATTAAAAGCATTTGGGGGCTGGAGAGATGATTAACAGGTTATGAACATATACTGTTCTTCTAGTTTATCCAAGTTCAATTACCAATACCTATGTCAGGTGGCTCACAATTGACCATTATTCCAGTTCCAGAGGGAACCAGTACCTGTACACACATTTGGATATTATTGCCATGAGGGGACCTGACTTGTTTCTCTAATAGGTTATTATATCTTTCTGCTACTGGGTTATAGATAGATATAGATTAGATATAGATATAGATGAGATATAGATATAGATATGCATGTATGTCACACATTTTTCTGTTTAATGGGGCTAATTACTAGAAAAAAGTCTTCCCTATTAAAAAAAATCAAGTTTTGATTTCCATAGTTGCTTCTTCACTACCTCATTAATAATCTTTATTAGTTTTTTGAGAATTTTGTACAATGTGTTTTGAACATATTCGTTCCAGCCCACAAATTCTCCTAGATCCACTCCCTTTCCCTACCCACCAAACTTTGTGTACTCATTTTGGTTTTTGTTGTTTTTTTAACTCATCAATCAAGGCCAATTTATGTTTTTCCTCAGATTTTGAATGTGTGGCCTTTCACTGGTCAACTGGGCTACATACTTAAAGAAACTTAGACCCTCCCAGCAGCTATCAATTTTTAATAGCTCCATGGGTAGGGGTTCATGTTCATTCCCCTCTCTATGCTGGGATTTTGTCTGGCTTGAGTTTACATATGACTTTTGTATGATGACATAACCACTGTAAGTTCATATGTGGAGGTGCCTTGTTGTGTCCTGAGGCTACTGTTTGTTTGTATTTACCCGCTGCCACTTCTTACTCTTATAGTCTTTGCACCCTCTTTTCTGAAATGGCCCATGAATCTTGGGATGGGAGAATATGATATGAATATTCTATTCTGCAGTTTCTTAGTTTCTGTTCCTTGGCTAGTTCTATATCTTTTTTATTAATCACCATGTATTGCAAATAGAAGATTCTCTAGTAAGGGCTGCATTAATGTATGGCTATAATAAGTCATTAGCAGTTGATTTAATACTATGTCCACCCATCAGAATTACACTAGTAGCTTCTCTCCCTAGAGCCTATGACTTGTTAAGCCTCAGGTTTTTGGCCTGAGAGTAATGCCAGATATGGGTTTAATCTTGTGGAGTGGTAGTTAAATCCAATAAAAAAAAAAGCAGTTGGTTACTTCCATGATATTTATGCTACTGTTGCACCAGCAGACATGTCTTGCTAGGCAAGATGTTGTTGTACCTTATAGAATTACAGCTGTGTGAGACTAGCTATTGCTTTTCTCCTTGGTAGCATGAACAGCACCTTCAGCACTCTGAAATCTAGCCAGAATAAAATGAAATGTCCAGATTAGTACCGGCTTGATATGTCTATGTGATTCAAGTACATGGAGTCTTCAGCTATTGGGCCTTACTGTCAAGGTATGGAGGGCATCCAAGAACATTGGAAAGATTCTGTAATGTTTAGGAGTCTATGATACCTCATTGGGCAATTCCCAAAAGAGGTAATCTATTCCTAGTGCAGAAGTCTTACCCTGTGGTGTCTAGTAGGGGTGTTGTCATCTCGTTATAAAGTAACTTCATTGTTTATTTCTTTCTTTCACTCTCTCCCTCCCCCTTCTCTATACTAATAGGATATAAGCTTCTATGTAGCTTTTCTTCCCTCCTCTCTTCCACACTTTTCACTTCAGTTAATTATTGCTTTGCCCAGGAAGCTTCATACATGGTAGAGGCATTGGTTTAGAATCAACACAGACATGAAAGCTTATATATGCTAAACTACTTCAAACAAATCCGTGACCTTTCTCTGCTCTGAGGTTTGCAACTATCCTTCTCTCCTTTCCTTTCTTGATTTCTTTCTTTTTCTTTATTTATATCTTAGTTAGGGTTTCTATTGGTATAAAAAGACACCATGACCATAGCAACTCTTATAAGGAAAACATTTATTTGGGTCTGGCTTGCAGTTCAGAGGTTAGTCCATTGTCATCATGACAGTGTGCATGGCAGCATGCAGGCAGACATGGTGCAGGAAAGGTAGCTGAGAGTTCTACATCTGGATTGGCAGGCAACAGGAAGAGCAAGTGATCCACTGGGCCTGGCTTGAGGTTCTGAAACCTCAAAGCCCATGCCCAGTGACATACTTTCTTCAACAAGGCCGCTCCTACTCCAACAAGGTCATACCTCCTAATAGTGCCAATTTCTGTGAGTCTATAGGTACCATTGTCATTTTAACTATCACATTTTCTTTTGTAATGATTGTTTCTGAAATGGGGATGTTTAACTGCAATTATTCTTGTGAATGCTCATATTTTATATACTAAAGACCAGACTACCTAGTATCTTTTTGAAGTGATCCAGTTTGTCTTTGACATTTTGTTTTAATTTTACTCCTACATAGCATCTCAGAGTCTTGTACCAGATCTGGACCTGGACATCTTTCCAAGAAATGGTGATTTTCAATGGAAAACTGATGTATATGCTGAAGTCTAGGAACTTAAGGATTTATTTTTGCTGAAAAGGCATTGTTCCTAGGCCACTTAGTTAACAGCTATAAGATATATATTTTAAGCCTTATGAAATGTTTTAAATATCATCAAGTCAAATAATATCTGCTTTGTACTTTTGTTTTCTAATTATTCTTCTTAGAAAATCTTTTTGTAACACCATTAGCAATTACTTCTTGGTTTTATATTACAAAATAAAATATTTCATATCAGCAGTGTAGGTATTATTACAAAATTAAATAATGGAATAAATGTTAATAAAAATAACAGTCAACTACTGATGAAAAAATACCAAAATCATAGGTGAATATCCTGTCCTGAACCTGGCACATAGTCAATATTCAGTGATAAATATCACCATTATGACTTCAGTATTGCTGTTGGGCTTGACTACCAGTCTGTATTGTATTTGCCATATTTCTTCACTCTACAGGTACTATTGAGAAGGAAATGACTATGGATACATCTCATTTAAGAAGTGAGGAATTATTCTCTGTCTCTAAAACAAGAAAAGTATGACTGATGTACATGAACTATTTTGAATTTTTCTACATGGAAGAGATTTTCATTCTCTTACTTTTCAATCAATTATTTATTCATATCAGTATGGAGTCATAGATATTTTTTACTTAGAGTTATAATCCAAAACTGCTCCCTGTCTGTTACTGCTTCAACAGTTTTACCTATGGATACTTGGAGGAGGTCTTTCCATTAACATCTATGTCCCTGTGATATGCTGTCATAATTATGACTGGTTTTTATTACTAGTACTTTCTTGCTGAGCATGATAAGTATTCCAGTCTCCTTCTATAACTGTCCTATCTCATATCTAGGCTTAATCATCTGCACAAGGCTCTCTGTATCTTTTTATGGGAAGATAATATTAGAAACTTAAATCCTTCCCCTAACTCTTCCATAGGAGTCCCCAACCTCACTCTAATGCTTATCTATATCTGCATCTGTCTCAGTCAGCTATCCTTAGTGTCAACTAATATGGACCCCTGGAGGCTCCCAACACTAAGCCACCAACCAAAGAGCATACACGGCTGATCCGAGGCCCCAACACAAATATAGCAGAGGACTGTCTTGTCTGGCCTCAGTGACAGTGTATGTGGCTAATCCTATAAAGACTTGATGCCCTAGGGAGAGGGGATGCCTGGGGGGGCACCCTCTCAGAGGCAAAAGTGAGGGAGGAGGGGGAAAAGTGTGAGAGAGGGGATGGGGGACAACATTTGGGATGTAAATAAATAAAATAATAATAATAATAATAAAAGAAACTTACATCTGGGTGCTAAGTGAGCTTAGTGCTACTGGAATCCCTCAGTTACTAGAAAAAGGAAAGTTGTGTTTCTAAATTGAACCATTTATGTTCATCTATCTATAAATATTTTCATACATGAACACACATCTACATTAAGCTAAGCATAAAATGGTCAATATCCAATTAAACATGAACATCTATTTTTGGTCCTAATTTAGAGATGTGACTCTAGAGAAATAAATATACCAGTACAAACTAGAAGAAAAAGGGTTGTTGTTGCATCATTTATAGAAGAGAATTATTAGAAATTGATAAGATACTTTGAATGTAGAAATTTCTGATCAAACTATTTTACTGAGGCATTTAATCACTATAGTAACACTGTCATGAAGCATATAATCACTAAATATAATAATGCAATCAGAAGATTGTGTACAACTTATCAGTAAATGATAAAAGTAAATTATTGAGTAATATAATCCCAGTTTTCAAATAAAAATACAATGAGTCTATAAAGACTGTATAAAAATTAATACTAAATTGCTAGGAAATGCTGTAGGATTTCAATGGAATTGGAATAATTTGTATTCATGGTTTTTTTGACATATTCACTTACACCCCACTTACTGCCCCCCTTCTGGTCATCCCCTCCCACAATGCTTCCATCTATCCCCTCTCCCTTTCATTTCTGAGTGTATGGGCCCCCCGTGGGTATCCCTCCACATACTCTGGTACTTCAAGTCTCTGTTAGTCTAGGTGCTTCCTTGCCCACTGAGGCTAGGCAAGACAGCCCAGCTAGAAGAATATATCCCACGTACAGGCAACAGCTTTTGGGATAGCCTCCACTCCAGTTGTTCAGAACCCACATGAAGACAAAGCTGCACATCTCCTACATATGTGTTGGGAGGCCTACACCCAGCCTATGTATGCTCTTTGGTTGGTTATTCAGTGTCTGAGAGCCCCAAGAGTTCAGGTTAGTTGACTCTATTGGTCTTCCTGTGGAGTTCCTATCCCCTCTGGGGCCCACAGTCCTTCCTCCTATTCTCCTATAAGAGTCCACAAGCTCCATAAATGCTTAGCTGTGGGTGTCTGCATCTGTCTTGAGTCACCTGCTGGGTAGAACCTCTCAGATGGCAGCCATAATAGACTCATGTCTTTAAGCACAACAGAGAATCATTAACAGTGTTACAGATTGATGATTGTCCATGGGATAAATCTCAAGTTGGGCCAGTTATTGGTTTGGCCATTCACTGAGTCTCTGCTCCACCCCCAATCCCTGTATTTCTTTTAGACAGGATAGGTTTTGGTTGAAAGTTTTGTGGGTGGCTTGGCGTCCCTATCATACCACTGGGTATCCTGCCTGGCCACAGGAGGCAGCCTCCCCAGGCTCCATATCCCCAGTGCTTTGAGTCACAGTTAAGGACACCCCCCACTGATTCTTGGGCATCTCACCTATCCCAGGTTTTTGTCTCTTCCAGGAGATGCCCCCTATCTCCCCTTCTCCCTGTTGTTGTGGATTTCCATTCATTCTCATGAACATCTGGCCATCCCCCCTGACCCTCCCCACACCTGACTCTGAACCCTCAGTCTGCCTTCAATGACCATTCCAAGTAGTACACAATCATTCTTATATGTGTCCTTCTTCCTGTCCAGCCTCCTTTGATCTGTGGAGTGTAGCATGTACATCTTGTAATTTATAGCTAATATCCACTTATAAGTGAACACAGGGGTACCTCAGTCAGGATGATATTTTCAAGATCCATCCATTTGGCTACAAAATTCATGTCTTTGTTTTTAATATTTCCATTATGCACCACAATTTCTTTATTTCTTCTTCAGTTGAGGGACGTCTAGGTTGTTTCCAGTTTCTAGGACATAAACATATTTGATCAAGTGTCTTTGTGGGGTGGTGGAACTTTTTTTGGGTAATTCTGGTTCATGAAGTAGAAGTATTCCCAGTTTTCTGAGAAAACACCAAATTGATTTCCAAGGGGGTCTCATCTTCTGTTCAGAATTCTGTTTCATTTTGAGCTCAGTTTTTTAATTGGGTTAATTAGGTTGTTGGTGTCTATCTTATTGAATTTGTGCGTGTGTGTGTGTGTGTGTGTGTGTGTGTGTGAGAGAGAGAGAGAGAGAGAGAGAGAGAGAGAGAGAGAGAGAGAGAGAGAGAGAAAGAAAGATTTTTATTTTAGCCCTCTGTCAGATATAGAGTTGGTGAAAATCCTTTCCCAAACTATGGTCTGCAGTTTTATCCTATTGACATTGTTCTTTGCCTTACAAAAGCTTTGCAGTTTCATGAGGTTCCATTTATCAATTGTTGATCTTATAGCCTAAGACATTAGTGTTCTGTTCAGGAACTTGTCTCATGTACCAATGTATTTAAGGCTCTTTCCCAGCCAGTTTTATGTTGTAGTCCTTGACCCAATTGGACTTGAGTTTTGTGCAGATTGTTAAGGATGGATCTATTTTCATTCTTCTACATGTAGACATCCAGTTAGTCAAGAAACATTTGTTGAAGATGCTTTCAATTTTTCATTGTATTGTTTTAGATTCACTATCAAAAATCAAGTGTCCATAGATGGTGGGTTTATTTCTGGTTCTTCAATTATATTCCATTGATCAAAATGTCTGACTGTACCAATACCATGCAGTTTTTATCACTATTGTTCTGTAGTACAACTTGAGGTCAGGGGTGGTGATTCCTCCTGAAGTTCTTTTATTATTCAGGATTGTTTTGGCTATCCTGGGTTTTTGTATTTCCATATAAAGTTGAGAATTGCTCTATCAAGTTTTATAAAAAAATTGTGTTGTGATTTTGAAGAGGATTGCATTGAATCTGTAGATTGCTTTTGGTAAGATGGCTATTTTCACTATGTTAATCCTACCTATCCATAAACATGGGAGATCTTTCCATCTTCTGATATACTCTTCAATTTCTTTTTCTAGGAACTTGAATATCTTTTCATACAGATCTTTCAATTGCTTGGTTAGAATTACACCAAGATATTTTATATTATTCATGGCTATTGTAAAGGGTGTTTCCCTAATTTCTTTCTCAGTATGTTTATCATTTCAATAAAGGAGGCCTACTGATTTCTTTGAGTTAATTTTCTATTCAGCCACTTTGCTGAAGGTGTTTATTAGCTGTAGTAGTGATCTGGTAGAATTTTTGGTATCACTTATGTATACTATCATATTATCCACAAATAAAGATACTTTGACTTCTTCCTTTCCAATTTGTATCCCATTGATCTCCTTTAGTTGTCTTCTTGCTCTGGCTAGATATTCAAGTACTATATTGACTAGACAGGGAGAGAATTGGCAGCCTTGTCTTATCCCCGATTTTAGTGGCATTGCTTTAAGTTTCTCTCCATTTAGCTTGATGTTGGCTATTGGCTTGCTGTATATTGCTTTGATTATGTTTAGGTACATTCCTTGTATCCCCGATCTCTTTAATACTTTTAACATGAAGCAGTGTTGGAGTTTGTCAAAGGATTTTCAGCATCTAATGTGATTTGTTTGTTTGTTTATATTGTGGATTACATTGATGGATTTTCATATATTGAACTATCCCTGCATCCCTGGGATGAAGCCTCCTTGATCATGATGAATGATGTTTTTGATGTGTTCCTGGATTCAGTTTGCAAGTATGTTATTGAGTATTTTTGCTCAATGTTCATAAAAGAAATGAGTCTGAAGTTGTCTTTCTTTGTTGAGTCTTTGTGTGGTTTAGGTATCGGTGACTATGGCCTCATAGAATGAATTTGACAGTGTTACTTCTGTTTCTATTTTGTGGAATAGTTGGAGGAGAATTGGTATTCACTCTGGTAGAATTCTGCACTAAAACATCTGGCCCTGGAATTTTTTGTTTGGGTGACTTTTAATCACTGCTTCTATTTCTTTAGGAGTTATAGGGCTGGTTAAATAGTTTGTCTGATCTTGATCTAACTTTGGTAAGTGGTATCTGTCTAGAAAATCCTCCATTTCTTTAAGATTTTCCAATTTTGTGGAGTATAGGCTTTTGAAGTAAGACCTAATGATTCTTTGAATTTCCTTAGTGTTTGTTGTTATGTCTCCCTTTTTCTTTCTGATTTTGTATATTTGGATTCTGTCTCACTGTCTTTTCATTTGATTGGCTAAGGGTTTGTCTATCTTGTTGATTTTCTCAAAGAAACAGCTCTTGGATTCGTTGAATCTTTGTATTTTTTTCTTTGTTTCTAACAGATTGATTTCAGCCCTGATCTTGATTATTTCCTGAGTTCTATTCCTTTTTTGAGTGCTTGCTTCTTTTCCTCTAGAGCTTTCAGGTATACTTTGAAATTGCTGGAATGCGAGCTTTCTAATTTCTTTATGGAGGTACTTTGTACTATGAACTTTCCTCTTAGCACTCTTTTCATTGTGTCCCATAAATTTGGGTATGTTGTGCCTTCATCTTCATTGAATTCTAGAAGGTCTTTAATTTCTTATTTCTTCCTTGACCCAGGGATCATTGAGTAGAGAGTTCTTTAATTTCCATGGGTGTGTAGGCTTTCCAGTGTTTTTCTTTGTTGAAGTCCAGCTTTAATCCATGTGCTCTGATAACATAAAAAGCATTATTTCAATTTTCTTATATCTGTTGGGGCTTGCTTTGTGACAGACTATACGTTCAATTTTGGAAAAGGATTCATGAGATGCTGAGAAGAAAGTATATTCTTTTGTGTTTGGGTGAAACATTCTATAGATGTCTATTAGGTTCATTTCATCTATGTCTGTTATTATTATTCTTTCTCTGGGAAGTTTTTGTAGGGATAATCTGTCAATTGGTGAGAGTGGCGTATTGAAGTTTCCCATTATTAATGTGTGGGGTTCGATGTTCAACTTAAGGTTTAGCATTGTTTCTTTTCCAAATGTGGGTGTCCTTGTGTTTGGGGCATAGGTGTTCAGAATTGAGATATCATCTTGGTAAATTTTTCCTGTGATGAGTATGAAGTATCCTTCCCTGTCTCTTATGATTAATTTTGGTTTAATGTCTACTCTTTTATATATTTGAAAGACTACTCTGACTTGCTTTCAGGTCTATTTGATTGGAAAAAATTTGCACCCCTTTACTCTGACGTAATGTCTATCTTCATTGCTGAGGTGCGTTTCTTATGCAACAGAATAATGAATCCTATTTTCCCAGTCATTCGCTTAGCCTGTGTCTTTTTACTGGGGAGTTGAGTCCATTGATGTTGAGAGAGATTAATGGTGAGTGATTGTTATTTCCTGTTATTTTGATGTTGGTGGTGTTAGTGTGTGTGTGTGTGTGTGTGTGTGTGTGTGTGTGCGTGTGTGGGTGTGTGTGTGTATGTGTGCGCGTGCACATGCATGCGTGCGTGCTCTTGCATGCATGCATGCATGCTTTCCTTGTTTTTGCTGGTATGGAATTACTTATTTCATGTGTTTTCTTGGATGTAGGTATCCTTCTTGGAGTGGAGTTTTCCTTTTAGTGTTTTCTGTAGGGCTGGATTTGTGAATACATATTTTTCGAATTTGGATTTGCTTTGAAATCTTGATTTCTCCATCTATGTTGATTGAGAATTTTGCTTTGTATAGTAGTCTAGGTGGGTTTTTTAGAAGCTGCAAGAAATCTTTCCAGGCCCTTTTAGCTTTTAGAGTCTCTCTGGAAATTCAGATGTAATTCTGATAGTCTGCCTTGGTAAGTTAACTGGCCTGTTTCCCTTGCTGCTTTTAATTTTCTTTGTTTTGTAGAGTTGTGTTTTGATTATCATGTGGTGGGAGGATGTTTTTCCTGGTGGAGTCTAATTGGTATTCTATAAGCTTCTTGTATGTTTATAGGCATCTCTTTCTTTGGGTTGGGGAAATTTTCTATGTTCTGTTGAAAATATGTTCTGGGCCTTGGAGCAGGGACTCATCTACTTCTTCTATTCCTGTTATTCTTAGGTTATGTCTTTTCATGGTATCTGATTTCCTGGATTTTTTTATGTCAGGAAATTTTTAGATTTAACATTTTCTTTGGCCGATGTATTAATTTCATCTATTGTATCTTCTACACCTGAAGTTCTGTCTTCTGTTTCTTGTATTATTTTGGTGATGTTTACATCTGTTGTTCCTGTTATCTTCACTAGCTTTTCTATCTTTAGGATTCTCTAGTTTGTGTTTTCTTTATTGCTTCTATTTCTGCTTCCAGGTATTGCACAGATTTATTTATTTCCTTCACCTGTTTAATTGTATATTTCTGTATATCTTAAGGGATGTATTTGTTTTCTCTTTAAAGATCTTTACCGGGCAGAGGCGGCAGCAGCAGAGGCAGCAGCAGAGGCAGCAGCAGAGGCAGTGGCACCAGCAGAGCAGTGGAATGTAGTGCCTTCCACAAGAGATGAAGGGTGGTCTAAGGGAAGATATGACTACAGACGACATCTGAGGGAACGAGGGCCTCCCCAAAGCCATGCCCGTGATGACCACCATACATTAGCTAGCGCACTTGAGAGACCACCTCTGCTAGTTAGGAGACCACCCCTGCTTAACAAGAGGCCCCCTCTGCTAGCTAAACCTGATGGAGGCTACTGTCGATATTATAGTCATGTTGATTACAGAGTACGTGAGGAGGTCTGCAGTTTTTCTCATGATCAAAGAAGTGGCCCATCTCGCAGAGGAAATAGATCTGGCTACAGATGGGCAAGAGCTGATTATTCCACAAGCTGGAAGCCTGACTACAAGAACATGAGAGGTGGCTTTAGACAAAAAGGTTTCTACTCTTTCCATTATTCAAGAGAACAGTCTACGAATAAAAGGGATGCCCCTTTCTTCAGAGAATCATCTGTAGGCCAGAAGAACTTCCCACTCAGTAGATCTGGCTCCAGTGTCAGCAGAAGCTATTGTTCAGAGCGAAACAAGACACCCTCTTTCCATCAGTCTTACCATAGAAATAAAGAGAGATCCATCCAATCTTTGAAAACATCAAGAGGTACTTCATTCGCACATTCATCAGCAGGTTTTTCATTCAAGATATCAGACAAACCCAGCAGGGTAACTAAGAAGAACCTTGAGGCTGAAAAGAAGTGGGCTAAGGAAACACTCGAGAAGTCAGACAAAAATAACTTGGCTGAAATTTGTGAGTTTGAGGATGGATCCATGGCACCCTTAGTTACTGATCAGACAGAAGAACCCAAGTCAAACACAGATGGCACAGAAATGTATGAAGACAGCCAGCTTAGCAGCCGCACTAAAGCCATTGCAACGAAAACCAAAGAGATTGAGCAGGCTTACCGACAAGATTGTGAGACTTTTGGGATGGTGGTAAAAATGCTGATTGAAAAAGATCCCTCCTTAGAAAAGTCTATCCAGTTTGCACTGAGGCAGAACTTACATGAAATAGGTGAGCGCTGTGTTGAAGAACTCAAGAATTTCATTACTGAGTATGATAATTGTACTCAAGCTGTGGAGACCTGTTTTAGAAGTATCCAGGTCAAAACATTTTTCTAGATGTTTTTCTCCTTGGATTGTGTAAATCCTTACTATTTTGTGATGAAGAGAACTACTTCATGATGGCTGAGCACATTTCTAATATTAAATAAACATCTACAATAGCTTTTAAAGTACCTTTTTTTTTTTGGCTTTTCGAGACAGGGTTTCTCTGTGTAGCCCTGGCTGTCTTGGAACTCACTCTGTAGACCAGGCTGGCCTCGAACTCAGAAATCCACCTGCCTCTGCCTCCCAAGTGCTGGGATTAAAGGCGTGCGCCACCACTGCCCAGCTCTTTTAAAGTATCTTAATTAGAATGTTTCCCATATATGTTGAATATTTTACTCTATCTTCACATACTTCCTCCCTCCAAAAATAATGTTCAGTTATTTTAATGTTCAAAAAAGCAGCTCTGGAGAGCAGCTTTCTGTATTTAACTCATGTTCCCTAGTATTCCATGATGTTCTAGGATAATCTTCTTGCATACCATGCAAAGGTTGTCTTTGTATTCAGATGTTGATTTCTGTACCATCAGAATGCTGAGTACTGTTGGGACATTGGTATTTTTATTCTAATTGCTCAGAATCTTCATAATAGTTTGTAAACATTCTTCTCTATCATCTTCTGATTGGTTTAATAAAGCACTGATAGCCTATGAGTCAGGAGAGGAAAGGCAGAATATCAGGGCAGAGATAGGAACTATGGGAAGAATTTGTGCAGAGAATTTGCCACCCAGACTCAAAGGAAGTCTGACTTTCAGGGACTGAATGAGAGATAACAGGCCACGTGACAAACATGGACCAAAATAAATGGGTTAATTAAGTTATAGGATCTAGTTGGGAACAAGACTATGCTATAAGGCCTAGGCATTCATAAATAATAAAAAGTCTCTATGTCATTGTTGGGAGCTGTGGGTCAAAACAGTCTGACAATGGTGATCATTTGGTCTCACAAAGTTTAATTTGTAGCTAAGATCATTCTAGGTTGCATACAATAGAGGCACTGTTAGCATTTGAGTTGGTGACGTCAAAATATGCTATCTTAATGAATTAGAACTTTGCTATCATATGATATTTGCTTTGAGAATAATTCTTATTCAGTATAGAAAAAGAAGCACTTGAAAATATGTAAGGATCTATTAGAACAAAATTTTCCTTCCAAGTCAGTGAACTTAGTTCATCTCTTCTATAAAGTGCCCTTGAGGCTCCTAACTGTTCTCTCTAGACAATATTATAGACTAACAGGAGGGATAACCTGAGATGCAAGATGAATTTTAATTTGAGATGTCTCAGAAACCCTTCTCATGGGTATAATAAAAAATTAGAATATATGGAGCACTTTGTTTTAGGCCCACACTGTATTAAAAGGGGGGGCTGACAAGGCACTCATGCTTGGGATTAAATTAGAGATTATTCTGTTAATCTCCATGATCTCAGTTCTGTAGGCTTAGAGGGTCTCACTCTTGACAAGTGTCCTCAGAAAACAGTAAGGCCAACACAGCTACTGGCACATCGTGAGTGAGCCAGTGAATAAGTGAAGGGACAATTAGGACCTCTCACTCACTTCCTGGCCCCTTCCAGTAGTTCATTGAGGCAAAGTACATAATTTGTGACATTAGGCACCTTAAAAATCACTGTTTTAATTACTGCCCAATCCAATTATCTACTTTTTTTTTTTAAGTCATAGTCTTACAGTATAGTCCTAGCTAGTCTGAATATCTCTGTGTAGACCAGACTAGACTTAAACTTACAGAAATCTTCCTGCCCCTCTACCTCTTGTATGCTGGCATTAAACCCATGTGCCACCTTGCTCAGGATCCTTTTTGTTTGTTTTTATTTTCATTCCGTTCTATCCTTTTATTATTCAAGACAGGGTCATGCTGTGTATCCTAGGTTGGCTTCAAACTTTCCTGCCCTTGCCTTTACCTCTTGGGATTTCTGCCTCAACTTTTCTGAGTGGTTATAGGTGTGAGCCCCAATGCTTGCCATTACATTCAGTGGCCTCTATGATCCTGTCTGCAGAGATACCCCTAAAAGCATATACATTATATTTAAAGTAGAAATAGCAGTATGATTAATTTTAATGAGCCCTACAATGGATGTGTGAAGATATATAGTATGCCATTTTGAAAATTTAAAACTAATTGAGGACTTTTTTTTAAGGTCCCTAAGTGAGAACGCTTGGAGTTATTTTTGGCATTGAGATTCTATACATACCTTTTATAAGCATGTGGTGGTCAATGCTGGTCACTTCAGTAAGACCACATGCTATTTTTCCTTTTTCCTTTCCACTAATTCTCGACTCTTTCAATCAAGTTGTTAACAAGCATAACTATAAAATTTGAGAAGCTACCAAGGCAATAAATTGTTCACTTGGTAAAAATTCCTTTAAGCCCAGTCCTTTCTGCTGGGGCAGACTCCTAGCTGGTCTGCTTCCCTGAAGACACCATATCCTGAGCCGTCCTAGAGGATCCGCTGCACTCAGAGCAGTTGGTAGGAATCCCCCCCCCCCCCAAGAAGTCCCAGATCTGTTGCTGGGAGCCCAGTGGACTCTGGACCCATCACCCACTGAAACCCCTGCCCCCTGAATACCGCTCCCCTTCCACCTGGTCCTTTCTGCTGGTGCAGACTGCTAGCTGGTCTGGTCCCCTGAAGACACCATACCCTGAGCAATCCTAGAGTATCCTCTGCACTCAGAGTCCTTGGGAAGAATGCCCCCATCCCCCAAAGTCCTAGAGCTGCCACTGGAGCCCAGTGGACTGTGGACCCATCACCCACAAAAACCCCTGTCGCCTGAAGACCACTCCCCTTCAACCTGGTCATTTCTGCTGGGGCAGACTGGTAGATAGCCTGCTCCCCTGAAGACACCATATCCTAAAGCATGATAAGCTGTCTCCAGAGAGGCTCAGGCAAAGCCTGACAAATACAGAGGCAGATGCTCACAGCCAACCGTTGGACTGAGTGTAGGGTCCTGGATGGAGGAGTTGGAGAAGGGACTGAAGGAGCTGAGGGGGTTTGCAGCCCCA
>CM052722.1:16584215-16623246 GCA_028551405.1 Uromys caudimaculatus | reverse complement strand
GCCAGCATCTGCTGTCACCTGAGTTTTTGACCTTAGCCATTCTGACTGGATTTTAATTTTTAATATTAACACTGAATGGCCTTCAGGACCTGGCTTCTTACTCTGTGTCATGACCTAAAATTAGAGCTGAGTCGTTTTCAATATTCTGACTTAGTGATATGTGATAATGCATTTTTATATTGCGGTACTATTCATCTATAACAAAATTACCACAGATCTTTGTCTCAAATATATTTGGACAATTGTGTGTGGTATCCACCAAAAATAAAATAAAATGTCATTTCCATTATTTCAGAAATATCTCTTGTACTTTCTTCTGTTCAATTCAACTACTGTTTTAATTTTCGCATCACACGTGAATTTTCCCATTTCACTACTTCATATAAATGAATTTATGGATATGTACTCCTGTATTCTTTCAAACAGCATAGAGTTACTGAGAATATCCATGCTTCTATGGCCATCATACTTTTAATGTCTGAATAGTAATTGATTATATGAACCTACACAGTTTTATTCAATTCTACACTTCTGAATATATATGAATGATCTTCAGTGTTGTACTATGATGAATAGGATATGGCTCTCTGATCATTTACAAACAATTTGTTTTGTGAGCATGCACTGTTCATTTATCTTAAGTGATTACCTAAAAGTGATGTCTCTGACTCAGAGAAAACATGAATGCTTGACAATCAGAAAACTGCCCAACAGTTACTGAAACCGCTTGCCTTACTTTGTATTCTGACTAAAAATGTTTTCAAATTCTAGTTACTTTTGATCTTCTAACAATATTTGATATTGTTGTCCTTTAATATTTTGTTAAATTTGCATTTCCCTTATAACTAATGAGGTAGGACTTTATGTTGTATACTTAATTGTGTTCCATGTAATCTATATTCATGAAAAAAAACATTAGTGCTTATTTTTTACTGTTGACTTTAGGGGTGTTACAGACAGGTTTATCTTAGCTTATGTCACAAGCCACAGTCCTGCAGTGCCTCAGGACCCAGTGTGCCTCAGTAACATTCTTCTCAATTCTGCTTTTGGAGTACTTGAACATTGGAAAGACCCCAATTATCTAAAGAGAATATCCATTTCTGCCCATAACACACTTTGGCATAATTTCTTGTCTACTTATTGACAACTCATGAATAATTTGTTTTGATAGGTCAGTGAAGGCTTGTTCTATAGCTGAATTTCTTAGCATTTTGTATGTGTGTGTGTGTGTGCATATATGTCTACGTGTTCATGTGCATGTACATAAAGAAAACAGAGATCAGCCTGAAGTGTCATTAATCAGCCTCCATCTACCTGGCTTTTTGTGATAGGGTCTTTCACTGGTGTGAAGCTTGCCAAGTAGACTAATTACCAAGGTTGGCCAATAAGTGAGCCCCACGGGTCTATCTTAACTCTCCAGCATGCTGATTGCAAGAACATACATGGATTTTTTTAAAAATGTAGGTTCTGGAGGTGAATTCAGGTCCTCATGCTCTGTGCAGCAAATATTTTATTGATTGAGCTATCTCTCCAGCCCACATTAGTAATTTTATTGGTCATGCCACACCACATTAGATCCTGAAAGAATTATTAGGGTTTCTGTAGTTTCTCTTTAGGCTTAGATTTTTTCCCTGTTTGCCCTTTGGCTCTGAAGTGGGACAGGTGAGCTTCTTTTTCCCTCTGATGTCTGGCATCTTTCTGGAACTTAGTTCATTTAAGTTTTTTGTATCCATTCTCACATGGGTTTTGTAAAACTTGATTTTGTACCGGTTCAAGATTGCATCTGTGGTTAGGTGAAAATAATGTTCTCATTTCATATCTTGTATTCTAGCAAGAAGCAGACGTCTAGTATATCTCTAGCAACTTATTTTTCTTTCTGAACTTCCTTAAAGTGGCACCAACCTAAGCCTACAGAGACATTTCTTTAAATATTACAGATCAAGGAGCTCACAGTAATCCAACAGAAGCCCTGAAGTTACCAGAAGAACCAAAGTGATTATATTTTTAAGATAATAACTAAAAGAGCAGAAATAAAAATAAATAATAAATAATAAAACAAGATAAAATTAAAAAGAATGAAAGAGCCCTGACATGATATTATGAGAAAATAAACTTCTGAAGATGCCATTGAGGTTTTTTTCTGTTGGCCATCTGCTGATGCACAAAAAGAAGCCACTTAATATATATAGTTATACAAAAATAACTGCAGAGTTGTTTATAGAACTACATGCTAGTAGTTCTAGTTTAGTTTAACTCAAGTAAGCCCTTGAAAATCTTGACTAAAATACACATATATTAAAAAACCTGATATATGTGACATTAAAAGCATGACTTTAATAAATTAAAATACTTTGCTTGTCCAAAGGCATTGTTTAAAGAACGAAAAAACAAGCTGTGAACTTTCAGAAAGTATTTGCAAATCACATTCCTGAATAATAACATGTGTTGATCCATATCTTGAAATATTCTATAAAAAAGACAAAAATAAAGTGGACAACAGATTCAGAGAGAAAATAATAACCTAAAGGGTGATAGAAATAAGTAAACTATGAGAGCTGTTGCCTTTTACCACTTTCTAAACTTCACAGTAACTAATTTTCTTCGTCTACAAAATGGGAATAAATGGTTATTTATATCAGAGTGCTGGATGATTCAATGACTAAATATAGGTAAAGCATTTAGAGATGTGACTGGTACATAACAAAAAAGCCTCATGAAAGAAACATTAACTGTTATCAATAAAGATATATTATCATTGATAGTATTTCTAGCAGACAATGTTTATGAATTAAGGGTTTATTTCTCAGTCAATTGATTTTATGTCTGACTTAAAATTAAAGCCTTTTTTCCAGATACTGGTGAATATTGACAAATATATAACAATATTATAGTCAGTAGTCAATGTTATGAACAAAAAGCTCAGAAAATTAGGGTTTTATAGTTGGTGCCAGTGAATTGTTATTACTATTTAGGAATGTCTCTTCTTTTTACAAGTAATTGAGTGGGGTTGTCTCCTGTGCTCCCTTTACAAGAAGCATGGCCATGTAACTTGGGATGAGTCTTGCAACGTGACTATCTCCTTTAAGCAAAGCAATAAGAGTTGGTTTACATTTTGGCCTACAAAGACGGTGTCCTGCAGCACCCACCATGGAGCTCTGAGGAGTCTGAGACACCCATTAAGTCTGCAAAGGATAATGTGACAGTGAAACTGGAGTCTTCAGAACCCTCGGTAGCTCCAGAACAAGTTTAAAGAAAAAGGCAAGTCTTATGGGAAGATGTTTTTAAGGGGGGGGGGGACTCTCAAAATCAGGGGAAAAAAGATGGCAGAAGAGAGATTTCATGCAGCAGAGAATAACAATTCTATACTCTTAGCTTCCACATCTCAGCCAGCAGAATGCAAGCATGGAGGTCTTGCCTGATGAGCCATGGGGCAGCCTGAACTATGACAGGGAGATATGCAGTAGACTGATGCTTCCTCAGAAACAGGTCAATGAGTATGCTTCCACTGTTGCAGCCTGTGCTGCTTGCCCTGCTGGGAGACAGAAAGCATGGGCAGTACTGCTGCTCAAAGCCTATAAGTTCAATAGTCATACGCCATATGCTGCAGGATGGCCAGTGAAGACAGGTGGTGTGTGGAAGCCTGGAGCTCCTGAACCTTGTCTTTACTGAATATGGCCTGTCCTAGGCCCACTGGCTGGTATGTCTGAAGAGAGCAACAGTGTACTTACACTCATTAGATAGATAGATAGATAGATAGATAGATAGATAGATAGATAGATAGATAGATAGATAGACAAATAAGAGGGATATAGAAGGTTTCTGTGCCCCCCCCAATTAAGAGACCAGACAGGAAGCCATTGAAGAAAACATTTTAACAATTGTGATAACGATGCTGAAGTGTAGCTTTTCATAACTGATGGCTTATGGCAGGGATGCTGGGTGAGGAAGGACTCACTTTTCTTTAAGGAGCTGGTCACTACAAGTTTGATCTTTCTCCAGTGAGTATATGGGCAACAAAATTGGATTTGTTTCTTTTTAGAGTAGGTCACAAGGATGGGGGCATACATGGGAGGACTGGGAAGTAGATATGATAGGGATTCATGGTGTGAAATTCCCAAATAGTCAATAAAAATATGTTGGAAAAAAGAGCTAGTTTACAATGTGTCACACTTCCTTCCTCTTTCCTATCATCCTGTGATGTCCCAAGAGGAGGAGAGCCTGCGGGAGAAGGTACTTTGGAGCAGTCCAGAGCATCTATTGTGGATATGTAGAATTAACCAAAATAAAAACTTTGATTTGGAGCCATTGGTGAACTAAACATCCAAAAGTAGCATAGAGTACCTTCAGGGCACACCTTTGAGCCTTGACTGTTCTACTCCAGACCAACAAAGTTAAGTCAGGTGAATACACTGGCTAAGCAGAGAACTCATGGAGCCTAAAGTCTCTGTGGAGGGGCAGACCTAAGTATGAGTACCGGAATAAGTTTAAATTATATTTAAAACACAGTACAAGGTATTCAAGGAGCCAATGTATTCAAAGAGCAAGTAGTAGACTAGAGGCAGGAGATGGAAGTAGAGCCGAGGAAAGCAAGAGATAGGAACCAAGCAATAAACTCAGTAAGTGGGTCTTCATTTGATGTTTTAGTGGATGATAAAAGAAGAGCCAAAGTTCTGTCTTCTGGGGTATGGCAATTTGGTAGGTTGTAGGCTGCCAACTGCAAGTTCTAAGGTCATCTATAGGAATGAGTAAGAGTTGTTAACCTCAAGCTTGCAAGACAACTACAGAAAAATACACTTTCTTCTGGAGAAACCATATGCTCATTATCTGTCTTATTCTTGGGATTTTTCAAGCCAGGTCTTCTAGAGGGATCACTCTGAGTTGCTGGTGAATTTACACATACTCTAATGAAAGAGGTTACACCTGAAATATTGACACAACCAGTGTGGCACCTTTCTATACACTTGTCATTTAAATCACAGACTGTTACAGCTCTGTCCATGCATGTTTTTAATTGGGTCAGTGATCCTAACAGAGCAGCAGTGTAAGCAGAGCATTTAAAAAATTCTTTCAGTCCTTTTGGAATGTAGCTCATGGGCTTAACAGACATGTATTGACATAACTAACTTGTTCAACATGTCTTTTTGTAAGCTATAAGTGAGCAGAAAGTGAAGCTTTGCTTTAAACTAACAGATGAGATTTTCAAATTAGGGATAATATACTAATATGATATATACTAATAGGATCTATATCCCAAAGTGCAGTTACATCATTTAATATAAAGTTGTCTCCTCGTGGGAGCTCAAGATTATTTTACAGAAAATATAAATAATGTGAGACTTTCTGGGCACTCAGTAATAGCCTGGGATATAAAATTACTTGACTTGTAGTATTGGCTGGGCGCAGTTTCTATTTGTTAAGGATGATAATCATGAATCTGTGGAGAATGGATTATAAAGCCTGGACAATGGACAATTCTTGCTGTGGTTCACCAGAGATCAAGCATTGTACAGTGTTGTTTGTTTTTTTTCTTAGTTGTCCCCTAAAGTAAACTGGAAAGATAAAATATGACTGTTTGCATATTTGCCTTGAGCTTATATAATGTCATTGTCTTAAGATTGCTACTGCTATGAAGAAACACCATGACCACAGCAACTCTTATAAAGAAAAAGCATTCAATTGGAGCTGGCTTATAGTTCAGAGGTTTAGCTCACTTTTGTCATGGTGGGAAGCATGGTAGCATGCAGACAGACATGATGCTGGAGAAATAACTGACAGTTCTACATCTTGATATGTAAACAGCAGAAGTAAATGCTACACTGAGTGTACCTTGAGCGTATGAGACCTCAAATTCTGCTCCCACAGTTACACACTTCCTCTGTCAAGGCCACACTTACTCTAGAAAGGCCATACTTCCTAATAGTGTCACTCCTATGAGCCAAGCAATCAAATGCATGGGTCTATGGGGGTCACTCCTATTCAAGCCACCACAGTCATTATTTTTCAGTTGTGTTGCTTTTTGAAAATATGCTCCTGCAATAATAGGCAGTGACATACACTAGCATGTCCATCCACAAAAAGTAGCTATTTAATAAGTACTTGTCAAAGGTGATTGTGTAGGGATCTTGAATGTAGTTCATTAGTATAGCTTTATATGTTCAATATAAGTTCAAGCATTACCATAAAAATAAATTCATGCAGGAAGAGCCTACATTGTCAAAAAATTAAGGACTCTTTTGAGAGAAAACAAACTGGAAACAACCCAGATATCCCTCAACAGAGGAATGGATACAGAAAATATGGTACATTTACACAATGGAGTACTACTCAGCTATTAAAAACAATGACTTCATGAAATTCGCAGGCAAATGGATGGAACTAGAAAATATCTTCCTGAATGAGGTAACCCCCACACAAAAGTATACACATGGTATGTACTCATTGATAAATGGATATTAGCCCCAAAGCTCACAATGCCCATGATACAACCCACAGACCATATGGAGCTCAAGAAGAAGGAAGACCAAAGTGTGGATGCATCAGTCTTATTTAGAAGGGGGAACAAATTAATCATGGGAGGTAGAGGGAGGGAGGGACTTAGGAGGGAGAGGGGAAAAAGGGGGCAGGATCAGGTATGGGAGAAGATGTACAGAGGGGTCAAGAAATTGATCAGAGATGTGTAGCAGTAAGGGATGGGGAACTGGGGGAGCCACCAGAAAGTCCCAGATGCCAGGAAAGCAAGAGGCTCCCAGGACCCAACAGGGATGAGATTAATTGAAATGCCCAACAAAGGGGAGAGAAAACCTATAGAGACCATATCCAGAGGTTAGGTACGGACCCTGGTTGAGGGATGGGACAATCAATCATCTCAAACATTTTAACCCAATACAAAGATAAAGAGTGGAGCAGAGACCAAAGGAGAAAACACATTTAAAATAAACCAGATATCCCAAAAGTTTGTTATATGTGTTATATACATAATACATTGAGAATATTTTAGGAAATACCTCAAAAGAAATATTATTAGATAATGTTTTAATATTTAGAGTGAGATTTGTGTAAGAAAAGTATATTTAAAGATAAAAGTTGCCTTAATATTTTTATTGCTGTTTCATTAATGATATTGACTCTGTTGATCAGAAGTAAAACTTTAAAGTCAACTATATAAAGGAATTTAAATATATGTGAATGAATGTGTTTAAACTGGAAAAGAATATTGACAAAAATAAATGACTTTCAGAGAGAAATCCCAGGACCTGTTGTCTGTTAGGCAAGCTCTCCTGGTCCTTGAGCAAATATGTGGGTCTT
The DNA here is from genome assembly GCA_028551405.1 of Uromys caudimaculatus. NCBI lineage: Eukaryota > Metazoa > Chordata > Mammalia > Rodentia > Muridae > Uromys > Uromys caudimaculatus. The sequence continues at coordinate 16,615,941 of CM052722.1, read as the reverse complement.
TAAAGTAGTAGATTTATAGGTTTAAGTCTGTATGCCTCTGTTTATTTTAGGTGTAAAAAAGTCTTTGCTTATAGAAAAAAAGGTAGTTAAGTGTGGTAATTCTTTTTGCCTGCCTTAAGAGTTTGTACTTTAGGAACATAAACTCAATTCATAGGTAAAGCAGCTAATAATTTAAACATATAAAGTTGTATTTATATCTCAGTTATAAGGCAGCAAAGAGTGTCACTAAATTATAGGTGTGATTATTCTGCATAAACATATTTTTAAGAATTTCATGAACTGTGGAGCCAATCTCTAATTTGAGATATTTTTCTGTCTATGGACAATTAATTTAAGTAAAAAAATAAGTCTAGGGCCTTCTGTCCCACTTCCTCACCTGGGCCAGATTAGCAGCCTGATACCTGCCCAAACGCTACATTCCCAGGAGATCCATAGAAACCAAAGACACAGGTGACATTCTCAGCCAAATACCCATGCCAGCTGGGACACCCACACAGTCCAGCTGACTGGGGATCTCCCCCCCTCAGCTCCACCTTCCTTGTGGCCCACTTCCATAGCCTAATATCCTCTACAGCCTGCTTGCCTCCCAGGAGGTCTGCAGAAACCAAAAACACAGGTGAGAATCTCACACAAATACTCACATCATCTGGGGCAACCACAAGGCCCAGCTGATGCAGGACCCACTTCTCCCTATCCCCACCCCCTAAGCCTCACTTTCCTTCTAGACCACAACCCCACCCAGTCCAGATCAGCTGGCCTGATACCTACCCAAATGCTACAGCCTGTGAGCCTCCCTGGAGGTCCTCAGTAACCAAGGATACAGGAGGTCTGCAGTAACCAGGGACACAGGAGGCCCAGCCTAACCAGAGACAACACTGCCTGCCTCCAATGAGACCAGCTCTAACTCAGGACACAAGGAAGCTGGTTCCACTCAGAGACACCCAGACCGGTTAACACCAGAAAGAACCAGATGGCCAGAGGCAAGCACAAGACCATAAGCGACAGAATCCAATGCAATTAGTATTATCAGAACGAAGTTCTCCCACCCCACCAAGCCCTGGATATCCTAACACCCGAAAAAGCAAGTTAATGACCAAAAATCCCATCTCATGAAGATGATAGAGGCCTTTAAGGGGAATATAAAGAACTCTCTTAAAAAATACAAAAAAAAAAAAAACCCAAAAAACAAAAAACAAACAAACAAACAGGCAAACAGGTAGAAGCCCTTAAAGAAGAAACAAATAAACCCCTTAAAGAAATACAGGAACATAAAATCATGCAGGTAAAAGAATTGAACAGAGGGATCTAACAAATAAAAATGAAAATAGAAACAATAAAGAAAACACAAAGGGAGACAATTCTAGACAAGGACAATTTAGGAAAGAAATCAGGAGCTACAGATGCAAGCATCACCAATAGAATACAAAAGATAGAAGAGAATCTCAGGCTTCAAAGATATCATAGAGGATATTGACACATTGGTCAAAGAAAATACAAAGTGTAAAAAGCTCATAGCCCAAAATATCCAGGAAATTCAAGACACAATGAAAAGACCAAACCTAACAATAATAGGAATAGAAGAGAGTGAAAAATCCCAGCTCAAAGGGCCAGAAAACATCTTCAAATAAAGTCATAGAAGAAAACTTCCTGAACCTAAAGGAAGAAATGGCCATAAATTTACAAGAAGCCTACAGAACACCAAATAGATTGGACCAGAAAAAATCCTCTCATTACATGACAATCAAAACACTAAATGCATAGAACAAAGAAAGAATATTAAAAGCTGTAAGAGAAAAAGTCCAAGTAACATATAAAGGCAGACTTATCAGAATTACACCAGACTTCTCAACAGAGACTCTAAAAGTCAGGATACCATCTATACCCAGCAAAACTCTCAATCACCATTGATGGAGAAACCAAGATATTCCATGACAAAACCAAATTTAAACAATATTTTTATACTAATCCCGCCCTACAGAGTTTACTGGAGCAAAATCTCCAATACAGGGAGGGTAATTACACCCAATAAACCCAAGATACTAAACATTTCAAAACAAATCCAAAAGAAGAGAATCATACACACATAATACCACCTCCAGCAACAAAAATAACAGGAACAAGCAATCATATGTCTTTAATATCTCTCATCATCAATGGACTCAATTCCCCAATAAAAAGACACAGGCTAACAGAATGGATACTTTAACAGGATCCAGCATTTTTCTACATACAAGAAACACACCTCAGTGACAAAGACAGACACTACTTCAGAGGAAAAGGCCAGGAAAAAAGGTTTCCAAGCAAATAGTCTGAAGAAACAAGATGGAGTTGCCATTCTAATATCCAATAAAATAGACTCAATGAAAAGCTATAAAATGAGATGGGGAAGGACACTTAGTATTCATGAAAGAAAAAAATCCACCAAGAGGACATCTCAATTTTGAACATCTATGCCCCAAATGCAAGGACAAACACTCTTAAATGTTACTGAAGCTCAAAGCACACATTGAACCTCACACAATAATAGTGAAAGACTTCAACATCCCACTCTCTACAATGGACAGATCATTGAAACAGAAACTCAACAGAGACACAGTGAAACTAGCAGGGGTTATGAACCAAATGTATTTAACAGATATCTACAGAACATTTCACTCCAAAACCAAGAGAATACACCTCACGGTACCTTCTCCAAAATTGACCATATAATCTGACATAAAACAAGCCTCAAGAGATAGAAAAATCCGTGAATTCTATCAGATCACCACGGACTTCAATAACAACAAAACTAACAGAAAGCCCACATACTCATGGAAACTGAACAACTCTCTTTTCAATGATAACTTGGTAAGGAAACAAATAAAGAAACCAATAGTTTTTTGTGTTTTTTTGGTTTTTTGAGACAAGGTTTCTCTGTGTAGCCCTGGCTGTCCTGGAACTCACTCTGTAGACCAGGCTGGCCTCAAACTGAGAAATCCACCTGCCTCTACCTCCCAAGTGCTGGGATTAAAGGCGTGCACCACCATTGCCTGGCTGAAATCAATAGATTTTATAGAATTTAGTGAAAATGAAGACACATCATACCTAAACTTATAGGACACAACGAAAGCAGTGTTAAAAGGAAAATTCATAGCACCAAGTGCCTTCACAAAGAAATGGGAGAGATCCCGTACAAGCTATTTAACAGCACATCTGAAAGCTCTAGAACAGAAAGAAGCAAACACATCCAAGAGGAGTAGATGGCAAGAAATAGTCAATCTCAGGGCTAAAATCAAGCAGTTAGAAAATCAAGAAAACCAAGAGGTGATTATTTGCAAAAAAAATCAACAAGATAGATAAAGCCTTAGCCAAACTAACTAAAGAGCACAGAGACAGTATTCAAATTAACAAAATCAGAAATGAAAATGGGGACATAACAACAAAAACTGAGGAAATTCAAAATCATCAGAACCTACTGCAAAAGTGTATATTCTACAAAACTGGAAAATCTGTAGGATATGGATGACTTTCAGGACAGAGACCATGTAACAAAATTAAATCAAGATCAGGAAAACTATCTAAATAGTCCCATAACCCCTAAGGGAATAGAAATAGTCATCAAAAACCTCGAAAACAAACAAACAAACAAAATCCCAGGACCAGATGGTTTTAGTGCAGAATTCTACCAGACCTTCAAAGAAGAGCTAATACCCATACTCCTCTAATTATTCCACAAAATAGAAACAAAAGGAACACAACCTATTTCATTCTATGAAGCCACAATTACTATGATACCTAAACCACACAAAGACCCAACACAGAAAGAGAAATTTAGAGCAATCTTGCTTATGAATTTTGATGCCAAAATACTGAATAAAATTTTAACTAACAGAATCCAAGAACAGATCAAATCCATCACTCATCACAATGAAATAGACTTCATCCCAGGAATGCAGGGATGGTTCAATCTATGTAAATCTGTCAACATAATATACTATATAAACTATCTCAAAGAAAACCACATGATTATCTCATTAGATGCTGGAAAAAACCTTTGACAAAATACATCACCCCTTCATGTTAAAAGTCCTGGATAGATGAGGAATTCTTTGTACATACTTAAACATAATAAAAGCAATAAATAGCAAACCAACAGCCAACATAAAATTAAATTGAGAGAAGCCCAGAGGGTCAAGAAATTGAATGGAAATAAGCAGCCTGGGAAGTGGAAGGTAGAGGGACCCTCTGAAAAGTACCAGAGGGCCAGGAGGTGAGAGAATCTCAGGACTCATTGGGGGTGACCTTAGCCAAAATGCCCAACATTGGGGAAAGGGAACTCAAAGAGTCCACCTCTAGTAGAGGACAGGGTTACTAAACCATAGTCAAAATTTCTGGCTCAGAATTGTTCCTGTTGAAAAGAACTACAGGCACAAAAATGGAGGGGAGACCGAAGGATAGACCAGCCCAACTTGGGATCAATCTCATGGGGAGGCACCAAAGTCTGACATTACTGATGCTATGATGTACTTACAGACAGGAACCTGGCATGGCTGTCCTCTGAGAGACCCTACCAAGCAGCTGACTAAAACAGAGGCAGATACTTACACCCAACCATTGGACTGAAGTTGGGAACCCCTAAGGTTGAATTAGGGAAAGGATTAAAGAAGCTGAAATGGAGAGTGTCCCCATAGGAAAATCAGAGCTCTCAGAGACTGAGCCACCAACCAGGAGCATATACAGGCCAGTTCGAGGCCTCTGGCACATGCAGAGCAGAGGTCTGCCTGGTCTGGTCACAGTAGGAAAAGATGGACTTAATCCTAGAGATACTTGAGACCTCAGGGAGGGGAGAGGCCTGGGGGGAACACCCTCTCGGAGGCCAGGGGATAAAGAACTGTGGGAGGGAGATAGAGGGGGCAATGACTAAAATGTAAATAAAATAACTTTAAAAATTAAAAAAAAAAATCTAGAAACCAAACAGCTCAACTCACTTTCCTAATTCACAAACTATTGTTAATGGCCACCTTTCATTCTGCTCATCTAATCATCCTCTTAACCATTACCCTGATGCAAAGTGATAACATTTTTTGCCCTCCAAACATTATGCCAGCTTTTGTTGTGTTCTCCAAGTCTCTCCATACTTCTCAGAGCAGGACCTTTAATATAACAAAATCATACCAAGAAGGATACTGAATCTTACCTTTATTTTTACGTCCCAGGTTGTTCTGGTTTCACTGTTACTCTATACTATGAAAGCCTCTGTCAGTCTTCAATGGTAATAATAGTCACATCATTTTGTGTCATCTTATGCAGTTGTCTGTTTCATAGCTCGTAAGTTCTATTAGAATAGGTTACTCCAGAACCCTTGGATTCTAGTCAAGACTGGACTTCCCAATTATAAAGGAATTTATCATACTGTTTAATGTTATAGCAATTCCTGAGCCAAGGCACATACCAATACTCTTACTAATATACTACTTTTTTTCACCTTATGCTAGAACATTTATGACTCTAAATGAAAATTCCCCAAAGAATATTATCTCAACAGGCTTTATTTTCCTAATAAGATTAGTGGAATCTTATCAATTTATTTATGAACTAAAGACATCAACTTTAATTCTCTCTAAATTTCAACTGAACACTAGTGGTGAGATTTTTTTCAAGCATTTTTTAATTATTTTAAGCATGTCTTATGGAATGGGTATAATTTGGGTTCCCTTAGTAAATAACATGTTAGATGAATTTTTGTGTGTATTTTCATAGTTCTTTTTTTTGTTTGTTTGTTTTTGTTTTTTGTTCTTTAGTTTTTTTGAGACAGAGTTTCTCTGTGTAGCCCTGGATGTCCTGGAACTCACTCTGTAGACCAGGCTGGCCTTGAACTCAGAAATCCGCCTGCCTCTGCCTCCCAAGTACTGGGATAAAAGGCGTGTGCCACCATTGCCCAGCTCATTTTCATAGTTCTTTTCTTTACACCTTATATGTCCATTTTTCTTCATGATTGGATATTCCAGTTTGGTTTAGGCTGGGATAATGAAAAATAAAATGAAGAATCACATGTTTCCTTTTGTGTATATTTGTATGTTAGTATGTATCACAATAGATTAATGGCTATTATTAGCAGTGATAAAAATTAACATATGTGATCCATGGAGCAGAAGTTCATTTACAGCTCTATTGCAAAGAGAGTTATTGTCAGTTCACATGAAGTCTCATTTCTGTTGCAAATAATAAAAATTAATGACATAGAATAGACTTAGGCTCTGTTATGAAAACAGTGATGATAAATGCAAGATTCCTTGCAGAAATCAAAACAAATGTTTATTTTAATTATGACTACTGATACATTTGGCATAAAACCTTATGATAGAAATGTAAACTTAGAGCTGGGCACAGTATCTCATGGCTTTATTCCCAATATTCAGGAAGCTGGGACTATAAGTTCAAGGCAAGTGTTGGCTAAATAGAAAGTGCCAGGTTAGCCTGGGCAACAGAATGATATGCTGCCTCAAAAATTTTTTAAAAAGGAAATATAAACTTAACCACAATTATGCATATATTTTAATTATCAATAAAATAGCACACTTGGGTTTACTTGGAAATATAGAGTTAGGGACAGGAGAGAAGAAACGATGAGGAAGGAAGAAGTAAGACAAAGCCCTAGTCGATAGCTATTGACACCAAATGAATGCACAGTGATTGTTTTATGTTCTAACATCTACATGTTAGGAAATTGCCATGATCCAATTTTTACGAACAAAAAACATTGGCATATAAAAATAGAAGCACTCTGACTGTGATGACACTTACGCTTGAGAGCATGCTATTGGACATCTCTCTTCCAGGATACTGTGGACGGACTCTTGAGATGTCTCAGATGCTTTGTATGATTTTAAAAAATGAGATAATTTCACCAAAGTTTGACCCCATTTCAATTCCTTTTGTGGTAAGAGACTTATGTGATAACCTAGACTTTGTGGACCAGTGGATCTGGTGGAGGTCAAAGAGAGTTCAGGATGTAAATAGTGTCATTTGCCTTTACTTGCAGATGAAAGATTTAAGTTTAAAATTCCTATCAAGGAAGTACATTTTGACATCCCCCAAATTCATTTTTTAAACTAGGCCCATCATATCACATATGTTATCATTAGTTGTTTTGTCCACTGTTAGAAGTGAGAAAAATTCTGGAAATACTACCCATTTGTGATGAGATATCTTGTGTTATCCAAGGCATAGGACCAGAAACTCTACTGATACATAAGTATGCCCCAGGATAATTACTGATGATGTCTGTAGATAGTAAGGGTAAACAAGATTTAAAGTGTATGAGACCAGAATCTAGTTTCTAGAGATTTTTTTCTAGTTAATCAGAAGTGTAAAATTATATGTATTAGAATGGTTCATAGTAATAGCTGTTTAAAGTCACAATCACCTCCACTAGAAATGTACTTGATAATGTTTCAAGTATGACAATAAACACATCATATTTTTGCAGTTTCATGGAAATCAAGAGAACAGAGTTTACCTATACGCTATATATTTACCTATACGACATACACACATACTGCCATAATTTTGAGTGTGACTGTGTAGCTGCTTAAATAGCTACAGATTGCTAGACTATCTAATGCACTTTTGCCCTGACCTGACGGAGAACTTCATACATTAAAATATATATATAAAGCTGTGTTTGTTGCAACAAAATGACCCAAACATACACAACACACAGTAGATTGAACGAACCATAAGTGTTGGGAGCATTCAGACATTAGTAAGTAGAAGAAAATGTTGCAGTCTAGCAGCTACTCCTATGGACTGAAAGATTTTTGGAAGCTGTCTTCAAGAATGTCTTAAAATGTGTAACGTGCTCCTTGAGGATAAAATTTAAAATAAAATAAAATCAGATGCGTTTCTAGGTTTAAAACCAAAGTTTCTTACTACTTCAAATTTCAGTCCTTTGTGGTTTCAAAGATTTAAAAAAAATGTTGTTTTCTTTTAATAGAGTTTCTCCAGAGAACTGAAGCATAGCCAAATCCCTCAACATAGGGAAAAAAATCACTTAACAGCAAAAAGCAACTTCATCCTGTTTCACTTCATCACTTTCACTTCCAAATATGGATATTCAGCCTGTTTGGCTTATGTTGGCCTTTATAATACGTGCTTCTTAAAGTTCCTGTCTGTATATATAATTTCTCTATTTATCTAACCAGCTTTATATCTTTTGGATTTTTTTAAGTTGAAAATATTATTGTATCTTCTTAAGTATTCTTTCTCTCCTCCAAGACATTGTTCATCATTTTAGTCAAGCGTCTGTTTACCCAGAGCATTCTGACAGTATATTTTGTTTTTGAAATAAAATCAAAACACATTAACACATAATCAATGGTGTGTATAATGTGTATGGGTGAATACAATTACACGAACCATTTACAGCTTCCATAGCTAAATGCAGGACGCCAGTTACTTGTTGATTTGTAAGTGTCTATGACTTTAATTAAATTGTCTCTACTTGCTATGCCTATAATAGCAGAGAACTCTTTTCTCTTTCCTAAATTCTCTAGGATACTGTTATATGTAGTTTCACAAAGTCAGAGTTCCTAAATTGTTTAGGAAATTTCTAACAAATTTGTTCTTATGAGATCATTTAACTGCAGCTAGATTCAATACATTAAGGTAGGCATTAGTATTTGAAATGCCAAGGGATACAAAAGACATAAGGTAAGCAAAGATGATATGGTATAGAGGAAGGTCCTGACATTCAGCCTTTCAGACAACCTGCTCCATTCATATTGTGACTCTATAATTCATGCTTCAGAACTCAATTGCTTCATCTGTAACCAATCATAAAGGAAAATGTATATAAAGATATGTGTGGGGGGAGTGACAAGAATTATGAGTAAGAGTGCAAGATATATACGTGTGGAACAAAATCAGTCATATTGCCTACTTGCATCAAAGAGAAGGGCAAGACATTTATCAAATTGGTCCCACAAGGACAAGAAAACAGAATTTGATAAGGTCATAGCACTGCTTCTGTTAACATACATTTGGGCTTACTGTGACATGGAAGGTTCCTAATATCCTCAAAAAGTCTCCAATGTCAAGCTGATTCTTTAATCCAGTTCGAATCAAGGTTGAATGAAAAACTCCATTTGGGGGAGGAAAAGGAGGGCAGGTTCAGGTATGGGAAGAGATAGGAAAGAGAAGTTCAGAGGGCCAGGATAATTGATAGAAATATGTAGCAGTAGGGGGTGGGCAACTAGGGGTACCACTAGAAAGTCCTGGATGCTAGGGATGCGGGAGGCTCCCAGGACCCAATGAGGATGGCATTGGCCAAAATAGCCAACAGAGGGGAGATAGAACCTACAAAGACAACTCCCAGTAGATAGGCATGGCCCCCATTTCAGGGAAGGGGCTACTCATTCATCTCAAAATTTTTAAACCAGAATTGCTCCTGTCTAAAGGAAATACAGAGACAAAAAGTGGAGCAGAGACTAAAGGAAAGGCCATCCAGAGACTGCCCCACCTTGGGATCCATCCCATCTGCAGACCTTAAACCCTGACACTATTGCTGATGCCAAGAAGTGCTTACTGACAGGAGCCTGGTATGGTTGACTTCTGAGAGGCTCTGCCAGCGCCTGACTAAGACAAATGCAGACACTCATAGACAACCATTGGACTGAGCCCCGGGGACCAAAAGCAGGAGATAGGGAAGGACTGAAGGAGCTGAAGGGGATTGCAACCCCATAGGAAGAACAACAATATCAACTAACGAGACCCATCAGAGCTCCCAGAGACTAAACCACCAACCAAAGAATACACATGGGTGGGTCCATGGTTCCCACTATATATTTAGCAGAGGATGGCCTTATCAGGCATCAGTGGGAGGGGAGGTAGTTGGTCCTATGGAGGCTTGTTGCCCCAGTGAAGGAGGATGCTAGAGGGGTGAGGTGGAAGTGGGTGGGTGGGTGGGGGAGCACCCTTTTAGAGGCAAAGGGGAGGGTTGATGTGATGTGGGGTTTACAGAGAGGAGACCTCGGAAGGGGGACAACATTTGAAATGTAAATAAAGAAAATAATCAACATAAAAGGAATTAAGATCAAAGTAAAAAAAGAAAGAAAAACTCCATTTCCATTAGGTAACACTTTTAAAATTTTTATAGGAATCATATAAACTACTATATGGTTAAAGGCTTTGGAAGCAAGTCTTGTTAGAGGGTGCATATTAAATGTTCCAGGGGTATGAAGTAAGTTCCAGTGTGAACAGGCTGGGTGAGATACTACAAGGTAAAGTAAATGGACGAACCCTAACGTTTTACCTATGTGTAGTGACTAGAGCTGTCAATTGCCCAGTAGGAAAAGTATTTTAAAACTCCTTAACCATATCTTTCCTGAAGGCTACCAGCATGGATTATTTTCACCCCTCTGTAGTTTCAATTCTCCAGTTAAAAGATCATAAAATAGATATTTCTGTGCAAAATGTCCATAGTGCCTAGGCACCAACTTATGGAAATATGAACTTAGTATAGGGCTTCTTGACCTGGGCACTACTGACATTTTGGACATTAAAATTCCTTGGTGAAGGAGCTGTCTGGTGTTTTGTATTCCTTTTTAATAGAATTTTTGAGCTCTGCTCACTAGATACTCCTCAAGATGTGATAGCCAAAACTATCTCTAGTCATTACTATATTCCATGGGAATCTAAATCACCCTGAGCTAAGAAATCCTGGATGTGTCTTTTAACAGCAGGCAACACCGCCCAAAACAGCAGCTTCTCTGTGAACAATGGACATTCCACAAGGACTGTGTATAATATTAGTGGAAGTCCAGATGCTGAGGCTCTCTCTTGGGTACAATATATTTATGGTGGGTGTTTTACTATCTATGCTAGATGGTCTGTCTAACTCACAAAATATCTCTACAGTTGAGATCTGCTGTATGGACCTAATTTCCCCCCAAATTAATAGCTCAGCCTTTTCAAATGCTTCTTCTGGAGTACATGGTCATAGAATAAAAAAGATCATAGTTAATAATCATTTGTTTATTATTTTTTGGAAACTCTGACCAGCAGGGAAGTATGAGGATTTCTCGAAATCACCAGGGTACAGTGGAAGTTGCCAATAAAAACGTAAAATAATACAGATGTTGTTATGAAGCAGAAACATGTTATGTTTTAAATAAATCAGTATCCTTAACTATTAGCAAGAGAACTCAAGGTTTTTAAATAACAATGGTATTATAATTTTATTATCTTTTTCCTATACATCTGGAATTTTGAAAACTTCTTGAAAAAAAAAAAAAGCTATTAGATTATTTAGGTTCCCCTTGAGTTCAATAGTAGTTTTGAAAATATATGGTTAAGTTATGTCTCAATTTCTTCTCCTTTTATGGAATTTTCTTAATTATTTGAAATAATTTATCTCAGTTAATACTTGACAGATTTCAGCAAAAATCTGGAGAGAGAGAAAGAGAGAGAGAGAGAACTTTGCTTTAAAAATCATATATTACTTTTATTATATCAATACAAAATATTTTAAAATATAAACAAGTATCAAAAGGTACTTGCGTTTTACATCATGATGTAATTTTCTAGGTCATTTCTTTTGCTGCACACATGCTTATGGTACTATCACATTGTTACCGTATATTGACGAGTTAAAAGAGGAAAGAAGTTGTTGGTTTTTCCTCTTCCTTTGTCTATTTTTTTTAAAAAAAAAATCCCCATCCATGTAAATATCACTCTTTTAATATGAATTGGCTTTTATTTAAGATATAACATTTATTTTAGTCTATGACTTTCTACAGAGTGGTAATCACTCCATGTTTTCTTAGTTTGTGCCATCTGGAACATACCTGTGAATAATCCATTCACAAATCAACAGCATCATCTGACCTCCTAAACACTCTTAGTCTATATTTCTTTTGGGATATATTTGTTCTGGGCATGAGGTCTTGGTGGCAAGAAAAAGGAAGGGTCAATCTGGAAGGACTGGATGAATGGCACAGACATAGAAGTCCTGACCCTCAAGGGTCAGACTGTGTAGCACTTAGAATATGTGTGATGGTGAATGAGAAGAAAATATCAGAAGAAACCTTAGTTTTCAGAACCTGGGCATCTTAAGTGATATAAGTAGGCTTGGTATTTTGGGGTTAAGTCAACCAGCAAAAGGGAAGCACAGTGTGTCATTTTGTGGCAAAGTGAGATTATGTGTATATAAGGAATTTATGAATTTGAAACATCCTAAAGAAGTTGATTATAGTTTGAAGCAGGAAGAGTAGTGAAATGACTATAAAAGCATGAATATTTAAAAAAAAAAAAGGAGTCTCAAAATGGTGCTGAAATGTTAATCTTCACTTAGAAGTTTGAGGAGAAAATGGAGAATAAAGCATACATGGAACAGGAAGTAAAAACAAACCTGTCCTGGAAAACTTCTGGAAGGGAAAATTTGTCTGTTGGGAGAAAATCTGACAGAGCTGAGAAAGGAAGATGTGATAGAGCAGGTGTGGTTTAAGTAGACAAAGTCTTTTTCTATTGACCATTGACTAAAACTCAGATACGTGAGTAGATATAAAGTGAAAATGTGTTACCTTAAGGTAGAATTTAAAACTTAAGTACAAGGAAAGAAGTTGAGTCTTCCAAATCGACTTCCTACTGGGATCCTTGCTTTCATCATTCTAGCTTTCACCTCTAGAGTTTCTGTCTAATTGGCTCCCTGAATGATTCTTTTAATATAACAAATTTATCATTCCTGGTGTACCTCTGAGGTCCATATCTGTAGCTCTCCAAATTACATTCTTCTGCCAGTGGAGTCAATTGTTTGAGTTTACAACTTGTATCCATGACACCTGGTCATTTCCCACTGACCTTTTTATGGAGTATGGCAGGGAATATAAACCAAACTGTGTAATCATTTAACAGCCATAGCAAATCCAGTCTCCCTTTTGCTTACCTGACGTTATAGCAAATATTAAAACCACCCAATTAAGCTTATCAGATACCATAGAATTCCAAAAGGAAATCAGACATTTGGGAAAATCCACATATTATGCACCTGCTTCATTACTGTGTAAGATTCAAAGCATATTTTAAGCATGCAAACTTCTTTAGTTAGTATTATTTATATCTCAGGTTATATACTGGCAATAAGAGCATGGACTTGTACTCAGCTGTAAAAAGCTAAGTAACTTGGACATGCAGAGCTTAATATGTGCTTTTATAGCTCCATCTCCACAGATGATAATATTTTCCAGTTTCATCATAAGGCCTTGACATAGTATCCTCTTCAAATTTTGATTTGTAAGAATGAATAATTGACATTCCTTATGATATTTTCTATGGTACATACATATAGTTGAGCAAAACAAACAAAAAAAAACCATACACTATCAATTAATTTTGTATGAGCCAAGTATCTAAAAATGAAAAATTTCTCCTGTTACCTATTCATATTTCATGCTAACAACTAAGAATGGGTCTTGCTTTCCTAATGTAATCCATGATGAGCAAGTAGGGCCATCATGAACTTTCCTTCAGTAATACATCTCTAATGCTTATCAATATTTTATATGAAGTCAGTTTGTGGAGTTAAACTTCTAAAGCCAGCTTGTGAGATCTGACAGTTGCAATGTATTTAAGGTAAAAGTTGAAAATGAGTAATTCAAATACATCATAAATTATTTCTATGTAAACTTTTAGTTGGAACTTGTTCTCATCTTTAGAGAAAGAAACAAAAAGATACTATTTGGTGAGGTAAATTTTAGTATAGTTATGTGAAATATCAACTTGTTTCTGGATACTATGGTATAGCATTGTCTCCATAAAGCACCCCTGTGGAATAGATTCTCTCATTGCTGGTTTTGAGGTGCTCTGAGGTATGAAGCTGAGGACATCAAGCCTAGGAAAGATACAGGTTTGATTCTAGACAGTGATTATATCTCCAGACATGTGGTCTGGTTGCTGATTCAGAATGATAACCACAGGGATGATAATTTTTATGGTGGTAGATGATAAGCCCTTATAGAAGAACCCCTCCTTGACATTAGTTGTGGATATGTGGAAAATGGCATCCATCTCACTCAGGCACAAAATTGACAAGAACCAATGGGTGGGTTATTACCAGCTCTATGAATATCGTAAGAAGGCTTCCAAAAGTGCTGATAGAAAACTTGTATTGTAAGATGATTTTCATGATGGAAATTGTGAGATCAGTTGAATAGCATTGTTTTTTTTTTCTTGGTTGTGAGATTTGGTGTGATATATTCATTCTTTCTTTGTAAGATAGTTCACTTACATTGAATCTACAATGATAACTCCTATTACAAAGGGCTTAGAAAGAAAGGCACTTACAACTTGTAGTTGGTACCAAAGACAACTGGTCTTTGGTACTACAGCTCTATAGCTCTAAAGACTTTATTTTCATGATTTTGATTTACGTCTCTCAAAAGTCAGAAGAATATAGACTTTGGAGCCAGAATACCTAGGTTCATCTCTGAGTTCTTGACCTCTTTGTGGTTTTAGGTTCCTTGTTTATAATATTTATTTATGTATTTATCTATAATGTTTATAATAAACTGCTTGGATGATAATATTTTCATCAGTTGAGGACTAAATGAGTTAATGAATGTTTACATAGGGTTAGGGTTATCTATTAAATTACTCAAATTAGAAAAAACTTTATCTGGATTATTGAATTCTTTGTAATTAGTCTCACACAGGGTGAAAATGCAAATTCTAAGCCTGGTATGGTAACAAAATATTGCCATGAACTTGAGACCAGCCTATATTATATAGTGAGTTCCACATCAGCATGGGCTACCAAATGAGGTCTTCTTTCAACTTTGCCCCCCTACAAAAGTATAAATGATAAGGTGCTGCCCCAGATCTTTAAAATTTTTGTTATTCTTCTGTCATACTTTATATCCTAATTGCAATTGCAATTTCCCCTTGTTTCACTCCTCCAAATCGCTCCCCCAGCTTTTCTCTCTCCTAGATCTAATCCACTGTTTGCAATAAAACCAAGCAAGCAAGCAAGTAAGCAACAAACAAGCAAACAAGGAGGGCTCCTCAGAAGATCCACCAAACATGGCAATACACGTTACAATAAGATTAAGTACAAACCTTCATAATCAAGGGTCATGAGACAAGCCAGTATAAGTAAAAGGGTCCCAAAAGCAGGCAAAAGAGTCAAAGATAGACCCTATTCCCACGTTAGGAGTTCTACAAGATCAAAGTACACAATTTTAATATATATGCAGAAGATCTTGGTCAGACCCATGCAGCCCTGCTTAGTTAGTTCTGTGAGACCTTTTACATTTTTAAGGGAAGCTCTTTGAATTGCTTTTTCTAATAGATCTTCCAGGACATTTCATTAGCCAAAGTCAGATTTTAGAATTAAATATGCCATGCTTTTTTTTAATTTTTATTTTTGAATATTTACTTTATATACATTTCAAATGTTTTCCCCTTTGGAAACACCCTATTCCATTCCCCCTCCCCCTGCCTCTATGAGGGTGCTCCCCCACCCATCCACCCACTCCAGTCTTCCCTCCCTAGTATTCCCCTATACTGGGGCATCTAACACCCTCAGGCCCAAGGGCCCCTCTTCCCACTGATGGCCATCAAGGCCCTCTTCTGCCACATATGTGGCCAAAATGTGCCATGTTTCTTATTCTTAAGAGATGTGAGGCCATCACTAAATTATTTTCTTAAGGGAAAAAAATCAACTGTTCAATTAATTGTACAAAGCTTGCTTACTTAGTTCAAATCCTTGAAACAGGCAAAGCTTTAAGTTAGCCTTTCAGGAAGCCATTTTTCAAGCAACATTTGCTTGAACCTTTTTCTTCCAACCTTGGATGCAAATTCATCATCCATGGAATTTGAAAACTACTCTTACACTACTATTGACATGTAATTTACTAAGAAACTAGAATTTGCATTAGATCATCAAATACCTATCATATAATATGTAATGGAAGTGAAGTTATTCTATGTGTCAAGATTCTCTAAGCAGAATCCTCAGTTCCTGAAGGAAAAAAAAATGGACATGCAATTGCGAAAAGTTCATAAGCATGGATGTTTAAAGTATAATAATAGTAGTAAAAAAATAAAGTGCTACCACAACATAAAACCAAGTATAGCTGAGAGACAAATAATGGTGCATCTTAATAATGTGGTCTATGTTTAGTTAAAACAACAAATGAACTGGTCTTCGATAAATTACTTCAATAGAGAAGTAATGCAAAATGTTTATTTGAAGTAAATCCAAAATAATACTTTGTCCTGTAACTCATATGTTTATGGATTGCCCTGTTTTGTTTTGTTGGTGTGTTTCCCACAAGAGATGTTAATGAGGCGCTTTTAGTAGATAATATGCTAATGAAAATGCATTCACACTAGTCATTCTTTTTAGTTTGGTGGTGATAGGAAGAAGGGTTCTGGTTGACCTGGTTGGTGATTGTTTAGATTTCATCCATTACCTTGAACTAATTCAAAGCTAATTGATAAATCAATCATTTCATTAGCACTTGTCTTTCAACTATAAAGCCGTATGCTCATCTTAGACTGACCAATAGATTAGCTACTATTTGTTCTCTCTCTTTCCCTCTCCCCCTCCCCCTCCTTCTCCCTCTCCCTCTCCCTCTTCCTCCTCCTCCTCTTTTTCTTCCTCT
The DNA here is from genome assembly GCA_028551405.1 of Uromys caudimaculatus. NCBI lineage: Eukaryota > Metazoa > Chordata > Mammalia > Rodentia > Muridae > Uromys > Uromys caudimaculatus. The sequence goes on along the minus strand of CM052722.1, from coordinate 16,599,301 downwards.
TCCTCTTCTTCCTTTTTTTGTTGTCCTGGGTTTTGGTTTTGGTTTTACACACTTATAATAGAAACTTCCTTCTCCCACTCCTCCTCTTTCTCCATTATTATTATTATTATTATTATTATTATTATTATTATTATTATTATTACAGTTGTGGGGGGAAGACACACAACAATATATATGTTTGAAGATCACCGAAAAATTTGGATAATGTGGAGGAGTTGTTTCTCTTTTCATCATAACATCTGGGGATTTAATTCAGGCCACCATGTTTGTATATCAAGTATTTTTTATCTACTGAGCATTCTCAATGGCCTTTCCTCTTCTTTTTAAAGTAGAAAAACAAGTATGGCAGATTATAGTTTCTAAAACTTGCTACTGCACTTTATTCAGTCCCGCAAATTTCACCAGAATCACGCTACACTCCCATCAAGAAATAGAATCCATGTCTACTCCCTTGAGCCTCAGTGTTACTTTGGGACTCATTCAATGAATAGAAACCAATGTAAAGTGATTGTCCTTTGGTTGGCTTTCTATTTCCGGGACATTTGTTACTAAGAACTAGGAAACTGTAGTCACATGAAGAGACCAGATATGCTGTGACTGATACCACTAGCTGACTGACAACCAGAGCTAGTCTCTAAATATTTTCTTAGTTCATTATTCCAGTTGTCCTTGCTAGTTTTATGCCAACTTGACACAAGCTAGAGTCATTGGAAAGGAGGGGACCTCAATTGAGAAAATACTTTCATAAGACCCAACTATAAAGTGTTTTCTTAATTAGTGATTGAAGGGAAGTGTCCACATTTCCTTGGTAACAACGGTATTTCATCACAGCAATAGTAATCCTAAGATACCAGACCTCAGCCTTTGAGTAGCCCAGGGATTCTGAGTCATTGTTAATGTGTAATATGTAACTCTTGTCTGATTATAGAATGCAATGACCCTTAATACTTTGTTCTGATAAACCTATAAGCATATATTCAACGTAGTTATCCATTTGTTCTATTATTATTTATCAGTGAGATAATTAACATATTAGTCCATTTTTACTACCTTGAACTATTTTATTATTTTATATTCAATAACTTATGTATTTGTTTTGCTCCATTAATCTGTTTGCCAAAATGATTTAGTTTTAGTGGTTATAAATTAATATATTGTATAATAACTTGTAAAAATATTTGTGATTATGTTTTATAGAGCTTAGCTTTTTCTCAAGTTTATTCTTACAAGTAGACATTGGATTCATTTGGTTGAGTTTCCTCCTTAAGTTGGCATTGTCTATAAATAGTTAAGAATGGCAGAAAGAGCATACAAATACATGGGCCCTCTTTCCTCAAGGTGTTTACTTCATGAGAAAAATTTAGTACTTTAAAAATACATAAATATACTGGCTCATATCTATAATCCCAATACCCAGAAGCTGAGGCAGGATGATTACTGTGCTTTTGAGGCCACCCTGGGGTACGTAGTGAAATCTAGGAAGACAGGGCTACACAGAGAGTTTCTGTCACAAAAAAAAAAAAAAACCCACAAACTTATTAAAAAGTAAATAGTGAGTCTCCTGCTAACAATTCCCTATTCAATGTCTAATAAACCCAAAGTAGAACACTTTAGGAAGCCATTGGAGAAAAAGCTGTACAAGCTCATGTTGTGAACCAAGAAAATAAATATGGATTTTAGGAACTAGGAATCCAACTTCACAGGAGACATAAGACAGAGTATAAAAGATATTATTTTGAAACAGTAGACACATGTAGAATAAATTAATTAAAATTCTTATAAATACAAGACAAAGAATAAATAAGGAAGGAAATCACCAATAAAACAATTCTTTAACACTTTTTCTAGAATTTATGGAGAATATGAATGTCTTGAGTGAAAAAGTTCTAGGTGCTAAGAACAATAGATGAAGGAGACAACCTCCAAGGCAAAATACCAAAAGAATTCACAAAGGAAATAGATTCTATAAACCCTTGGGGGGGGAAACTAGTTTTACAAAAAATATCAAGGATTAGATAACAGATTTAATCTCAATAGTTCAGGCTAGTGAAGTGTTCAGAATCCTGAAGAGAAAATAACAACTTCAAACCAACAATTCCCCCCCCTTTTTTTTTTCCGAGACAGGGATTCTTTGTGTAGCTCTGGCTGTCTTGGTACTCACTCTGTAGACCACGGTGGCCTCAAACTCAGAAATCCACCTGCCTCTGCCTCCCAAGTGCTGAGATTAACGGTGTGCACCACCACTGTCCAGCTAACAATTCCCTATTCAATGTCTAATAAACCCAAAGTAGAACACTTTAGGAAGCCATTGGAGAAAAAGCTGTACAAGCTCATGTTGTGAACCAAGAAAATAAATATGGATTTTAGGAACTAGGAATCCAACTTCACAGAAAGGCTGAGTGAGTACCCATGATAGTAGCAAAGAGGGATTCCTGGATGGTTTTTAGTTATTAGGAATAGTGGCTAAAATGGATTCCAATATTCCACCACTGTGGCTGTATAATACCCTCCCTACGTGTGGGTGGGGCCTGTGAATATGATAGGATATCACTTCAATGATTGTGTGGTACAGTAGTGATGAAGAGATTTTGAGGATAAGTCCTGAATAAATTGACTTTAGTTTTTATTATTTTTTTTTAAGAGTAGATATTTTCTGGCCTGACCTAATCAAATGAATGTGGATTTTGTTTGTTAGTTTGTTGCATGTAATTTAAAAAATCATGCTTCATCCCTTGCCTGGGACCACAGACCTCCCTCCTGGCTTGGGTCCGAGACCAGCTGCCACTGCTCCTACTCCCAACTTGTCCATTCTCCCATCTTAGCTCCACCAATGGCCAGCTGGTGCCTTTCCCCGGAACTTTGTTACCAGCCCCACCTGAGACCTTTGAATCCAAGGATAAAAAACACACACTCAGCCTTATTATTTTAGAATTTGCCTACTAATTCAATTGCTGGGCACAGAATCTCCTGCCCTAATCTTATCAACTATCAACTGACTCCTGCCAACGTTCTGGGCCCCTGCTGCAGGCCCTAGGTTCCCTGAGGCCTTACATGACTGTGGCTCTCCTCTCCTTCCAAGGCATGGCTGCAAAAGTCCTTTCCTTTTTCTTGCCTCCCCTCTTCCCATTGGGAGATGGAAGTCCCACATTGACCCTTCTCCCAACGATTGGCTTCTGCCTTCATTGATCAAATCACAACCAAGTAGGGAACTAGACTTTAGTATCAGCTCCTCCCCCTACATCTCACCTTTTCTATCCAATGAAATATAATAAAAAAATCCTCTTCTCCCAGACATAAGTTGAGCAAAACCATAACAATTAAGTAAATTACATAGTATGAGGTACAAATAACATCCAGTCAATTAAACAACATACTCTACCATATTTCCTAACTGAAAGAATTATGATTCTATCCCTGGATTATGTTTAGATTTTTAGCCTGTAACATCACTTAAAAACTATGTTATCCATTCTATAAACTCCCTCCCTCCACCCCCTTTCTCTCTCTCAGTGTTAAACAACTTTGGAGTTTGATTATGAGATTAAAACTTGTCTTCAACTCCATCAGAAATCTGAGAATGACTAAATATTACCTGAAAATATAGGAAGCACAAACACAGCTTCTGAAACTTAACCAAATTGTATAGACAGTTGGCTACTTGGACAGTTCCCCGTTCTTCAAAATCTAGGGGCGTTTGTCTTTGGCCTTCTGGCTAAGGGTCATCTATCTGACAGACTTATAATACAGAATTATTTGAAGAACTGCTGACCCTGTCTTGGCAAAGCCAGTAGTCTTTAAAAATGTGTCCTTCTCCTGGGGATCCATTCCTTATACAGTCACTGAACGCAGACACTATCGTGGATGCCAAGAAGTGCATGCTGACAGGAGCCTAATATAGCTGTCTCCTGAGAGGCTCTGCCAGAGCCTGACAAATACAGAGGCGGATGCTCGCAGCCAACCATTGGATTGAGTGCGAGGTCCCCAATGGAGAAGTTAGAGAAAGGGCTGAAGAGGCTGGAGGGATTTGCAACCCCATAGGAAGACAACAATATTAACCAAAATTAACTGGGGCAGATGCCCAGGAGCTCCCAGGGACTAAACCACCAACCAAGGAGTACATATGGAGGGACTCATGGCTCCAGCTGCATATGTAGTAGAGGATGGCCTTGTCAGACATTGATGGGAGGAGAGACCCTTGGTCCTGGGAAGGCTCGATGCCCCAGTGTAGGGGAATTCGAGGGCGGTGAGGCGGGAGTGGGTGGGTGGGTGGAGGCACACCCTCATAGGAGCAGGATGAGGGGGGATGGGAGAGGAGGTTTCCGGGAGGGGGGGTCGGGAAAGAGGATAACATTTGAAATGTAAATAAAGAAAATATCCGATAAAAAACAAATGTGTCCTCTGGACAGTATTGTCTGTAGATGAATGAAATGGGCAATTTCTGCCCAGTGACTGCCCTGCCACACACAATAAGCAACCTTACCTGGAGGTGAAGATAGTCAATATCTTCTTTGAACCAAGAAAGGGGTGCTGTCCAGAGCAGATTTGTCTCGCTGTCATATGATTAAATAACATTAAATGTCACATTCTATGGATTTCTGACGTTTTTGAAGACTAAACTGTTAAACCTTAACTACTCTCAGCTATTTCTAATTGAAATATCTTGAAGACACCCTTTTATAATTAATTCAGAACCATGAATTTGCTATCTGGCCCTTAACTCATACTGCTCAATCATCTGAAAACAGTTTGTAATAGCAGTCGTTGAAGGACTGGGTCTAAGCTTTGTATTCTTGAATGAGTTGCATAGGCACAATGCCTGTCTAAGAGTAACAATATTAATTCCAATTTTTGTATCAATATAAGAAATCCATACCAATGAAAACATTAAATCTTTATCAAAATAAATTCTGTACCAATGTAAGAAGATATCAACTTTGCATCAACTATAAAGATTTCTACTAATTAAGATGATGGCTACACAATCGATTCCACCTATTTCCTCCCTGTTCAAAATTATTACCATTCCCAAATTCTATAATTTGTAAAATAACCATTGCCAGACCCCCAAACCCAGGGAATTAGGATGACAACTCTCCACAGCTTCTTCTAGCTGCACAGGAGCAAGGAAAAATCTTTAAAGGGGAGGGGAAGGGTAAGAAAATTAGGAGACTTGGTTAGGCCTTAAGAAAGCCAAGCCAGTAATTATTATCCAGTCACTGATGCCGAGAAGGCTCAGGGCTTGACTAAAGTTCTGACTGGATCTATCTGAAAGTTTGAATGAGGGAAGAAGACCTGGAATCCATACCACAGGAAATCCAAGCAGCTTAATCCAGCATTTTTGAGGATGAATCTCGACAAAGCTGTATCCTCTGCAATATAAAAATCTCAAAACAGATTTAAGTATCAACAAGATGTCTGCATGGATTATGCTAGTCTGTGCACAGACTAGTTAAGGATGAAATTCTGCTCCTTGTTTGAGCATATGAAAGATAGATGTCCTTCTTATGAAGCAATTTTAATAATAACCAATCATAAGTCTTCATTTGTGCCACGTGAAGGATGGCACAAAGAATCTTTACTTGTCCTGTTTGATTCTCTTGAATTTTTCTAGTTCTTCAGGGGGCCTTCTTTTGTCAAATCTGATCTCTATAACTATGGAAGGGGTCCAGAGCCTAATCTCCTTTCTGTCAACACAAAAGTAGAGCTTTTCTCCCAAAATTGCTTGTCCTTGAGTCAGCAACCAGAAAAACTTTTAGCTTGACCTCTCTCCCAGAGGAATAATAGTACAACTGCAAAACTCAAAATCACACACATTTTGATTATTAGAACAATTAGAAACAAATGAAGTAAACTAAAAAATACCACATGAGCCTATTCTTAGACTTCTAATCTATTTTTTGTTGTTGTTGCTTTGTTTTGTTTTTACAAAGTATGGTAAGGGAAGAAGTTGGGCATCAAAGAATTCATCCTACTCACCTTCAAGGAGCAGACAGCAGCTTACAGGTCTAGGAGTGTCTGTCAGGGAATAGAGGGTCATGGTCTACAGAAGTTTAGGACCTCAGCCACACAATCACAATTGAAGGAACTGAATCCCTCCAAGAACCTGTGAACTTGGCAGAAGACACAGTACTTCAGTTGAGAACTGAGCCCTGACTAGCACCTTGATTTCATCCCAGTGAGAGTCTGAATTGAAAATTCAACTCTGCTGTGCCTGAATTCCTGACTGGGGAAACTTGTGAAATAATCAATGTGTGCTGTTTTAAGCCCCTAAATTGTGAAAATAGATTGTTAATCCCGGTGGGGATGGCTAATGAGCCAGATTGCAGCAGCTCAAGAGACTCTGAAGAAATTTATCCAGACTTACGAAATTGTCCTAATGTCTTGAGAAATGCATACAACTTGAAGACAATTGGGAAATAGGTTAGTTTAGCAAGAATACCAAAGCTAAGCAATCAAATACAAGACCATGACTAACTATTAGAAAACATAAAATGACACATAGGAATAGAATGTGCTGAGCCATTATAATGTAAAAACCAAAGGACAGCCAAAAGTCTAATGAATACAGGGGGGCGATGGATTAGGGAGGTGTAGGTGTGGGCAGAGAAATGGAGAGAACATCTTCATTTTTTATACTCTGAAATATGGAAAGGTTCAGGAAAAGTGATATATATCTGTCATTGTGTCTCTGGGGAGGAAAATACTCAAATTAGTGAAACTGATTCTTCTTTTATTTCTTGCTGAAAATCTTGTAGTCAATTTTTTAAAATACATAAATGTGAGGGCTGGCAAAGTGATTCAGTGAGTCAAGGTAATTGCATGCAAGCATGGTAAACTGAGTTTGACCCCAAGGACCCATGGGAAGGTCAAAGGAGAGAACTGATTGCACAAAATTTTTCTCTGACATATACACAAGCATCATGGCAGGCACAGTCACAATTGTGTTTTCTCTATCTCTCCTTCTCTCTCTCTCTCTTTCTCTCTCTCTCTCTCTCTCTGTCTCTCTCTCTCTCTCCCTCCCTCCACCCTCTCTCACACACATGCCAATAATAATAACACTTCATGAACATGTAAGTAATGAAAATGAGTTGAAAGAATTCAAAGTTCAATAGATTAAGTATATTTAAATTAAATATACTGAAGATTAATTCTTGAGATGACATTTTCATTTAATCACGTTTTCAAGTCCTTCCTCATTATTGGTGATTTATAAATGAACAAGATCATACACTGTAAGATTTAATTTGTTTATTCCATGTGTGAGCACATGACATAAAAGAAAACAATTTCCTTTTCTTAATCCAAGTCACTAAGCTTCAGGGGAAAAAGTGGCCTTCAGAAAATTACCTTATCAAATAAACAAGTGCTGCCATTTCTAAGTTTTTAGCACATTCTAAAGTGATTGTGTATTTTCTGCATGCCCAAGTCCATAAGAGTAATTAAAATAGTTTTTCCATATTAGCAACCCTCCGTAAAAGACTTAAAAAGTTCAGTGTTTGTTTTTTCAGCAACCAACTTCTCATTTGGAGTAGCAGGCATCTAGTGTGAATTTTTATCATATATTCTAATCCACAGATGCTGTCATTCAAAGTAGGATTTTTGTTTCATAACTGCATCCATATTTTCTTTTTTAACATTTATTTTTATCATTTTGGGAATTTCATACATAAATAATGTGTTTACATCATTTTCACCCCACATTCTTCCTATTCTAACTCTGGTAACTCTCTACTCCTGCTCAAATCCGTGACCTCTCCCTCCCTCCCTTCCTCCCCCCCACACATACACACACACACACACACACACACATATATAAATACAATCTGCTGAGTCTATTTATAGTTGTTTATATGTATACATGTTTAGTGATAACAACTTGGGATTGGATAGCCTATCAGGGGTCTAGTCTCTGGAGAATAGTGGTTCTCCATCTCTCTCTCAGCAGTCATTAATTGTCTATTTTCATCTAGTGGTAGATTTCCCCCATTCAAATTGGGACATCAATTGGTGTCATTGTGCATGTCTGGTTTAGGCTACAATATTGCTAAGATAGTATGACTAGTATGGGTGCTGCTTCCCCGTCATACATGGAATACTCTATTCATAACAGGTATCTTGATCCCCTGGTTCTCACAATCTTACAACCTCCTATCCTGAGATGTTTCCCAAGCCTTAGTTGTAGGGGCTGTAGTTTAAATGTATCAATTGGAGATATGTGCCTCATGGTCAGTTGTTATCTGTATTTTGACCCATTGTTGACTTGTACAGTAGTCTTTGTCCTGCTGATAGAAGTGATGAGATGTGAGATCTACATTTATCTGTGGACATAAGAATATGTATTTAGAATGTACTTGGGAATTATGCTGGTTTAGAAAAGTAGCAGTAGTGGGTTCTCCTCTAGGGCCTGTGACTGAATCATATTTTCCAGTAATGTACTAGAAGACAGTGAAGAGCAGCAGTGTGCACTTTTTGCCATTATACAATTTTATTATGCAAGTTATTAAACACTGTTAAGCAGAGGATTCCACTTTCATCTAAAATAACACTAGCACCTCTAACTTAGGATTTTTGAGTGGTTTTTAAAGAAGGCAAATGTTTAGTATCACAAATAACTAGTACAATAACTAGCAAAAAGTGAGATGTAAGCAAGCATTAGCTACTACTATCACTCAGAATTAAATTAAGCTTGTAAAGCAAGTGATTTACATTCTCTTTTCTCAGATATTTGAATCTGTAATTAAGAAAAGAATTATATGCCAAGTATGTACAGCCAGAAAAAATGATTAAACTGAATTTCATTAAGAATTGTACCCAAATTCTCCAAGCTCTTCAGCAAATTGATAGAAAAACTGTGTATAGTTGGCCAATTATTTCTAATTCTCTCTCAGCAAAAATTCATTTAAGCTTATCTAATAAAACCATATTACCACACATGGTTATTACCTGAAAACACAGAATAAGGAGGCATACTAAAGCTCAACTTTTATACATACTTAATTCATTTATTATTTAGACTGATAAAGGGAGGAAAAGAGTATAATAATTCTGTAATTCACACAGTTTCCCCCTCAGTCATCTTGTGTACTTCTGTTTGTGTGTGTGTTTATTCATACAACATTCAGCACTCATACCTTTGTTGTGTATTTCTAGCTCAAAAAGTCTTTTTAAAGTACAGATGTTTTAGTGAGCTGAGAAAGAAATTAGAGAAACAACAGCTTTCAAAATTGCCACAAGTAATATAAAATATCTTCGGTAACTCTAAAGAAGCAAATGTAAGACTAGTATGACAAGAACTTCAAGTTCCAAAGAAAGAAGTTGAGGACGATATCAGAAGATGAAAATGTCTCCAATGCTCATGGATTCGTAGAATTAACCTTTTTTTTTTTTTTTTTTTTTTTTTTTCCGAGACAGGGTTTCTCTGTGTAGCTCTGGCTGTCCTGGAACTCACTCTGTAGACCAGGCTGGCCTCTAACTCAGAAATCCGCCTGCCTCTGCCTCCCAAGTGCTGGGATTAAAGGCGTGCGCCACCACTGCCCGGCAGAATTAACCTATTAAAAATGGTCATCTTACCAAAAGCAATCTACAGATTCAACACAATCCCCCAAAATTCCAACACAGTTCTCTACAAACATTGAAAGAAAAATATTCAACTTCATATGGAAAAACAAAAGAAACTCCCAGATGGATCAAATAATGCTGAATAATAAAAGAACTGCTGGAGGTATCACCGTCACCAATTTCAAGTTGTACTATAAAACTATAGTAATAAAGCCAGCATGATATTGGCAAAAGACTGACATACTGATCAGTTCATAGCAGCCGTATTTATAATACCCAGAAGCTGGAAACAACCTAGATGTCCCTCAGCAGAAGAATGGATACAGAAAATGTGGTACATTTACACAATGGAGTACTACTCAGCTATTAAAAACAATGACTTCATGAAATTCGCAGGCAAATGGATGGAACTTGAAATATCATCCTGAGCGAGGTAACTCAGTCACAAAAGAACAAACATGGTATGTACTCACTGATAAGTGGATATTAGCCCAAAGGTCCGGAATACCCAAGTTTCACTTTACAGTAACCGCTGGTCTGAGAGTGAGGTCCCAGATGGAGGAGCTGGAGAAGGGACTGAAGGAACTGAGGGAGTTTACAGCCCCATGGAGGAAGCAACAGTGTCAACTGGCCTGACTCCCCCCTCCCCCAGTGCTCCTGGAGGCTGGACCACCAACTAAAGAACAGACATCGAAGGACCCATGACTCGACCACATATGTTGCAGAGGAGGGTCTTGTTGGCCATCAGGGCGAGGAGAGGTCCTTGGGTCTGATGGTGTTAGAGGCCCCAGTAAAGGGGAATGTCAAGGGGGGAAGATGGGAGTGGGTGGGCGGGTGGGTGGGAGGGGAAATACCCTCACAGAGGTGGGGAAGGGGGGAGGAGATAGGAGGTTTCCAAAGTGGAGACCTGGAAAGGGGGGAACATTGGAAATGTAAATAAAGTATCAGAAAATTAAAAAAAAACTTTATAAGGAATCATTAAAAAAAATGAAGTGAAATTTCAGATACCTATGAACCTACACAGCTATGAACACCTGATTTTTGATAACAAGACCAGAAACACACAAAAGAAAAAAAAGACATCATCTTCAACAAAAGTGCTGGTCTGACTGGATATTTTCATGTAGAAGAATCCAAATAGATCCATATTTACCACCTTCCACAAAACTCCACTTCCAAATGTATCAAAGTCCTCAACATAAAACAGATGCAATGAACCTGATAAAAGAGTAAGAAGGGATTAGCCTTGAACTCATTGACACAGAAACAGAACACTGTTAGTACAGTCACTAAGTTTAATAAATAATAAATGGGACCTTTGAAACTGAGAAGCTTCTGCAAGGCAAAAAATACCACCATTCAAAGTGGCAGCCTATAGAATGGAAAATGATTTTCCCATTCCCAATACCACACTGATAGAGAGATAATATCCAAAATGTGTAAAGAACTCAAGAAACTATATATCAGCAAACCAAATAATCCTATTAAAATGGGTACATATCTAAACTGATAATTCTCAACAGAGATATCTCAACAAATACTTAAAGAAATGCACAACATCCTTACCCATCATGGAAACGCAACTCAAAATGACACTGAGATTCTCTCTTACACCTGTCAAAATGACTAAGATCAAAAATACAAGTGACAGATAATGCTGGCAAGGATATGGAACAGGAGAAAACACTCCTCCATTGCTGCTGGGAGTGAAAATTTGTACAGCTATTTTGAAAATCAATTTGGTGGTTTCTCAGAAAAGTGGGAATGGTTCTACCTCAAGACCCAGCTATATAACTCCTGTACATATACCCAAATGATGCTCCATTCTACCACAGAGACACTTGTTCAGCTATGCTCATAGCACCTTTATTCATAATAGCTAGAAACTGGAAACAACATAGATGTTCCTCAACCAATGAATGGATACAAAAATACAGTAATTTACACAATGGAGTATTACTCAGCTGTTAAAAAAATGGCATCATGAAAATTGCTGGCAAATGGATGAAACTAGAAAAAAAGCATCCTGAGTGAGGTAACCCAGACCCAGAAAGACAAACATGCTATGTATTCACTTAAGTGAATATTAGCTGTAAAGTAAAAGATAATGTTAAAATTCAGAGACCCAGAGAGGGCTAAGTAACAAGAAAGGCTCACCGTTGAGGGGAATGAAACATGGATCTTCCTAGGAAGGGGAAATAGAATAATAGATTTTGAATGTGCCCTGGGGTAGGTGGGAATGGGAACAGTATGGATCAGGTGGGTGGATAGAGGAAATGGGCACTGGGAGAAACAACTGAAATTGGAGGTCATTTGGTGGGGAGCAAGTTGGAAACCTAGTGCAATGGAAACTCCTAAGCTACAAGGTTGACCCTCATGAAGACTCCTGGTAATGGGGGACACTGAGCCTGAACTAGCCATCTTCTGTAATGAGGCAAGACTTCCAGTGGAGGAACTGAGTAACCAATGCAGCCACAAACCCTTTGACCTCCAATTTGTTCTGCCTGCAAGATGTGCTAGGATAAAGATGTAACAGAACTTGTGAAAGTGGCCAATCAATGACTGGTCCATCTTGAGACCTATGCCACCAGAGGGAGTTCATGCCTCATACTGCCTGGAGGGCCAGGAACCAGAGGCTAGATAGGTCAGTGACCTAGAATAGAACCAAACAAGACCAGAAAAACAAATCTATGAATTGACTGGCAATGATACGCTGATATACTTGTAGACTGGAACCTAGTGTAATCGTCATCAGAGAGGCTTCAACCAGCAACTGCTTGTAGCAGATACAGACATTAGGTGGAGCTTGGGAAATCCTTTGTAGAAGCCAGGGGTCTCAAAGACACCACTAGAAAACCCACAGAATTAACTAACCACGGCTCATTATTGGCTCACAGAGATTGAACCGACAATCAGGGAGTTTACGTGGGACTGATCTAGGCCCTCTGCACACATGTTACAATTGAGTAGCTTGGCTTTCTTGTAGGACTCCTAACAGTGGGAGCAGGGTATGTCCCCTGACTCTTTTGCCAGCTTTTAGGACCCTTTTACTCCTACCTGGATGCCTTGTCTAGCCTTGATATGAGAGAGAAGAAATGAGGGAAAGCCCATCTTATTAGACATCAATCATATTTTCTTACACTTGAGGGAGAAATATGTTGTCAGTGATGATATTAACTAATTATATAAATATCCATTTTACTTTGCTCTTTATTAGAGCTGATTTTATTTTAAATGACATTTATGGGGATTACTGATCTCTCTCAATTTCTAATTTCTTTGTAGATATCCATTATTTAATTAGTTAAATTGCTTCTTCACGTTGTTGAATTTGCTTTCTGAGTTATAAAATGTAAAGGTTTCATATTGACCTCTCAGAACAAAAGAGAGTTGTTTAAATATATGCATGTGCTTGCTGGGAATAAAATGAGTTGTAAGTGAACAGAGAGCCAAGTTTTTATTTTGTGGCTGAATGATAAATGAGGTGAGCATAGCACAGCTTTTATGTATACTAAAAAGATGTCTTTCTCTTCCTCTCATCTTACTTACAAGAACAAACTCACTTCCCCAAAAAGCATATTTGTTCAAACAACAGACCTGGACATATTGAACTGTGTTTTGCAGATGTCATATATTTATACATGTCCTAATCTTTATTTTCTTTTCCTCTCTCAAGCAGATATTTTGTATGGTGGACATCCATGCAAAATTGTTTGAGGGGTGAGAAACACAAAGTCAGGAAATGCCTCATTAAGGATCTTAGAAGCAGGGAGAGCATGGCCATATGGCATACCCTGGGAAAATTGTCACGCAGTTTTAATCACATAAACAGAATTGTATTGAAGGTATAAATTCAATAATTGAAAAAGCAGTAGAAAAATTATATTCAGGCTAAAGCCCACATAATAAGGCTGAAGAACCTTTGGAGTTTCCTTACAAGTATTCTGATGTTTAGGCTTTGCACAGATATTTTGGTGGCATAGTATTTATGTTTAATTTTCATGAGTTAAAAACTAAGAAACTATCCTAGAGAAATTGAAATTCTATGACCTGAAAATTCTTTAGCCATGTGTCTTCATGAGATTGCAATAGAATAAAAGAAAATAAAATAAAAAATTATAAGTTGCTATGGGATTTTATTATTTACTTTAGAAGAAAGATGTAATGTTTTTCTTTATGTGTGCATATGTGTTTGTGTGTGCGTGTGTGTGTGTGTGTGTGTGTGTGTGTTAGTATCTCTAGTCCAGAATACAGTGTTGGATCTGGAGATGTTGGACAGGTGGTTGTGAGCTATGTGGTATTGGTAGTAAAAGCTGAACTCTAGTCCTTTGCATGAACAAGTGCTCCTTTTTTAATTAAATTTTTTCATGCAATATATTTGATCATGTTTCCCCCCCCCTACTCATTCCAGGACCTTTCTACTTCCCTACCTACCCAAATTTAGGTTCTCTTTATTTCTTCCCTCCCCCCATATCTCACTATCTCAAACAAACAAACAAACAAAATCAGAACAAATAAATCCCAGTAAGACAACAAATGCTGAAACAAAAGTACCCAAAATAAACAAAAACAAGGAAACCAAGGATTATAGAGTTCCTTTGTATTGGTCAACTGCTCCTGGGAATAGGGCCTGCCCTAGAATGTGGTTGATATACCCAGTGAGATTCCATTGGAAAAAATTCCCTTTGAGAGCAGTTATCAATTGCAGAAAGCTTTTGGCTAGGGATGGGATTCCATAACTACTTCCACCACTTAGTGCAGATTTTCATGTTTGGTTTGAACCTGTGAGTGTCTTGTGGATAATAGCAAGCACTCTTAATCACTGACCACTCACTATGGCTATTTATTCTTTTTTTTTTTTTTTGATACTTTATATACATTTCCAATGTTTCCCCTTTTCTGAGTCTCCTCTTTGGATACCCCCATCCCCTCCCCAACCTGCCTCTAGGAGGGAATTCCACCTCCCACCCCCCTCCGACCACCCATCCCCATATTCCCGCCTTGACATTCCCCTTTACTGAGGCCTCTAACATCCTCAGGCCCAAGGGCCTTTCCTCTCCCCCTGATGGCCATCGAGGTCATCCTCTGCCACATATGTGGTCCAAACCATAAGTCCATCAATGTGTATTCTTTGGTTGGTGGTCCAAACTCCAGGAGGATGGGGGGGGGTCAGGTCCATTGACTCTCTTGCTCCCTCCATGGGACTGCAAATTCTCTCAGCTCCTTCAGACCTTCCTCCAACTCCTCCATCTGGGACCTCACTCTCAGTCCAGCGGTTACGGTTATGTGAAACTTGGGCGTTCTGAACTTTTGGGCTAATATCCGCTTGTCAGTGAGTACATACCATGTTCCTTCTTTTGTGACTGAGTTACCTCGCTCAGGATGATATTTTCAAGTTCCATCCATTTGCCTGCAAATTTCATGAAGTCATTGTTTTTAATAGCTGAGTAGTACTCCATTGTGTAAATGTACCACATTTTCTGTATCCATTCCTCTGATGAGGGACATCTGGGTTGTTTCCAGCTTCT
>CM052722.1:16565053-16583715 GCA_028551405.1 Uromys caudimaculatus | reverse complement strand
GGTGCTGCTCCCCTCAACCCCACTCACGGCCCTTCTAAGTTCCTGGGAGGTTACCTTTCTATGGCGCTCGTTGGCTACCAACTCCTGGCGTCCCAGGCAGAGGTTTCCGCCTTTCTATGGCGCTCGTTGGCTACCGACTCCTGGTGGCGCCGGCTATTTATTCTTAACATTTTTTTTTCCTGAGCAATAGGTAAACATGCTATTGGAATTCAATGTTAATACTTTTTAAAATTTTTATGTTTTTACTTATTCAGTTTCCATCCTGTTCACTGCCACCCCTCCTGGTCACCTCACCACATAATCCTTCCCTTCATCCCCCCTCCTCCCCTGTCCTCTTAGCAAGTGGGGACCCCTTGAGTATCCCCCATCCTGGCATATTAAGTCTCTGCAAATCTATGCATATCCTCTCTCACTGAGGCCAGACAAGGCATCCCAGCTAGAAGAACATATCCCACATAAGGGCAACAGCCTTTGGGATAGCCCACGTTCCAGTTGTTCAGGACCCACATGAAGACCAAACTGTACATGTGCAGGGAGGTCTAGGTCCAGCCCCTGTAAGCTCTTTGGTTTGTGGTAAAGTCTCTGAGAGCCCCAAGGGTCCAGGTTAGTTGACTCTCTTGGTCTTCCTGTGGAGTTTCTATCCCCATTCAGGCCTGCAATCCTTCCTCATATTCTTCCATAAGAGTCCCCAAGCTCCATTCACTGTTTGGCTGTGGGTGTCTGAATGACTTAGTCAGCTGCTGGGTGGATCCTCTTTGAGGACAGCCAGGCTAGGCTCCTGGTTGTAAGCACATAACAGAGTACCATTAAAAATGTCAGGGATTGGTGCTTGCACATTTAATAGGTCTCAAGTTGGGCTTGTTATGGGTTAGCCATTCCCTCAGTATCTGCTCCATTTCCCATGCCTGCATTTTTTGTAGACAAGATAAATTTTGGGTTGAATGTTTTGTGGGTGAGGAGGTCCCTATCACTCTTCTGGGGTTCCTGCCTGGATATAGGAGGTGACCTCTTCAGGTTCATATCCCCAATGCTCGAAGTCAGGGCCAAGGTCACCCTCATTGATTCTTAGGTGCCTCCCTTATCCCAGGTCTCTGTCTCATCCTGGAGATGCCCCCCCTACCTGCCCACACCAGTCAGTTGCAGATTTCCATTCACTCTTGTGATGATCTAGCCATCTCTCCTATCCTCCCCATACCTGATCAGGAACCACCCCATCCTCCTCCCCGTCCCCTTTCCATCCAAGTTCCCTTCCTCCATCTGCCTCTTATGACTATTTTCCCCCTCTAAGTGAGATTCAAGCATCCTCACATATGCCTTCCTTCTTGTTTACCTTCTTTGTGTCTGTGCAGTGTAGCATGGTTATCTTGTATTTTTTGTTTTTTGTTTTTTTTATGGCTCATATCCACTTATAAGTGAGTATGAGTATATACCATGTATGTCATTTTGGGACTGGTTAACTCACTCAGGATGATATTATCAAATTCTATTTGCCTGCAAAATTCATGACGTCTTGGTTTTAAATAGCTGAAGAGTATTCCATTGTAAAGATATACTACATTTTCTTTATCCATTCTTCAGGTGAGGGAAATCTAGGTTGTTTTCAGTTTCTGGCTATTATGAATAAAGCTGCTATGAACATAGTTGAGCAAGTGTCTTTGTGGGGTGGTGGAGCATCTTTTGGGGATGCCTAGGTATGGTATGGCCAGGTCTTGAGGAAGAACTCTTCCAAGTTTTCTGAGAAACCAATAAATTGATTTCCAAAGTCATTGTACAAGTTTGCATTCCCACTAGCAATGGAGGAGACTTCTTGCCCCACATCCTCGCCATCATGTGCTATTTCTTGAGTTTTGGATCTTAGCCATTCTGATGGACAAAGAATGGAATCTCAGAGTGGTTTTGATTTGCATTACCTGATGACAAAAGACTTTGAATATTTCTTTAAGTGCTTCTTGGCCATTTGAGACTCCTCTGATGAGAATTCTTTTTTTAGCTATTGTACTGGCTGGTTATGTGTGTCAACTTGACACAAGCTGGAGTTATCACAGAGAAAGGAGCTTCAGTTGAGAAAATACCTCCATGAGATCCAGCGGTAATGCATTTTCTCAATTAGTGATCAAGGGGGAAGGGCCCCTTGTGGGTGGTGCCATCCCTTGGCTGGTAGTCTTGGGTTCTATAAGAAAGCCAGCTGAGCAAGCCAGGGAGAGGCAAGCTAGTAAGTAACATCCCTCCATGGCCTCGGCATCAGCTCCTGCTTCCTGACCTGCTTGAGTTCCAGTCCTAACTTCCTTTAGTGATGAACAGCAATGTGGAAGTGTAAGTTGAATAAACCCTTTCCTCCCCAACTCACTTCTTGGTCATTATGTTTGTGCAGGAATAGAAACCCTGACTAAGACAGCTATGTACCCCATTTTTAATTGGATTATTTGGGTTGTTGTTGCCTAAATACTTGAGTCCTCTATATATTTTGGATATTAATCCTCTGTCAGATGTAGGGTTGGTGAAGATCCTTTCCCAATCTGTAGGCTGCCGATTTGTCCTATTGACAGTGTCTTTTGGCTAACAGAACCTTTGCAGTTTCATGAGGGTCCATTTATCAATTGTTGATCTTAGAACCTGAGTCGTTGGTGTTCTGTTCAGGAACTTGTCTCCTGTACCAATGCATTCAAGGGTATTTCCCATTTTCTCTTCTATAAGATTTAATGTATCTGGTTTTATGTTGAGGTCCTCGATCCACTTGGACTTTAGTTTTATGTAGGACGATGGATATGGATCTATTTTCATTCTTCTACATGTAGACATCCAGTTAGAGGAGCACTATTTATTGAAGATGCTTTCTTTTTTCCATTATATGTTTTTGGCTTCTTTATAAAAAATGATATGTCCATAGGTGTGTAGATTTATTTATGGGTTTTTTATTTGATTCCATTAATCAATGTGTCTGTTTCTATACCAATGCCATACAGTTTTTGTCATTCTTGCTCTGTAGTGTAGCTTGAGGTCAGGGATGGTGAGTCCTCCTGAAGTTCTTTTATTGTTCAGGATTGTTTTGTCTATCCTGGTTTCTTGTTTGTTTGTTTGTTTTGATTTGATTTGTTTTTCCATATGAAGTTGAGAATTGCTCTTTCAAGGTCAATAAAAATTGTGTTGTGATTTTGAAGGGTATTACATTAAATCTGTAGATTGCTTTCTGTAAGATGGCCATTTTCACTAAGTTAATTCTACCCATCCATGAGCATGGGATAGTTTTCCATCTTCTGATATCATCTTCAATTTCTTTCATCAGGGATTTGAAATTCTTATCATAGAGATCTTTCACTTGCTTGCTTAGAGTTATACCATGATATTTTATGTTATTCATGGCTGTTGTAAAGGGTATTGTTTCCCTAATTTCTTTCTCAGCCTGTTTATCGTTTGTATAAATGAGGGCTACTGATTTTTTTACTTAATTTTTTAACCTATTCACTTTGTTGAAGGTGTTTATCAGCTGTAGTAATTCTCTGGTAGAAACTTTGGGGCTCCTTATGTATAATATCATATCATCCACAAATAAGGATACTTTGGCTTCTTTTCCAATTTGTGTCCCCTAGATCTACGTTAGTTGTCTTCTTGCTCTGGCTAGATCTTCAAGCACTATATTGAATAGACAGGGAGAGTGTGGGCAACCTTCTCTTGTCCCTGATTTTAGTGGCATTGCCTTAAGTTTCTCTCCATTTAGCTTGATGTTGACTATTGGCTTGCTGTATATTGCTTTGATTGTGTTTTGCTATATGCCTTGTATCCCTAATCTCTCTAATACTTTTAACATGAAGGGGTTTTGGATTTTGTCAAAGGCTTTTTTAGCATCTAATGAGATGAGTATTTTTTTTCTTTTAATTTGTTTATGTTGTGCATTATGTTGATGGATTTTTCATATATTGAACCATCCTTGCATCTCTGGGATGAATCCTACTTGATCATGATGAGTGATTTTGTTTTTTTTTTTTTTATTTCTTAATCTTTTTTTACAGCCCAGTCTTCATCCTCCTCCTGGTCTGCCCCCACCACCACTCCCCATCTCATACCTCCTCCCCTCCTGTCTCCAAGAGGATATCCCCATCCTTCCATCCCCACCCAACCAGACCTCCCCATTTCCTAGGGCTTCAAGTCTCTCAAAGGTTAGGTGCATCTTCTTTCAATGAGGGTAGGCCAGGCATCCTTTGCTGTATATGTGTTGGGGGTCTCATATCAGCTGGTGTATGCTGCCTGGTTGGTGATCCAGTGTCTGAGAGATCTCAGGGGTCCAGATCAGTTGAGACTGCTGGTCTCCTCCTCAGCTTATTCCAGCTTCTCCCCAATTCATCTATAGACATCCCTGGCTTCCATCCATTGGCAGAGTGCTAGTTTCTGCATCTGATTCTTTCATCTGCTTGTTGGGCCTCTTAGAGGGCAGCCAAGCTAAGCTCCTGTGTGAAAGAAAACTATAGCATCAGTAACAGTGTCAGGGCACCTCCCCTTGAACTGGATCCCAATTTGGGCCTGTCACTGGACCTCCTTTCTCTCAAGTTCTTCTCCATTTTTGTCCCTGCAGTTCCTTCAGACAGGAACAATTCTGGGTCAAAGCTTTTGACTGTGGGATGGTAGCCCTATCTCTCCACTTGATGCCCTGTCCCTCCACTGGAGGTGGACTCTACAAGTTCCCTCTCCCCACTTTAGAGCACTTCACCCAGATCTCTCCCTTTGGGTCCTGAGTCTCTCACCTCCCAGGTCTCTGGTGCATTCTAGAGTGTCCCCCCACCTCCTACCTCCCGAGGTTGCCTGTTTTCATTCTTTCTGCTGGCCCTCAGGGCTTCAGTCCTGTTTCCCTCCCAAAACCTGATCATGTTCCCCCCTTCCCCTCTCTTTCCCCTCTCCATCCCTTTACCCCACCCCCTGCCTGTGATTGCTTTCTTCTTTCTCCCAAGTGGGATTGAGGCCTCCTCACTTGGGCCTTTTGGCTTGCTAACCTTGAGTTCTGTGGATTGTATCCTGGGTATTCTGCACTCTTTTGGCTAATATTCACTTATTAGTGAGTACATACCATGCATGTCCTTTTGGGTCTGAGTTACCTCACTCAGGATGATATTTTCTAGTTCCATCCATTTGCCTGCAATACTCATGATGTCCTTGTTCTTTATAACTAATTAGTATTCCATTGTGTAGTTGAACCACATTTTCTGTATCCATTCTTCCTTTGTGGGACATCTGAGTGATGTTGTGTTATGTGTTCCAGGATTCAGTTTGCAATTATATTGTTGAGTATATTTGCATCAATGTTCATAAGAGAAATCAGTCTGAAGTTCTCTTTCTTTGTTGAATCTTTGTGTGGTTTAGGAATCAGGATAAGTTGGGTTCAGAAAATGAGGTTGGCAGTGTTCTTTCTGTTTCTATTTTGTGGAACAGTTTGAGTATTGGTATTAGCTTTGCTTTGAAGGTCTGGGAGAATTCTGCACTAAAACCATCTGGCTCTGGGCTATTTTTGGTTAGGAGGCTTTTAACGATTGCTTCTATTTCTTTAGGGTTATAGGGCTGTTTAATAGTTTACCTGAACTTCATTTATCTTTGTAAGTGTTATCTGTCTAGAAAATCATTCATTTTGTTAAGATTTTCCAATTTTATGCAGTACAGGCTTTTGAAGTAAGACCTAATGATTATATGAATTTCCTCAGTATCTATTATTATGTTTCTCTTTTTCATTATGATTTTGTATATTTGGATTCTATCTCTCTATCTTTTCATTAGCTTGGCTAACGGTTTGTCTATCTTGTTGATTTTCTCAAAGAAACAGCTCTTGGATTCGTTGAGTCTTTGTATTTTTTTCTTTGTTTCTAACTGGTTGATTTCAGCCCTGATCTTGATTATTTCCTGAGTTCCACTCCTTTTTTGAGTGCTTGCTTCTTTTCCTCTAGAGATTTCAGGTATACTTTTAAATTGTTGGAATGAGAGCTTTCTAATTTCTTTATGGAGGCACTTTGTGCTATGAACTTTCCTCTTAGCACTCTTTTCATTGTGTCCCATAAATTTGGGTATGTTGTGCCTTCATCTTCACTGAATTCTAGAAGGTCTTTAATTTCTTTCTTTCTTTCCTGACCCAGGGATCACTGAGTAGAGAGTTCTTCAGTTTCCATGAGTGCATAGGCTTTCTGTTGTTTCTGTTGTTGAAGTCCAGCTCTAATCCAGAGTGGTCTGATAAGATACAAGGCATTATTTCAATTTTCTTGTATTGGTTGAGGCTTGTTTTGTCACTGACTATGTGGTCAGTCTTGGAGAAGGATCCATGAAGTGTTAAGTAGAAGGTATTGTAGTGCCAGGGAAATGTTAGTGGTCCCCCAAATCAGACAGAAGCTGATCTGATGCAACTCACAGCAGGGTCTTTTTTGAGCTAGCTGGGCCCCACCCCCAATGCACCACTGTCAAGCAGGATGGTTTTGGTGGTCGAAGAGCCCCGAATGTCTATTTGAGGCAAGGTTTTATAGTAAGCAGCAACGCGGGGAGGGGATTAATGTGCAAGCATCTAATTGGAAAGCTACTGTGGCCTTTAACATAATTGGCTGGTGCTGGGAGTCGTATCATCTGCTCTCCTCTGCATTGGTGGTCATTAGTCAGGAGGTGGGCTTTTAACCTGTGGGTGCAGATTTGTTAGGGGAATAACCTGGAGATGCTGGTATTGTTGAGGGTGTAACCTGGAGACACAGGTCTTGTTAGAAATTAGCCTAGAGACTGGAGCTAGGCTCAGGTTTTGTTGGGGGGGGCAACTTGGAAACTAATGCTAGGTAGGTATCAGCCTGTTAGTTTACCTGGATTCAAACTTATGTCAGGTATTCTCTAAAATGGAGTCTGAACTTTCAAAATTTGGCCTCACAGTATATTCTTATGTGTTTGGGTGAAGTATTCCATAGATGTCTGTTAGGTCCATTGGATTCATACTGTTTGTTAGTTTCATTATTTCTCTCTTTAGTTTTTGTCTGGATGACATGTCAATTGGTAAAAATGGAGTGTTGAAGTCTCCCACTACTAGTGTGTGGGATTCAATGTGTGATTTATGCTGTAGCAGTGTTTCTTTTACAAATGTAAGAGCCCTTGAGTTTGGGGCATAGTTGTTCAGAATTGAGGTATCATCTTGGTAGATTTTTCCTTTGAGTATGAAGTGCCCTTCCCTGTCTCTTTTGATTAATTTTGGTTGAAAGTCTATTTTATTAGATATTGGAATGTCTACTCCAGCTTGCTTCTTAGATCCATTTACTTGAAAAAAATTTTCCCCATCCTTAACCCTGAGGTGATAGTTGTTTTTATTGCTGAGGTGTGTTTCTTATATGTAGCGGAATGATAGATCCTGTTTTCACACCAATTCTGTTAGCCTGTGTCTTTTTATTGGGGAATTGAATCCCTTGATGTTGAGAGATATTAATGACCTACTAGTAATTGTTTTTTCCTGGTATTTTGATGTTGATGGTGTTAGTGTATGTGTGTTTGTGTGTGTGTGTGTGTGTGTGTGTGTGTGTGTGTATTCCTTGTTTGTGCTATTATGGAATTACTTATTTCCTGTCTTTTCTTGGATGTATCCTACTTGGGTTGGCATTTTCCTTCCAATATATTCCATATGGCTCAATTCATGGACAGATATCATTTGAATTTGAATTTGCCTTGAAATATCTTGGTTTTTTCCCCCTCTATGGTGATTGAGAACTTTGCTGGATGTAGTAGTCTAGGTTGGCAACTGTGGGTTTTTTTTTTTTTTAAAGGTCACAAGATATCTGTCAAGCCCTGCTAGCTTTTAGGGTCTCTGTTGAGAAGTTGGTTGTAATTCTGATAGGTCTGGCTTTGTATGTCACTGGTCCTTTTTCCCTTGCTGCTTTTAATATTCTTTCTTTGTTCTATAGATTTTGTGTTTTGATTATTATGTGCCAGGAGGATTTTCTTTTCTGGTCTAGACTAATTTGTGTTCTATAACCTTCTTGTATTTTTATAGGCATCTCTTTTTAGGTTGGGAAATGTTTCTTCTATGATTTTGTTGAGAATATTTTCTGGGCCTTTGAGCTGGACTCTTCACCTCCTTCTAATCCTATTATTCTTAGGTTAGGTCTTTTCATGGCATCCCAGATTTCCTAGATGTTTGTGTCAGGAGTTTTTCAGGTTTAACATTGTTTTTGACTGATGTATCATTTTCTTCTATTGTATCTTCTAGGCCTGAGAGTCTCTTTTCTACTCTTGTATTATTTTGGTGGCACTTGCATTTGTCGTTCCAGTTCTCTTCCCTAGGCTTTCTATCTCTAGGATTCCCTCAGTTTTTGTTGTCTTTATTACCTCTATTTCCACCAGATCTTGAATAGTTTTATTTATTTCCTTCACCTGTTTAATTGTATTTTCCTGTATATCTATAAGGGGTTTATTTGTTTCTTCATTAAAGACCTCTGCCTCTTTGATTGTATTTTCCTGTATTTAAAGGATTTATTCATTTCCTCTTTAAAGGCCTCTATCATCTCTATAAGATTAGATTTACAGTCATTTTCTTGTGTTTAGGTTGTGTTTGGGAGTCCAGTGCTTGCTGTAGTAGGGTAGTTGTGCTCTAAAGGTGTCATATTACCCTGGCTTTTGTAGATTGTGTTCTTTTGAGGGCCTTTAGCTATCTGGATGGCTTTGGTCACTATATGTTCCTATTGTAGTGGGTATTGGGGGAGGAGTTAACCTTGATGGTGTGGCAGGCCTCTGATGGGTATCCTTCGGCTATATGTTTCCAGATCTGCTGGTCTGTATGGTTCAGGAGTAGCATGTCTGATGAATGTGGTAGGGG
Organism: Uromys caudimaculatus; assembly: GCA_028551405.1. NCBI lineage: Eukaryota > Metazoa > Chordata > Mammalia > Rodentia > Muridae > Uromys > Uromys caudimaculatus. The sequence continues at coordinate 16,574,909 of CM052722.1, read as the reverse complement.
AGAGGTGGCAGGAAATTGGAGGTCTGCCTTGGCTAGCAGGCTGTGCCGGGCAGCTTGGTGTGTCCCAGAGGACTCAGTGAGCAGGAAAGATGGGTGGGGGAAAGGAAGCTAACCTGTATGGTTGAAGCTCAGCAGCTCTGATGAAGATGGGAGGAGAGGTGGCAGGAGAATGGAGGTTCCCCTAGGATAACAAGCTTCTCAGGAAAGCTTTGTTTGCCCTAGAGGACTCAGTGAGCAGGGAAGGTGGATGGGGGAAGGGAAACTAACCTGTATGGTTCAGCCGGTCTGATGAAGGTGGGAGGACGAGTGGAGGGAGAATGGAGGTTCTCCTCGGATCAATATAATTTTTTTTAAATATGTTCATTGCTGTATTATTCTCATATATTACATCCTAACTGCATTTTTGCCTTCCTCACCTGTCAGTCATTTTAGGAGGAAAGAAAGGAGATGAAAATGATTCTTTTAAAATGAGGATTCTAACATTGGAAAACTTAGTAAGTGCTTGAATTTCAGCTTAATATTTGAAAGTACAGATATTTCTAAAATGCCCTCATTCTTTCAGTTAATGGAGATAATCTCATTTAGACAGTGTGATGACTGATAATGAAAATATTAATTTAATTAAATAAATAACCATCTTTTGTACAGTCTTTTGGATTTTAACTAATGTTCCCTTATTCTTGTCCTTAGTGAAATTAAGATCTATTCCTGAGACCACCAATGACTGCTAGTTTAACCTTCTTCACTGACCAAGTCTTTCATGAAATCAAATAGAAACTTTTATAACTGGAAACTAATGACCTCTATTGTAAAGAAATACTCTCCATGTGTTTAAGGTAGCTCTGCATGCTACCTGCAACACTAAACATACCATTGCAAGAATTTCAAACTAGATTCTTTTTTGCTCTTTAATGAGAAACTCATGAATATAATAAATGCCTTAGCCTGGGGAAGTTCATATGACTTTCCTTAAGTTATAGAAGGTTCATTACTTGAGAGGAAATGAACGATCTTTGTTCAGCATCAAGTTTTTCATTTTCTTTTAATTGTTTCATTCTTTGAAATGCAGAAGGGTTTTTTGAGTATAGAAATTGACTTTGTTCTACCTTCTTGTCAGTGATCAATTTGTACACAAGATGTAACTTTCTCAGGCCAGTACTTTCTAATAAATTCAACATTTTCTATGTTCACCTTTCTCAGCTTCACTCTCATTCACTATCCTCTCTCTAAGACTACAAGGACAAGGACTGCTTGGGAGACCATGGTGAGCAGGGCAGGCTCATTATTACTTAGGCTCCACATAAATTGTGGTCCCATAGAATCTTAGAATCATCCTCTATTGTTTTCTATGTTACAGTTATTTCATCTGTGTGCCTTTGGGCTCAGCCTAGAGAGTCAGAAAAATTGGACAACATTTCTTGATGTACAACAACCCCAAATTTTAACTCAAAATCAAATGTATAGTTAATCTTCCATGTTTCTGGCACCATTCATCTCTCTTGCATTGCCTGCTTGGTTCTGAACACACAAGAGACACTTTTGACTACACATGCTGTCTGTAATTGACAGTACTGTCACCTTGAGACTGAGGAGGCATGACTCAATGCATATATGTGAGGGGTTATATAGATTATGGTTAGCATCTTAAAATGTCTGTGAAGGAGGGATTGTCTTGACCATGTTAATTGATGTGGGAAGGTCTGCCTTAATTGTGGGTGGGGCCATTTCCTGAGCAGGAGATCCTTGATTATGTAAGAGTAGAGAAAATAAAGCTGAGCATCATCATCCATGCACTCATTGATTTCTTTTAACTGTGGACATCATATGATCATCAAGTTCCTGATGCAGTATCTTTCCCATCATGATGAACTGGAATTATGAGCTAGAATACGCCCATTCTCTCTTGCACTGCTTTTGTGAGTATTTTTACCACAGCAGCAGAAATGAAATCAAGAGATTCTTATAACACACAGCTAGAATGAATGTGGCATATATCCTGTGGTTTAGATTTGAGGCAAGTATATTTATGAATCGCATTGTTTTATTGCATATACAATGATTTTTTCACTTATGAAGGCATAGTGGTTTAGTTATGGAGGAAATAAGTTTGATATTTGAACACCACAGTTTTTCTTCATGTAAATATCTAGATGGTATGTCTATCAGTTGAGTTTGTATTGGTTTGTTTGATTTTTAAAGTTTACTAACTTTACTTTTACATACAAAAGTAGTTCAGTGTATTTTTTCTTAGGATTAACAGAATTAGGACAGAATTTCTAACAATTGCTAAAATGGCTTTCAGTATATTTCTGGCATTTCATGCTTGGTTTTTATACAAAATATTATTCTTCATATTGATGATTCTAAATCAAAATATTAATCAAATCTGAAAAAACCCTGAACATGCTCTGTGACTTTTATTAGGAAATTCTCACACATGATTTCCTTATATTTAAAAATAAACAACAATCTCAATGGTATACAAATTTGCCCTAGTCTTTAAAATGTGGTAAAATTATCTTTACAGTGAGGATTCTTTTAAGATTAATTTCTTTATGATTCATTACTGGTAATATTTTCATATATCTACTTTATGTGTCTGTGTACCCATGCATGTCTAAAATATTTTGAGTGAAAGGGTTCAATAGTAGAACATTTTTTTGAAACTTAATAATATGTGTATTTTATTTATTTTTTGTGTATCTCAGTGTGTACATGCAACCTCACATGTGGAGATTAGAAAATGGATTGTAGGAGTTAATTCTCCCCTTCTACCATTTGGGTCCTGGGAAATCAAACTTAGATCAGCAGGCTAGCCAATAAGCATCCTACCCTCCGAGTCATCTTACCAGCCTTCTAGTGGAATATCTTTTTTAGAAAACCAATTCTGATAGGCTAGCAAATGCAGGTGTTAAATCCTTTGAATTGGTTCTAGGTGACCAAATGCTCTTTCAATAACTTAAACATATGTTTTTCTAAGATTGAAAGGGAACTTAATTACTGACTATTCTCTTTGTGTTCATGTTAAAAGATATGTATTCCCTTCTTGCCTATTCCTTTTCATTGGACATAGTCTATTGTTACAATCAGCTCATGAAGCTGTCAGCAAATCCATAGAGACCACTTTATAATGGCCAAGTAAAAGAAAAATAATATCAATGTGAATCCCATGGTTATTAACAAAACATACAAAATTGATTTAAAATGACTTTTACAGTTGAGGTCTCTACTCTGATGTCTTCTCTAACTGTTTCAATTTCAAAGTTACTTCTTTTTTACCATCATCATGGAATCCTGATGATTTACAGTAAGTATTGGGAAGACTCATGGTAGAGCTCCAATTTCCCTTGCCCATTTTAGAAAACCACATTCTATTTAAAAATTTTTTATACTGGTTAAGTACTCTATACATTATTGTATTATTGGAATAGAAGTTAATCTCCCTTGACTTGGAACAAAAATTGGATATGGAACAAAAATTAATTTAGCTAAACTTATATTACTAAAATATTTATAAAGACCATTTAAATTAGTGTTACTTACCCACTCCTTCAAAGAATGTTTATTCTCTGACATGTGCCAGGCACTGGCTACATGAGGGCCGAGAATAACGCAAAGAAACACAGACACGACCATGATAAGTAAGCGTTTTATGGAGTTTCCGAAGGAAATGCAATTGCAGAACAGCAGTAGAATATGTTGAGGTCTGTGGTAGGAATATACTTTGTGAAATTGTGAGCTGAGTGGTTAGAAATCCACTGAGAAATTCTGAAGGAAATTATGAATTTAGCCCACAAATAAGAAGGAAAAATCATTATTATAATGCTAGCACTGAAGAGGCAGAGGCAGGACGGTAAGAAGCTTAAGGCCAGCATGCACTACATCTTAGGACTTCCTCCCAGAAAAAAAGAAAAAGAAAAATACAAGAACATAGTACATAGTCAGCAAGTTTTCCATCTGCCTAGACTATTTGAATTCTCTTTAACTCATTTGAAAATTTCTTTCACGCCATAATACTGAACTTAAATGTATTCTTTTATAGACTCATTTAGAGCTCAGTCCGACTCTGTGACCTAGATTCCAGCAGTAAGAGGTCCCCATAAGGAATACTGATGTATAAAAGAACAACCTAGGCAGCAGCTGTGAGTGTTACTTCTGGTTATAGAGGCAGAGCTTTACAGTGAGCTATGCAGAGGTGAGAAAAGCGGCAACACTGGAGTCTTATGGTGGAGGCTCGAGTACTTCAGTAGGTTTCCTGGTAAGAGAGTATATAACCTGGTTCCTGGAGGTTTTATAGATTCCCCTATACCACTCAGTATGTTGTATGAGCCATTGATATCCTTTAATGTCCCCTTTGGTGGGAATAATTTAGACCAGAGGACTTTGTCTGATAGAAATATGTAGGTATTTATGATCCAGATTAGTTAGATTAAAGAATATATGCAAAGAAAGGGGAGTGGTGAATTAAGTGGAGCAAGTTTGCTGCACAATAGTGATGCTTTGGAATGGCCAGTGAATAGGAAGCAAGCCATGTAAGGAGATTCGATTAAGGAAGGTCTCAGGTTCTGGGGTCAGTAGGGTATAGTTGTAAACAATCTACACTTCACTCCATAAACAATGATGACCCACTGAAAGGTTTTCCACAGGAAAGATGCAGTTTGTGTTTTCAAGTGAGAAGCCAGATGGCCATGGGAGATGTCACTGAAGAGGTTCTCATAGTGAAAAGAGCAGTTTAGAGGCTGCTACCATACTTGTTTTGAAAGATAATGGAGGTATTAACAAGACAGAGACAGTGAGGACAATGGAGTAGAATTGACATTGGAAAATGAATTTGTGAGATTTTTTAATTATTATTAATCATTCCATTCATTTACATCTCTAATGATATCCCTCTTCCTGGTTACCCCTCCACATATCCCCATCCTATCAGCCCTCTCCCCATCACCTTTGCCTCTATGAGTGTGCTCCCCAACCTACCTACCCACCCACTCCAACCCCAGGGACTAGACCACAAACCAAGGAGTGTACTTGGAGGGATCAATGGCTCCAGATACATATGTAGCAGAGGATGGCCTTGCCTGACATCAGTGAGAGGGGAGGCCCTTGGTCCTGTGGAGGTTTGAATTTGTGGGAATTATAATGAGTGAGAATTGGTAGGATATTATGACATTGAATATGGTAATGAAGAATGAAAGTAGAGCTATGTTTGGTTCTACTTCATATTACTAGTGGACAGTATAAAGGATGACTGCAGGTTAGAGCTTGGCCCGAAAAGTCGGGGGAGAGGGTACAAATTGGAACACTCTCAGAGAGCCATTGAAATGATTAACTTTGGAGTCCAAATTATGAGTGGAAAATGTTTCTTCCCTTAGCTGATTATTACATTTCTGTTTTCTACCAAGGTTCTCTTTTTTTTTCTACCAAAATTCTCTTCCTTCCTAAAGATTTTGTTTTTTCTTCTTCTTCTTTTTTTTTTTTTTTGGAAATAAGGACAAGAAAAGTATTTATAGATGAGGTGGCAGAGGTTCAGAAAAGTAAATCTGTGCAGTGCATTTTAGAGCTACTAAAGTAATGACTTCAAGTCAGAACTAAAATAGAGGTGTGATGTTACTGGTAGCCCACCAGAGATGACCACTCTGACACAGTTTATAGCCAATTGAATGTCTGTATTACAGATGACTGGGACCATACCCAAGTAAGTATTTCAGGACCTAGGTGTTGTCCTGAGTGTCTAGAGCATGAGGTCTTTAAAGGAAGGAACCAAAGTCTGGCATCTCCCTGGACAGCTGTGTGTGTTTGGCGGGGGGGTGGTATTTGCAGAGTAAACAGTTTGAACCAAACACCTTGAAGCAAGCAGTTTTAATAGACACTAATATAAGTGGTTAGTTAGACTGAGTTCCATACATATAACCAGACAGATTCAACAGAAACTAAGATAAACAGTTACTTGGAATGGATTCCATACAGGCAGTTTTAACAGGAGCTTAGATAAGTGGTTAGTTGGGGAGGGAGGTTCGGTATAAACAGGCAGTTTTAACAGAAGTTAAGTTAACTAAGGCATTCTGACCTTAGGTTCCTAGAATAGGGTGGGGTAATTTTCGATGGGATTCTCCATCAAGAAGATCAAATTCCATTTAAACTTGAAATAGTCTCAGAAAAAATACAAAATAGAGGAATCTTTTCATTATTTTGCCCTGTCACAGCAGCCAATGATTTTGACTATCTTCATTCTCAACTGTTCAGATGTATGCTTTTCTGGCAGGCTCTCTGTTGCTAAGACAGTCACATCTCTAGTCTCCCAGACATGATGCTGACTTTCAACTCAACCACTATGTTCTTAGAAAAGAGTACTGTTATTCCAGTGCCTTGAGTTTTGCCTGCTTCAATCAAAGGGAATCCTCCATTTTCAAATGTATATTGTAGTAAATATTCTACCTGATAAAGAAGAAAAAAATCCATGGTATTTGAAATGAGGAAAAGGAGAGGGAGAAGGGAGGAGAATAAAGAGAGAAAGGGAGGGGGTAAATGAAAAATGACGAATGAAGAAAACAAAATAAGGATAGGTTTTATTGTTACAAATTGACAGAAAAATGAAGGATGTTGAAAGGTCATAAGGAGAGGTCATTATAAAGTCACTTAGATTAATATAATGGTAATATTCAGTTCTAGACACATGAGAAGGACATTAATGTTAGAAACAATATAAATTAGTATGACTTTTAAAATAAGAATCAACTTGGCTAGTGCACTAGAGTGTCTATGTCTTTTGGGCAAATATTATATTTCAGGAATTGTATCCCCAAAGAGTTTTGAATTATGAAGAGGGTGAAAATTTTATCAGTAACATTTATGTATTGAAATAATTGCTGACAGCAAATGTGACTAACCCTATGTAAATGGCTAAACAGTCATAACTCTGAAATAATTCCTATCACTTGATTGATTCTTGTACCCTCTGAAAATAGCAGTTTTGAAAATTATAATATAATATGCACCCCTGTTTTAGTGTATAGCATGGGGAATTGTAGTATTATTTATAATCCATTACAACAACTCCTCTTTAAAAATGTATCTTGTGACCTTTCAAATGGAATCACCTCGTTCTGGCTCCAGACTACTGCTGGACCTCTTAATACAATTAAAGTTTTTGCATTTCTACAATTTCACATAAATGGAATATTGGTGTTTATGAGATAATAGTTTTTTAAGCTTTAAAAGTTTAAACATATTTCTTCCATGAGGAAAGCAAACAATGGTTTGGAACCTAAAAACACAGATTTCAATTGTTTCTTTTTCCATTTAAGGCCAAGCGCCTCACCCACCCCCACAAAAAAGTAAAGAACTTTGATTACTTAAGAGCAGAAGATAGTCAGTAGAGACCTGTGTTATCAGGGAGCTCGTAAAATCTTCTACTTAAAGGCCATAAATAGATTCATCCTCACAAACTGTTGAAGTAATACCAACCCTCTTTCAAGGCTGAGATAGATTTGAAGATAACTTTTTATAGTTTCCTTCAAACCTGATAAGAGGATAATAGCAGGACAGGAGAAAGATAAGAAGAGTCATCCATCACAGAAAACTTCAGGACACATTCTTTCATTGATTTGTATTCTAAACATATGCTATTGCAAAATTAACATCCTGGACACATTCTCCTTTAAAGGATGCAATGCTCCTAAGACGACTCAAGTGCTATTATTTTCATGGTTATTTTCTGTACATTAGTAATTTATGTTGGGGCATATAATTGTAAGGGAAATGATGCTAGGTTAAGTATAATTGTGACTACTCTAAACTTAAAGACATTTTAGTAAAATTATAGCCCAAGTTACCGAAACTAGTCCCATGATTATCTGCATAAAATTCTGTGTACTTTAGGTTATTCTAAAGTGTAGATGCAATGTTAAATATTGAATAAAAAGCATACATGTGTGATTTTATATGTGTGAATATTAGTACATACATATATATACATATAGTATGTTAAATGACCTTGCTTTTTATTTGTTCATTTTTAAAAGAATAGAAACAGTTTAAATGTTTTATTTTATAATAGTTCCCTAACCACCTTACTTTAAATCTTTTAACATTTACTTAGATTTTAATGAATTAATTGTGTGTATGTTTCTATGTGGAGAGAGTGTGTTCCACAGTATATGCATGGAGGTGAGTAGACAACTTGTAGTAGTCGGTTTTTTCCTTCTACCATATAATATTGAACATATACCTTCTGAGGCATCTTGGGAGATCATTTTAAAAATTTTGATTGTGGTAAAATATACATTATAACAAATTGAATAACTTTTATTCTTTGAAAGTTTCATATATACAAAGTTTATTGATCATATCTATTCACTACTACCTTGTTCAAACTCCCTCTGGTGTCCTATCCCATCTCTGACACAGTTTCCTGTTCTCTTTTATTAGTATTATATTTTTGTTCTTAACTCTCTGAGCCTAATTACTGCTGCCTAAATACACATGGCTATTTGACTCTCCACTGGGGCATGAGTAACATACCAATGGCCAATTTCCTAAAGAGTGACTTTTCCTCAGCAGCTGTCCCAAGAATTGCCCAAATAGCCCTGGGGCTTTTGGAAGCCTTCCCCTATTCATGTTGGAATTGTTATTCGCTTTTGCTTAGCATTTAATCTTTCTGGATGTACAGGTTAGTACCTTGGGATTTTTTTAATAGCAGAGGGTTTCTAGAACTGTTGACACAAAGATGCATGGGAACAAAGGGAAGTTGACAGAGATATCATGGGCTGCTCTTTCATGTGTTCTGATTCTAGACTGTGTTAACTTTCTGTTAATATGACAAAAATAATACAATTATGAGAAAAGGTTTATTTTTCTTCAGTTTTGGGGGTTTTAGTCCATGGTTGGTTGGATCCTTAGCATGTGGACCTAGGGAAAGAAAGCACAGAACAGGAACATATGACAGAGGAATTTGCTTACCTCATAGTAGCCAGAAGGATAATAGAGAAGAAAATAAGGGGCTTCCAATATCCTCTTAAAGGCATAGTCCTAATGATATCACTTCTTTCCTTCAGATCCTACCTCCTATGAGTTTTAGCATCTCCCAGTAATAACCAGGCCTTTAAGACCTTTGGTAGACACTTAAACAAAACCATAGTAAATGCAAAAAAAAAAATAGTTTTGTGTTAAAGCAGTGTCTTCTTTCTTCCTGAATGTTCTAAGAATTTGAGTTTTAAACTTCCTGATATTATCTCTAATGTTTTCTTCTTTATATCTAATTTTGCTCTACATTTGGACAATTTTTTGAGACAGGGTTTCTCTGTGTAGTCCTGGATGTCCTTGTCCTGAAACTTGTTTGTAGACCAGGCTGACCTAGAGATCTAACTGCCTCTGATTCCGAGTGCTAGGATCAAAGGCATTTATTACCATGACCCCTCTTGGACAGTGTTTTTAATTTCAACTTTTAATTCTCCTATTCCAAAGTTCTATTATCATTATTTCCGTTTTTAGTTTCTATAATATTGTTTCTTTATTCTTAAAAAAAAAATAGTAACCATTTTATCCTATTGACAGTATCCTTTGCCTTACAGAAGCTTTGCAGTTTCATGAGGTCCCATTTGTCTATTCTTGATCTTAGAGCATAAGCCACTGGTGTTCTGTTCAGGAACTTTTCCCCCATACCCAGGTGTTCGAGAGTTTTCCCCACTTTCTCTTCTATTAGGTTCAGTGTAACTGGTTTTAGGTGGAGGTCCTTGATCCACTTGGACTTGAGCTTTGTACAAGGAGATAAGAATGGATCAATTTGCATTCTTCTACATGTAGACCGCCAGTTGAACCAGCACCATTTGTTGAAGATGCTGTCTTTTTTCCACTGGGT
>CM052722.1:16535400-16564553 GCA_028551405.1 Uromys caudimaculatus | reverse complement strand
TAGAGGCCCCAGTAAAGGGGAATGTCAAGGTGGGAATAGGGGGATGGTTGGGCGGGTGGATGGGACGTGGAATTCCCTCATAGAGGTAGAGATGGGGAGGGGATAGGGGGCTTCCAAAGAGGAGACCCAGAAAAGGGGAAACATTGGAAATGTAAATAAAGTATCAAAAAAAATAGTAACAACTTATTGGTCTTCATTGAATGTATTTTCTTATTTCTGTAGAGTTTATTGAAAGTTTTTTTCTGAGTTACTTCTGCTTTCTAATGCCTTTTTATATTGGTCTGATTTTATGGTAAGTGTTTCTTGATATTTTAAGGATCCTAAACTATCAGCATAGAAAAGAGCTAATCAATAACTCTATATTTCTAAATGGATGCTTGGAAAAGAACATCTTAGAGAGTAGCACAGAACGTTGACCAGATTCTACTCTGATTCATCATACAGTCTGACTTTCTTGAGGTTGTGTACTCTCAGTTTGTTTTAGTTTCTTCATTCTTGTTGCCTATTACCTGAAGATACTTTTTCTCTTCCTCCTTTCTTCCTTTACCTCTTTTCAAAGCTGGTTTTGAAATTAAAATGTTTACTGAGTTTATCATCATTTATTGATGTTTGAGAATTCCACTTTGATGCTACAGTAGCTAGAATTGTTCCCGTCTGAAAGAACTGCAGGAATGGAAATGGATAAGAGCCTGAGGAAAAGAAGGTCCAGCAACAGGTCCAAAGTGGGATCCGGCATAATGGGAGGCCCCCAAGACCTGACACTATTACTGATGCTATGAAGTGCTCACAAAATGGTGCATATAATGACTGCCCTCTGAAAGACCAAACAAGCAGCTGAATGAGTCAGATGCAGATATTTGCACCCAACCAATAGGCAGAAGCTGCTCACCCCTGTTGTTGAATTAGGGAAAAGCTGGAAGAAGCTGAGGAGGGTGACCCTGTAGGAGGACCAGCAGTCTCATTTAACCTGGACCCCTGAGATCTCTCAGACACTGAAACACCAACCACGCAGCATACACCAGCTGATATGAGACCCCCAACACATATACAGCAGAGGGCTGCCATGTCTGGATTTAGTCAGAGAAGATGCACCTAACCCTCAAGAGAATGGAGGTACCAGAGAGTTTAGAGGACTGTTGGGTGGGGGTGGGGGTGGGGACATCCTCCTGCAGTCAGGGGGTGGGGAGGAAGTATGGGATGTGGAACAGTCGGTGGGTGGACCAGGAGGGGAATAAAATCTGAAGTTTAAAATACATAAAAATAAATAAATAAATAAATAAATAAATAAATAAATAAATAAATAAGTAAACTAAATGAAATTATAATATGTCAGTTTTTCCCTTTCCTTTACTTCTGCCAGCCCTTCCCTTGTGTTCTTCCTTTCCCTTGCTTCCTCTTGAAATAATGGCATCTTTTTTCTTTAGTTGTTATTGTTACCAACATGTACTTGCACAAACGTATGTGCACATGCACACACATACAAAGAATCATGTTTGTGTATATACACCTAGATTTATGAATGCAATATGTTCAGTTCATTTAGTATTACTTTTAATATTCTTTGATGAGGGTTAAGAGCCACACTTATCTATGGATATAAGGATATAAATTTAGAATGCAATTAGGAATTGTTCTGGTATGGTAAGCTAGGTTCTCTTTTGAGATCCATGACCTTTGTCAATGCAGAAAACCACATCTATCATCTTAAAATTAAGTAAGAGATAGTTGATTCTGGAGCCATTTTCAGTGACCAAGGCTTAGGAGATCAGAGTTAGGTTGTCCCAAGTTCCATGTTCCAACATGGAAGCAGTTTTATGAAGTTTTTATAGTTTTACAGAACATACATCAGAGAGGTGGGTACAGAGAGATGTGGGGAGCTTTTTTACAGGCCTAAGATGCTATCTGATGACAGTCTTAACTTTTGGGTTGGTGGAAGCTAGTGGTGGGCTAAGTTAATAGAATAGACAAAGGCCTTAATCTTTTATTAGTTCTGACAGAGTGGGTCCAGAACTTAGCCCAAAATAAGGTAATTAGCTTATTTCCTGCAGCATTACAATATTTCCGCAGTATTGAAAATCTAATCAGTCTCTGTAGACACAAATTCCTTTCAGAAGTTTTTGTTCATACTTCCCTATTCTCTGATGTTGGCTAGGTTTTCAACATCAGGTGTGAGTTCCCTCCTGTTGAGCAGGCCTTGATTTTAATTAGTCAGATGTTGGTTACCACCAAGATATGAGTACCACTATTGCACCCTTAAAGTTATAATGCCATGCTGGTCATAATTGTGGTTCATAAGCGTTACGGTTATATAGGACTATTGGTTGCTTCCCTCCCTTGGAAGCTTGCATAGAAACTTCTGGTATTATGGAAACTTATCTTCAGGGAGTAGGCTTTCAGGTCAGATCCAGTTCTGGTCCTCTGGGTTTTATGTTTAAAATGTATGATGTCTTGTTGGGTTAAAGGTGGGGGTGGTGAGAGTCCCGCTTCCGCCCCAGGCTCGGGCCTCTTGGAGAGGTGGGATGCGGAAAGTTTGACTGTGCTCACCCCAGGGCACCACAGGGCTGGTGTCAGGCTGTGAGAAGCCACAGTGAGACACTGCCCAGTGGTGGGGGAGCGCAGCTGGGGATGGGGAGTCCCGAGGACTGTTCAGTCAGGCTCTTGGGCATCCCAGGCACCGCTTGATGCTGTGGTAGAGCTAAGAAAGGAGTGGGGACCTGCAGGCCAAATCTGGCCTGGGCCGAGGGGGGAAACAGGGGGAAGTGTGGCTGAGTCCTGTGGGGACCCAGTCCTTGACTTGTTGCCAGCTAGTTGGGTTGGTTTGGTGGCAGCCGTGGCTGGGAGCGCTGAGAGACTGTCGACTGAGAGACTCCCTTCTGCGGGAGACTGGACAAGGCTCTTTAGATGAAGGCCTGTTCCACTGCTCCCCAGGGTGGATCCTGATGAAGAGAGACAGTCCATGGTTCTAGGGCATTTATTGCCATGGTGGAGAGTGGCAACTAGTGAATCAGGGAGGGATGAGGTTGAAATGCCATTTGCAGGGAGGAGTGGCTGGCAAGGGGAGTGGGTAAGTAAGCCTCTAGGTGCCTCATTAACATGGGGATGTCTTGAGGCTATGTGACCACATCTCTACCTGTGGAGGGGCTTGGGTGTTCCCCTTACATGACTGATAGTCACAGATCTATTAAGAGCTGTGGCCTCGTGTCAGGCGCCTGGGACCCAGGAGCCTGGGACCCAGGAGCATGGCAAAATGCCTACCGTCCCTTGTAGGGTTATCACCTGCTGGGGATCCCCTACTGGGTGCCGGGGTTTTAAAACTTAGCTCAACCAGAAACCAGGCTGCCTTTCAGGGCCCCACATCTTCAGTTAAAGGGGCTTACCTTCAACATCTGGGAGTCAACAAATGGCTACAACAATAGTTTATATTGTTTTCAGACTCCCTCAGACCCTCTTGACCAAAAACTCAAAAAGGGATTTTCCATGCCTGGTGTTAACATTTTTGTTAGTCTATGGCTCTTGTGGGGCGTATTATAAGCCCAAGTAGGATAACTTCATTTAAACTATGTATGTTCAAATACATATATATGTTCAAATACATATATATGTTCAAATATATGTATATATTTATATATGCATATATTATATGTGTATATGTATATACATAGATATAAAATGTATATATTTGAACCTATATAGTTTAAAAATGAAATTATATATATAATATTTAATTTAGATAAAGTATAAATATTCTCATTTTAATGTATGTGTTCATGTGTGTGTTCATGTGTGTGTGTCTGTGTGTATGTGTGTGTGAGAGAGAGAGGGAGGGGGAGAGAGAGAGAGAGAGAGAGAGAGGGAGCCTGTGTGTGTATAGGTATACCTAGATGCATGTGTATATAGAGACCAGAAGACGACCTAGGATGTCATGCTAAGGACATGCTATTTCCTTTGAGACGAGATCTCATATTGGCCTGGAGACCAAGTAGACTAGTGTAGCTAGCCAGTAAATCCTAGAGATCTCCCATTTTCTACTCTCTGGGATTAAAAGTGGATGCTACCACCTACAACATTTTGGGAGTTCTGGGGATTGGATTCCCGTCCTCATGACTGTAAGGAAAGTACTATACTTACTGAGTCATGTTCCTAGCCAGATACTCAAATCATACATCTATATAATTTATATATGTACACATATAAGTTGAGAATATATATGTCAAGAAGCTATAATTTGTGTTTTTAGCTATTAGTACTATTTAATGGTTGTTTCCCTTTGTCATTAATGTTCTATGATATACAATACATTTAATTTTAAAATAAGTATAAGATCAGTTTGTATATATATATTAATTTAATAACAAATGGATGGTATTTTCTAGCAGTTCTTTAATAATATCTTCTTTAAAAGTACTATTTAATCTTCATATGATTATTAAAGGCTTCTCATGTTTTCTTATGGGATTTTAACTGGAATTACAATCTTACTGGAGAATATTTTACCACGTAAATATTCTTTCTATCTCACAAAACAGAATGCCTTTCATGTTTTCAAATATTTCATATCTCATAATCTATTTTAAGAATTTATCTACAGCTCATATTAAGATTCTATCCAATATTCCTTCATTGGTAACTATGACATTTGTGCCATTATGTTATGAGCAGAGACAGATAAAATGTTTCATATTTCTGTATTTTTCAGCAGGGTACTTTACTTCTTTCTTTTATTAGCATCAATACTGCTTTTGCCTTATAATTTTACCTATATGCTAGGCACCTGAATTTAGGTCATCAGAATTATTCAAGGAGTGCTTTAATCACCCAGTACTCTCCCAGGTCTGACTTTCTTTTCAGTTTTTAAGACAAGAACTCAATATATAGCACTGTCTGGCCTAGAACGCATGTAGATCAGAGTAGTCTTGAATTCACAGAGATCTACTGCTTCTGCCTTCTGAATTCTAGGATACCTTCATGCCTGGCACTCCAGGCCTTACTTTAAATACTTTTAAATAAGTTGCTTTTTCCTATTGTTTCCTATAAATATGAATCTATTACTGAATTATTTTTAAATGAGTTTAATAAATTCATGATTATTTTTATTGTAATATGTTTGATCTTTTGATATCTTGATCTTTGGCTTTTAAAACCATTTTCCTATTGTTGCATTGTTTTTCATCTTGTGATCCATGTGTTGAATATTAGTTAAAAACATAAGTTCAAGCATATGCCTGTCTGGGCACAGATCCCATTTGAGCGTGTTAAGAATCAGGAACTGTTAAATTCTTTGTGCCTAAGGGTCCTTCTTTATAAAATTTGAAAATGGGGATAAAAATACTCTCCATGACATAGAGTAATTGAAAAGGCTCTGTGAATAGATGTTTTGAATGTGCCTGGTGCATAGTAGGCTCTCATAATTGTTATTAGTCATTTCCTTGGCTGTTTTGCCTCTAGAAATACTGATAATTTTTATTAAATGGTTATTATTAAATTTAAAAATCATGTGCTGCTTATGCATTGCTCCTTGTCAGTTATACAGATAAATACCATGGAATATGAAATCACGAACTTTTTGTTTTAATGTATTCCATGCACATCTGATATTTGCATTTCATAATTTTTATTGGAGTTACCTGAGATTATAGAGATATGTTATTAAAAAGCCTATCTTAATGCATACAATTTTGATTTTTAAAATATTGTTATACTTAATATCTCAAATATTAAACATTTAACTCATCTTTTTATCTAAGTACTTTCATTGTTCATCACCAGACCTTTTTCAATTTTTTCTAATATTCTTTTTTTTTATATTGCTACAACCTTAACAAAATAGTCTTCCACAGTATACATTTGGACCTGCTTTATTTCCTTAATAGTGTTTGGTGTGGGGTGGGGTGGAATTCATCTCAATGGAAAACACTAATTATTTATTAAAATAATTAGGGTTTATATGCAAAAACCTGTTAAAATATAAATGTGTAATTTTTCCATTTAGTCACATTGTTTGAACAAAGTGGTACTCTACTTTTGGGTGATATTCATTTGGCCATTCTATTATATGGGTGTGTCAATCTCGACAAGCTTTGCTTGGAAGCTAAAATGTAACTGTTCACTGTAATAGATCCAATTGTTTCATCATATAGGGTTTCAATTACAGCATGGACCTAGACTCTTCAGTCTGCATGTCCAATTTTGGAGTCTCTCCCTCTCTCCAGTACAACAACTCCTGGTTTTAATAAGTTATTTCCTCGGTCTGTTATTCATAAGATACACATTTCTTCATCTGTAAGTAATGAGGTTGGATTAAATGATCTTGAAGGTTTATTCCAGGAATAAAAGTCCATGATCTATAGCTGTTATTCTTTTATTATTCCACCAGCAATGCTCTTTAAAATTCTTTTCTGCTCCTCCCTCTTGAAATCTCCCCACTCTGCTACTATTGGTTTGGAGACTGGCCATTTGTCTAACAGAACAATGCTCTAATTGGAATACGAGTGTTTCTAAAGCATCTGTCATCTCTGATCACCCTCTCAAATTTATTCTCCGGTAATTGATGCCCTCAGTATCCATAGGGTACAGAGCCATCACCTCTATTCCCAGCATCATCTGAGTACTCACCAGCTCCATCATTTCTCTCTCTCTCTCTCTCTCTCTCTCTCTCTCTCTCTCTCTCTCTCTCTCTCTTTCTTTCTCTTTCTCTCTCTCTCATCTATAGGATAAGTAGCTTTTGGACCTATATCCCTTCAGAATATAGATTCAGAGTGCCAATACCAGAGAGAAGAGATGATTTCTATGACTCTAATGTTTTTAATTTACCTTTTAAAGATTTTTTAATACTCCCTGACTATCTTTTATTGCTTCATCTGTTTATTCCCTTATATTTTACTTGGAGAGGTAAAGGTACTTTCCTCACCCCTGTGCTATATTGCACCAATAAATGTGGCTCCTGTGATACTAAGAAAAATTAGGAAAGGTCTCAGGGGCTTAGGAAGTCACCTTAACCAAAGAACAATTACCTTTGGGCTATAAACTCCAATGCTGCAGTTGTGGCTTGTAATTTCAGTTTACTTGGTCAATAAGAATCAATTCAAACATCAGGTGAAGCTTGGGGAGTCTGTGGAAGAGTAGGGGATAGAATTGAGCAAGCCAAAGGGGACAAGGACACCACAAGAAGACCTACAGAATTAACTAACCTGGGCCCATGGGAGCTCACAGAGATTGAACCACCAACCAAAGACCATGCATGGGCTGGACCGAGATCCCCCAAACATTTGTAACAGATGTGCAGCTTGGTCTTCATGTAGGTCCCCTAACTATTAAAGCAGGGACTGTCTCTGACTCTGTTGCTTAGCATTGGATATCCTTCTCCCAGTAGACTGCCTGGTTAGGCTTCAGTGGGTGAAGAGATGCTTAGTTTGGCTGGGACTAGATGTCCCAGGGTAGAGTGATATCCAAGGGAGCTTCCCCTTCTCTAAGGAGAAGGGGAAGTGGTATTGGAGGAAGGAATTTGTAAGGATGGGACAGGAAAGAGAGCAGGGAAGGGGGCTGCCATGGGATGTAATCTGGATAAAAAAAAAAAAGTTATGGAAAGAAAAAGGAATCAATTCAGAGCATTTTCTTCAATTTCTGTCTCTCTCTCTATCTCTCTGTTTCTCCCTCTCCCTCTCCCTCTCCCACCTTCCCTTCCCCATACTTCCTTTCCTCCCACACTCCCTCCCTCCCTCCCACCTTCTTTTCCTCTCCCTCTTTCCCTCTCCCTCTCCCCCATAGCTAGGCATACAGGGAAAATTTCAGGTCAATGTCTTCAAACCATTACTGATGTTATTGCTGTTAGCACTATTGCCATTTCTATCAGATAGTTATTGATTTTTTTCTCTTACTATTTGAGAGATTATTACTGTGATAGTCACAGTTGTTATTCTTATGGCTCTTAGTGGTATGAAACTGGTGAAACTCTTTACATGTATTTATTTCATTTGATATTTTCCAGGTTAAGATTATTTAGTTTTTTGTGAGGAAAAAGCAGAAACAATCTTGAGGAAGCTGAATAAATTCCCCAGTGTAAAATGCATTGCAGGTAATGAAGCTATAGTTCTTGGACCTCAGTCTAGTTGAACTCAGAGCTGACTCTCTTGCTCCATCTTTGGGATGGAATATTCTGGCACATGAGCTGTGGCATCTTTCACTCTGAAGTATTAGCTAACATTGTTAATAGACTTCAGCCCTCCTGCTGTACAACCTAGATATAACCTGTCAGAATCCTCCAGAATGGTCTCAGGAGCTCTTAGGGAAAAGCTCATCAGATGTAGCATGGGATCAAAAGAATGCTTATGAAGCCTGTATGACGAGATACAAAATGGTGTCTTTCCCCCACCTTCCATTCTAGGGTTCTCCTGTGGTGTTGATGTGTGAGAGAGCTGAATCCAAAGTCAGTGCATTTGAGATGCTTGCTGTCATGCAGAATTGTTCCTTATACTGTAGATCTGAATGTTAGGATTATAAACATTTTTAACAATAGTAAAAGGTTTCTCAAAGCTCAATGACCAATTACGAATGGAAAAGCGAATGTGTAATGAATTTGAGATGTTTCTCTCAGTACTTCCCTTTGTTTCTCTGCACCACTTCTCTGAAACCTTGTCTTTGAACTCGCACCATGCTCCTTTTGTACTGTTCATAGTGTCAAACCACACCCTGCCAATGAGACTATTTATAATTGTAACGTCTTTATGATACATTCAATTCTTCTGCTATTGTGAAAAAATCATGATTTAACCATGGAAAACTACTTTTAATATTTTTCTGCTGTCATCCCTCATCATATAAGTATCCAATTAATATATTTTTAGATTGCGTTGTATTAGAATATTTGTTTTAAAATATGCCATGAGTTGCTCAATTGAGTTGCATAAAAATAATCATTAAAGGAATCTTTTGATTGTAACTAGGGCAAATTTTTCAACAATTTTTGAAATGGCCATAAATATACTTCTGTTATTTTGTACTATGTATTTATACAGTGTTCAAAGTAAATGAATGTAACCATTAAAGATGTAAGTTTGATTTTTGCCTTTGATAATGGTAAACTTATATTTACCAAGTAATATTTTTATGTAAATTTATTTATGATTTGTTATCAGTAAATGTTTGATTCGTGTTTCTATTTTATGAGCCTTTATACCTCAGATTGCATAAACATTTCTCACGCCAAAGAAGTCTCCAAGGGACAAAATTTCAAAAGTCCTGCTTCTGTGTACATGTTGATGATTGCTCTATGTACTTGAATGTCGGGCATTATATTGCAAGGTCAGGAGTAATGCAAACATTTTGTACACATATGCTCTTAATATTTTTATAGTGTCAGTGGCTCTGCCCTTTCCTATATCATTGCTGTACTACTTTCCTTTACTCCACTCTTGTCTACAGAATATCATTTGTAATAGTTAGAACTTTTTATAACCAGAATGCATTCAAATCCTGAAGTGCACATATATGAGTATCAACTGGGAAGTTTGAAATCATTATAGTGTATGCAATAAAGCAATGGCAAACTGAAAGTACACATCCACGAGTCTGCCATTTTAAACACATGCCCACTTATTCTTACTGTTGCTAAAAATGTGTCAGTGCAAAAAGAGGGGATTCTTCCTGTTGCTATAAGCATTGCCCAAAAGAAAATATCATTTATTCTCAAGATATATTGAGTTGAGCCTCCTCCCTCCCACATCCTAGATGCTTATGTTTATGTTAGTTAACATCTGTACAATGTAGCAATTGTTCCATCTTACTCAAACTAATAGAGATGCTAGAAACATCTGGTAGTTGATAGTTAATTCATTTTTTTTTCATTGCACCTTTTCATAGAAAGCAGGGAATGCAATTTAATATATCCCCTGAGAGACTCTTGTATTTATGACAGGTGTGTATTTTTTAACGAGTCATTGGTTGACACCATTGCCTCTGCTAAGTCCAGCTGGAAGTACATTCATCTGACCAAGAAGAGAAGGGGGTAGAAGGAAAATCTGAAAGTTAGGCTGTCAGGTGGTTGTTGGAAAAAGCATCTAATTCTCCCTAGAATTATTTATTCTTCTTATTTTGTGCAATTTCCTGCAACTGTCTTTTATAAGTCTGTCACTATGATGATTGTCTGTTTCGAGTTATTTAGCTGCATACTACTAATTTACCAAGGACCCTAAAATAAGCTCACTAGTCGGTTTGGAACTAGGAATTGATTGAGCATGCTGCTTGAGCTTTGGGACAGACTTTCCCATCCTGGCATCTCATTCTGTCTGAGGGGGAGGGGTGGGGGGAGGACAAGTGAGTGTACCCTGAATTTTCTGACCCTTTCTTAGTAAGAGTTGTTTGATCTCTAAAGACATTTTTTTTTTAGCGCTTTGTGACCTCATAGAGATTATCTCTATCTTCCCCAGCAGTTATGATTAGCTAAGGTTATTTTTACTGAGAACATCTCCAGGCTTGAAGTGGAAGAGTAAGGATACTGCATTCTTGGTGGAGGGCCAGTGTTTGGAATGTTTTCCTTGATGTGACATAATGAATCTTAATTGGCCTGCCTCTGGGCCCTAGCACAGCTGCCTCAGCTGGTGCTGCTTCTTAGAGAGAGGTTCAGTGGTAGCTGAAACAAATGAGGGTGAGAGCAGGGCTACCTTGGTGACCTAGAACAAGTCATCTACATCCCTGGATCTGTGACTTTGCCCCTTTAAAATGTTGGCTTAAAAAGAGGTATAAGATATGTATTCTAATGTTTCAATGTTAATGCTGTTTGTGTCAATTTCACTTGCCTCTCATTTCTCAGACACCCAGGTACTACTGAAAATTCAACTTTTTGAATGGGCTTAAAGTATTAGTTCACACACACACACACACACACACACACACACACACACACACACACACATTAAGGGAAGAAATCCAAATCCTCTGCGGTTCATAGAAACATTTGATTTGCTTCATTTGTGTGTGTGTCTGTGTGTCTGTGTGTGCATGTAAGAAGGTGGAGGCCAGAGTCCAGCCTTTGAATATTGTTTCTCAGGAGCTGTCCATGTTATCTCAGTTTTGGAGACAAGGTCCCTCACTGAGACTCAATCAAAACTTCATTCTTCAGTTAGACTGGCTGGCTACCTCGTGAGCCCCATGGATCTTCCTGTATCATGCTTGCTTTATTGTTGTTTAATGTGGGTTCTGGAGATCAGTGCACGTAAGCAATCACTTTACCCATTGAGCTATCTCTTTAGCTCCTATTGTTCTCTTTTTAATATTCAGTGTAAAGAAAAATGTAATGTTTACATACTGGATTGGTGGTTTCCTGAAGAAGGGATTAAAATATAGACTACTTCTGATTTACTTTTCAAATTAAAATTACACCACCAAAATGTGGAGTAGCAAAGCCTAACAATTCTTATCCATTTCTCTATAGAGTCTTCTAGTGATAAATTTGTGATAATATTTTCAGTGGACTCATGTTTCTACCTCTAAGTTAAATTATCTGGCTAGTCCTGGTCATAATTTCACTTAACATAACAAATTATCTTGATTTCCTCCAAGCACCATAAAGTGGGTGTAAACGGGACAGGCCAAGGTAGTGTGTCCAGTAGAGTATTGTGACTTCAGTGCCTCGGCATCTTCAGCCCCTCCTGCAGATAAGTTTAGAAAGAAGCTAACTCTGTTCTCCTGTATCCATTAGTTGGCAGACCCTAACTTATCTTTAGTGCCATTTAGTGACTGTAAAGCAAAGTGTTACTTGGACTATCTACTTGGAACTGCAGTTGATAATTGCTATGTGAGCTGTGTCCAGGCAGCCTTCTTTTCTCTGTCTTTAGGGGTGGTCTCCTGATGGTCTCAAGAATTCTATGAATGTCAAGAATGTGGAAGAGTCTGGGATTCTGATTTCAAGGCAATTTTACCTGAACTCCATCCCCCTTTGTGACTGAAGTAAAGAGAACTTTAGTGATTAGGTTAATCTCTTCAGGAAAATTTTTTGTTAAGGTTGTGTGTTACCACTGGGAAAGTCACTGGGAAAGGTATTCTCATTCATCTTGGCCACTCTGACTACAAAGTTTCTTTGTCTGAAAATCAATGTAACAGATTTTAGAATGACCCAATAATAAGTGTTATATTTCTTCCATAGCAGGAAAAAGATTTCTTTTCCCAAGTATGTTCTTCTATTCCTCTTTTCTTTAAGTCCCAGGAGTGGTATTTAATCTTTGAGAACATTATATTTTGCATATGGTAAAGATTGTTAAAACCATTGGGGAAATTTACCAGGAAATTGGTGCATTTTTTTCCTCCTTCACAAAAGTAGCAATGATCCTACCACTGTTTTCTGTGATCTGAGATTCTTGATAATGGGTTCAGCCTTAAGGATTTGGCTGAAATTTTTGTATATAGGCTTTGCTCATATCTATTTGGATGGACATATAGCTTAGCAGTAGAGCTTTATCTGGTGGAGAGGAACCAGAATCAGCTTGACAGTTTTTGAAGCTCAGCTTGCTGACTACTAATCTACAGTTTCTGATTTGATGTTTGTGAGGTAAGCCATAAAAATATGCCTCACTAGTTTCTGGGCAATATTGATGCTGTTTTCTCTGGACCAATTTTTGAGACTTTTTAAAGAATGAAGTATCAAATGCCACAATGACCAATATCTGAAGCCATTAGTCCTTCTACTAAGATCTCCACTGTATCGGCAGTAATGTTGAAAGTGTGGGAGCAAGCCCCATAACTATCAGGAAGTTGTTAGTCATTATTCCCTTCATAAAATCCTTGAAAAAAATGGACCAATGTTATAGGTTAAAAGCATGATCTCCGGTACTTTGATTTTTTGTTTCAAACACTCATCTTGGAACTGTTAAGCTGTGAGAAAAATGATTAAAAAAAAAAAAAAACTTGGATAGGAAGGTTTTACTATACCAATTTAGCACCTCGTTGAGAAGAATGAGCTTTTTCCATGTCACATGGCTTAAAAGGTTAGTTAAACCAGGACAAGCCTTGATATGTCTGAACTGTGTTAATGAGTAGCTGAATAATTTATCCATATGTATAGAATAATCTTCACGACCATATGATATAATATGGAGAGCAATGAACAGTTTCAAAAACTGACATCACCAACCTATTGTTTTCTTTTAACTTAACTGATAGTTCCTACATGCCTTAAAGGGAAAACTAGACTAATTAGCTGAGGAGGGAGAAACCACCTGGCAGAGAGAGACAACTCATTATATATGCAAGCCCGGTCACAAAGTTAGGTTATAGCTTGTGAAGACTGAAAAGAAAACAGGGCAGTAAGAAACCATTGCCAGACAAAAATCCGAGATAGAACCTTGCCAAGTGACTTAATGACAAGTTTCAACAATGTTCTGGATGTTTGTGAGAAAAACCAAACATTGTGTTAGATCAACTGTTATAAATGATGTGAGTATTCATGTCTTCTTCCTCTAAATGGCTTTAGAGAGCTTTTTGTACACCTTCCCTCTGAGAATTTGGTGACGAGGCAGTAACTTCTAAAGGCAAAAGTGTTAAGACTTTTCAGATGAAAGTTGGTTTCTGTTATTTTGTGACAAGAAATTGCATAGACTTAACAAGGTGTGAGCAAGGCTCATAATTGGCTTACTGATGTAGAACTACAGTGGTTTCCCAGCTCAGTGCCTATGCTATATAATTCTAGGAAGCACCATTGGGGAGTTAGGGTGCTTGAATAATTTTGGATTTTCTAAGAGGATTTTCTTTATTGAGCTAAAGAAATATTGGACAGCTATCCATGCTTAGAGTTCTATATGTTCTCTCCTACGAGACACTTGTCATCCTGTTCTCCAGGAGGCATCTAAAAGAACAGTCTGAGAGTCATTTGAGAGGGAGTCTAGTGATCTTCTCCTGACATTTCCCACATCTGCCCTTTGCTTACCCATTGTTTCCCCATTCTGTCACCCTCAGTATGGTAACTGGTGCGTTCACCCTGCTTTGTCTCTTACTGCCACTACCTGCATCAAAGACAGGGAATTTGGAGAATCCCAAAGGGATTATAGTCTGGCCTCTAAGTAACCTCAGCTAAGTAGGTCTTTTGACTACCCCATCCAAAGAATTTCGCAATTTCATTTATTTTGCCAAGCCTCCAGCGAGATTAGAGAAACCTTGTGTAATGTATACTTTTCAAACACAACTTCTTTTTTGCCACTGCTATTGAATATGGAGTTAAAGAATTCTTTTTTAAAAAAATCAAAATATTGATCACATAGTATGATAAATGTTTTTCTAATTACTTGAAAGTATTACTTTTGTTTTTTCCTAGAATGTAGTAAGTTCCACTCTTCACTTTACAGATGAGGGAACTAGGGCATCAGAAGGCTAATTTTTCTAAGATTTTTCTAGGTAGTAAGAGGCAGGGCTAAAGCCCAAAGCATCCAGTTTCAGGGTTTATGCTCTTAAGTAGCTGTGTTTGCTGAAGCTTTTGCCACCAACAGAGAGACTTCTTTCTCCTGTGGGGACATATGTAGTTCCTACCTAAATATTGTCTGGGCTCTTAGTAAGATTTAAATGCTCTAATCTGTCTACTCCCTTCTAATACTACAGAACCAGTTCTGGTTTCTCAAGACCAGACTGCCAAACACAAGGTCAGAAGATCAGAAGACTGGGCAGTGAGAATTTCCTCTGATCTTATTGGAATCCATACAAGTAATATCTCTAATGCTCTTTATCGTCAGTTTGTCACTGAAAAAAAAAATGATCAAGATTGTTCCACATCAATAAGTTTGATTTCCCTCCTTCCCACTGTTAACATCAGAATCACATTAGTTGATGCTAACATAATTATAATCTGTCAGAATTTATTAAACAGGTATTGCTTATGGCTCCATTTCTTTGATTTACTGACTAAAATTAGCATGGAAATTAATTACTACATATTAAAACATGCATACCTTTGAAGAAATGTATTTCTAGCACTTTTATTTTAGAGAAATATGTAGAATTAAGAAGTCAAGATTCAGATCTTGAGCTTTTAAAACAGGAGATAATTGGATATAATTAATTTTTATAAACTTACATGAAGTAGTATACAAAATCCAGAAAAGTCACAAAACTGAGACTCACTGATTTCCATATACATTTTGAGATCATTCACAGCTTCTCTTAATAGATACTGAGATCCTTTTGCATAAGTGGAGACAGAGTACTGAACCACATAGAAATGTTTCCTGCCCTTGTGCTATTCAAAGGCTAGTGGGACAAATAAACCTTGAAATAATAATTCCAATGAAATGTGTTGTGAATTTTTATGGTGGATACAGTACAGTTCACAGAAATCCTCTGGAAAGGACCTAGTCAATGTAGAAATGAAAATCTTACAGAAGATTTGATACTTAGGCTAAAACCTGAAAGGTATAGAAAGTCAGCCTGTGAGAAGTAAAGTTCAAACCTTCCAAGTAGAAGCAATTGCATGTGTGTAAAGCCAGAGGTAAAGAATATACAGCATAGCCAATGAACTAAAACGTCAGCTAGAGCCACATTTCATTTTCCTGAATGAGGACATTCAGACTCAGAAAGCTGAAGAAAAGCAAGTGTCCAATATTGCTATATATAGAATGCCGGTCATCTGAGTTCAAGAGCTGGCCTACTACCATTGTTTCTATGGCCATGTATCGGGTGGGTACACCTTGAGGCAAGGTTAGCTCATCTGATACTTTTACGTGACTCAGAAATATAACCTCTTTCTAGATCAGTGCTCCTCAACCTGTGGGTAGCAACCCCTTTGGCAAACCTCTTTCTCCAAAAATATTTACGTTACAATTCATATCAGTAGCAAAATTACAGTTATAAAGTACCAACAAAAATAAATTTATGCTAGGAGATTATCACAATATGAGGTTAAACGGTTACAGCATTATGAAGGTAGAGGACCATTGTTCCTAACTGATAGAAAATTTTGATAGAGAAAGGTCTGCCAAAAATCTTGTCAAGAAATATGCAAATCTAGCATTTGTTATCTTAAGGATGCTCTATTAGATGTGTGGCATTCATTGCATAATTTGACTCATGGCTGAAGATTCAGACCAATAAAATATAAATTTGTAACATCTTAAGCATCTGTTGAGGAAGATTCTATAACCACTGGACTCCAGTGACCTTTTCATGGTTTGTGATGAGTTACCCAGAGTTGAACCATTGATCTTGACTACCTCTCAGGTGTTTTGAGTTCTCTCGGCTTGTAATTTTTGACCCATTGCTGCTATGACTACCAACATTTCTGTTTAGTCTTCTGTCTGCCTTGCTGTCCACTAGATCCTGATTTATTACTTTCTATGATTGGGTTCATTTTCTGCATATGCAGTAAACATCTCCATCATATGCTAGACTGAAAAATGTAATTTTGAATTTCGCCTCCTTACTGGGTTTCTCTCCCTCTCCCATTTAGAGCTTGCATTTTGTTTGGTCATATTTACAGCCTTGTTTGAGATTACTGGAACCTCTTTCATAAAGTATAAGCTAAAGAAAAAATAGATGCTAAGCATGGGCTAGAATAATTTTTCCAAGTGGGTTACACACTAGAATATGGGAGTTTTCATAGTGCTCATAGATATTGTAAAAAAAGAAAACCAGAAAGAATTCTTAGTTAAATAATCTTCAGTGACTGTAGGAGAAAAGCAGGGCCATGATTTGCTTATATTTCACAGTCTTCTGAGTCTTTATTACGTAAGTGTACTTGCATTATAAGTCTGCAATTATATGCAGCATTTTAAGAATTATTTGACCAAATTAACGATAAGATTCGTTTTTATCTTATTTATTTGTTATTTTTCAAGACAGTATCTCTCTATGTAGACCAGTCTGGCCTTGAACTTGTGATCCTCCCCACTTAGGTTCTTGAGTGCTAGGGTTACAACTATGTACCACCAACCTTAACAATAATGAGATTCTTAAGCTTCCTCAGGACAGGGGAGAGAATTTCCCAAGGAAGGGGGAATAGAATATGTAATGAGACATGGAAATTACAGTAAGAGGATTAAGTAGGGAATAGAATGGGAGAGAAAGGTAAAGGAGAGAATACAGGAAAGAACAACTAACACTAAAGGCTATTTGAAAAACATGAAACCTACTACTGAAGAAGCTTCCTAAATATATACATATATTGAATGGATCCAAATGGAATTACCAAATAATAGATTAGATAAGGCACTTGTCTTAGTCAGGGTTTCTATTCCTGCACAAACATCATGACCAAGGAGCAAGTTGGAGAGGAAAGGGTTTATTCAGCTTACACTTCCACATTGCTATTCACCACTAAAGGAAGTCAGGACTGGAACTCAAGCAGGACAGGAAGCAGGAACTGATGCAGAGGCCATGGAGGGGTGTTACTTACTGGCTTGCTTCTCCTAGCTTGCTCAGCTTGCTCTCTTATAGAACCCCCAAGACTACCAGCCCAGGGATGGCTCCACCCATAATGGGCCCTCCCCCATTGATCACTAAGTGAGAAGATGCCCTACAGCTGGATCTCATGGAGGCATTTCCTCACCTGAAACTCCTTGCTCTGTGATAACTCCAGCTGTGTCAAGTTGACACACAAAACCAACCAGTACAGCCCTAAATAGACATCTTATGTTACTTACTAAAAACTCCAGCATCAGGAGGGATTTACATCAAATGTAACCTTGGCCAAAGAGAGCCCGTAAAAAGCTCCCAAATCATCACAGACTATTGTCAAGACTATTATCTACAACATGATGCTAAGGCCCTATTACTGAAAATAACACTTATGTCATTGAACACAGAGAAGCCAAGCTGGTACCTAATTAGTAGTTTCACCCGAACTGACACAGTACTTGAAGTTATTCTGCATGCTATTGGAGGAGAAAAGTAACCATCAGCATCACCCAGCTGCAAAACCTGTGACCTACAACAAGGAACTGCCTGCAAGATGTCCTGGTGCAATGAAGGCACAAATATTGTGGAAGTTATTGTTCGATTGGATTTAAGGCACTTTTCATGAAATAGATCCTATACTGCTAAAGAGGCAAAGAACTCGAGACTAGGTAAGTCATGAGCATAGGGTAAAACCTCCTATTATTTTGCTACTAAAGTAACATTGATAAAATGGCTCCTAAGGAAATATTTCTAAATCCATAGAGTAGTGCCTCACTCAGTACACATAGAAGCACCTTGCCGTAGATGGGAATTACCACTGAGACTCATAACTGAACAACATGCAGAGAGTGAGAGACTTCAAAGCACTCAGTCCTAAATTGGACATTTTCACCAAAGTCCTACCTTTAAGGCTTAGGGGTCTATGTGGGAGAGGAGGCAGAAAGATTTTAAGAGCCAGACATGCTGGATGATTCCAAGGAAACAGTGGCTTCCATGTACAACAGGACTAACACACACATATGAACTCACAAAAACTGTGTCAGCATGCACAGGATCTGTGGAGGCTCAAACCTGATAGAATCCCAGAACTAAGAAGGGAAAGGGGACACAAAGTCTATCTCTAAACAGGGAGCTATCTGTAATTGATACCTGCTGGCAAAAGGAAAATCAGATTTTTCCAGTGGAGTCTCACTGGGTATATGAATTACAGTTGAGGGTAGGCCCCCATGACCAGGAGCAGTGGGCTAACAAAAAACAAACTCAGTGGTATTTTTGTAAACATTTGATTTGATTAGTTATTTATCATTTTGTAAAATGTAATTGTTCTTTTGCTTGTTTTGATTTTCATTTTTATATTTTTAAATAGAGAAAAAGAAAGAGAACAAAAATTTGGGTGGGTAGAGCATTGCGGAGGATATAGTAAGAATTGGGGAAGGGAAAACAAAACCAAAATATATTGTATTTTTTTTAAATATATTTGTATACTGTGTAAAAAAAACATGTTTTTTTTTCAATGTAATTGAACTGTCATGAAATACTCCTGATGGAACTAAGCAGAGAATTCTGGCAAAATCACACAGTGCAACGGGTCTCAAATGGAAGATGTATTAAAGGAAAGGAGTAAGGGAGCACAAAAGCTGCCTCTGGGTGGAAGAAGGAAATAAGGGAAGGGGGAGGAAATGTGTGGCTTTTTATTGGCCATTGGGCATGCACAGGAGAGTGAGTCAGAGGCAATAATGGGAATGCAGTGCCTCTGAGCAGCTAATGATGACTAGCCTTACGGTTGCTGGCTCCCTTGGGCCTGATTGCTAACAACTACAGAGTAAGAGACTTCAACTAAAGTAATTTTCCCCCTTAGAATCCATGTCGTGCCTACTGAGAATGGAATTAGGGACTTGAAGACTTATTTATTGAATCACATTGGAAAGTCTAGTTTTTAAAACATGTCTTGAATTGTAAAAAGCTGTTTGCTGAGCATGAATGTCTTTTTAATTGGTTAATTTTTGCAGTCTTGATTTAATATAAACATTTGTCTGCAAGGACACGCGCACACACACACGCGCGCGCGCGCACACACACACACACACACACACACACACACACACAAAACAACAAAAACACAGCAAACAAATAAAAACAGCAAAAACCAAAGGAACAAGGGCATTTTATCATGAAAGCCTTAGGTCTAATACTGAACACTCAACAATAGTATGGCAGCAATCCAGGGCTTGTGTTTCTTTACATCTTTATATACACTGCATATAATCAGTGCTGTCTCATTTGAAGGGAAACCATGAACAGCAGCCAGGGTGAGGTGAGCAAGGTGTGTTAGTACATGCCTTTTAGCACTCTGTACAGCATGTTGAATGGCCTCAGTTTTTGTTTCCAAGACAGAAAGATCTGGATTTGATGAGTTTTCTTAACTGAAGTGAGGAAGTAAGGATGAAGTAACACAAACATCAATGGGCTCAATAAAGCTAGTAGAATAAACGATAACTGTTTATGCCCCACTTTCAAGGCCACCCAGCACTCTGGAGGGCCTGGCCTGTCAAAGATTTCCAAATGTAGGTTTAGCCTCTTTGGAATTTAAATGACTCTAGGGACTTAGCAAATGTCCTAATGTTACTGTTGAAGCACACTATCACATTTTGTGGCAACACCGAGGTAGACCTTTGGGATATTTTGGACGAATAGCTGTTTACTTTTTATATCGTAACCTTGGTTATACCTATTTACATAAGATGCATCACATAATGACCTACAAAAGTATTTCTCTAGCTATTTTGCCTCCACTATTCAAGTTGTTTCAGCATAATATTGGAAATTTTTCTTTTTCCTACCGTGTTTTTTTCTCAGTACTGTGGGAGTATGAGACACATGCCATCTCTTTCCTCCCATTCTCTGGGACTTTGTTGGGAGGAATTTGATTGCTTTTAATACCTTCAAATGAACTATTTCCACTACTGGACTTTTGTGAAGAAGTTGCTGTTGTAGTTGTAGCCAGTGTTCTTTATCAAGGGTATGAGATGTGTAGAGGTCACTATACCATTAGCCTGGTCACCAAAATGAATTTGGTGGCCCTAGTTACCAATGCTTCCATTAATACCAGCAGCTCCTTTTACATAATTATGGATCTACTGATTTTTGTGCTTTTATGCGCTGTAGGGGGTTGTCATGTCAAACATTAGGGTTTTTTGGATATTTATTTATAAATGCTCCCTTCTGCAAAGACTTAGAGTGAATTGATGTGATTGAGGGAGCAGTTCTAATGACAAGATTTATGGCATGCTTTGAATTACTCTTATCTTTAAAGACTGCCTGCTGTTTGAAGTATACATTTTCTGTTGACCCTTTGTCTTCCCAGGGTAAACAATGCCCCAAGAGTTAAATGCCTTAAGTTCGTATATTCTTGGTAGTACTTAATTTCTTGGAGGGAACCATGTAAAAAAGGGTTACTTCAAGCCCTTTTGAAAGTCTGTGACTACTAATGGATAGAATGTCTCCTTTCTTCTGGAGCAGAAAGAAAAATAAAAGAAGGCAAAAAAGGTTTAAGGAACCTGCAAAATATTGGGCTTTGGGAAGAACAGCTAATCCCTTTGCTTTCTCGGCCTATATGATTTTCATTGAAGAGGTTATGAGGAGCATGAAATGTGAAAGGAAATGCCCTGGGGGTCCTGGGAATACTCGATATCTGCGTCATTAGTGACAAGTGTTTTATGGTCAATATCTCCTTTAGTCCTTAAAAATTCTTGTGGTGCAGACATTAGGATTCTGTTCTTGTTGGTATAGATACTAAGAATGGAAAATATTAAGTAGTTGGCTGATCTCATGCAGCTGATGTGTCTGGATTCTGATTGTGAAGTCTTTGATGGTTTAACTGTACAATTTCATGCATACCATCATTTAAAACTCTTTCTGTAACTCAAAAATGTCTCACACCTTACTTGATCCTTTTTGGTTATATAGTTAGGCTAAATCTGTGTCACTCGGCAAACCTTTAGCAATTGATTATTTTATTTTTCTAGGGCAGGGTATCATGTACCCCAGTAGGCCTTGAGCTTGTTATAGGACTGAGGATGACTTTTCCAGTTTTTATTATTTATATATTTTAATATTTTATTCATTTATATTTCAAGTGTTGTCCCCCTTCCCTATCTCCCCACTGCAAACCACCCTCCTCAACCCCTAACCCTTTGCCTCTAAGAGGGTGCTCCCCACCAACCCACCTACTCCCTGTTCACCCACTCCCCCCTCACCCCTCCAGTTTTCCCTTTGCTGGAGCAACAAGCCCCCACAGGACAAAGCACCTCCCTTCCCACTGATGCCAGATAAGGCAGTCCTCTGCTACATATGTGGCATGATCCATGGACCCACACATGTATACTCTTTGGTTTGTGGTTTAGTTCCTGGGAGCTCTGTGGGGTCCGGATACTTGATATTGTTCCTCCTAGGGGGTTGTAATCCCCTTCAGCTCCTCATTCCTTCCCCTAATTCTTCCATTAGGGTACCCAGGCTCAGTCCAATGCTTGGCTGTGAGTGTCTGCATCTGTCTTAGTCAGGTGCTCGGAGAGCCTTTGAGAGGACAGCCATACCAGGCAAGCACTTCTTGGCATCAGCAATAGTGTCAGGGTTTGGTGTCTGTTGATAGGATGGATCCCAAGGTGGGACAGTCTCTGGATGGTCTTTTCTTCAGTCTCTGCTCCATTTTTTGTTGCTGTGTTTCCTTGGACAGGAACAATTCTGGGTTAAAAATTTTGAGATGTGTGGGTGGCCCCATCCCTCCACTGGGGGCCATGTCTATCTACTAGAGGTGGTCTCTTCAGGTTCTATCTCCCCTCTGTTGGATATTTTGGCTAATGTCATCCCCATTGAGTTCTGAGAGCCTCTACCATAGCTGGCTTCTGGGACTTTCTAGTGGTTCCGCTCCCCCTCACCCCCATTCCCTACACCCACTGCTACTTATTTCTATTCAGTATACTGGCCCTCCAGACTTCTCTCCTGTCTCTTCCCATACTTGGCCCTGCCAACCACTTTTTTCCCCTCCTACTGCCCTCTCCCATCGAGGTACCTCCCTCCCTTTGCATTTCCTGATTATTTTTTCCCCTTCTAAGTCGGGTTGAAGCATCCACACTTTTCCTATCTTCTTGTCAAGATTTAGATTTGGTTTGTGAGAATGAGTATTTTTGCATCTATATTCATGAGCGAGATTGGTCTGAAGATATCTTTCTTTGTTGGGTCTTTGTGTAGTTTAAGTATCAGTGTAACTATGGCTTCATACAACAAATTAGGTAGTATTTTTTCTGTTTCTATTTTGTGGAATCCTTTGAGATATTGGTATTAGGTGTTCTTTTAAGGTCTGATAGAATTCTGCACTAAAGCTATATGGCTCTGGGCTTTTTTTTTAGGTTGGGAGACTTTAAGGACTGCTTCTATTTCCTTAGGGACTATGGGATAATTTAGATAGTTTATCTGGTCCTGATTTAACTTTGATATCTGGTATCTGTCTAGAAAATCATCCATTTCATTTAGATTTTCCAGTTTTGATTAGTATAGGCTTTTGTAGTAGGATCTGATGATATTTTGAATTTCCTCCGTTTCTGCTGTTATGTCTCCCTTTTAATTTCTGACTGTTAATTTGGATACTGCCTCTGTGGCCTTTAGTTAGTTTGGCTAAGGGTTTATGTATCTTGTTGATTTTTCTCAAAGAACCGCCTCTTAGTTTTCTTGATTCTTTGTGTAGTTCTCATTGTTTCTTATTGGTTGATTTCAGCCCCAAGTTTGATTATATCTAGCCGTCTACTCCTCTTGGGTGTGTTTGCTTCTTTTTGTTCTAGATCTTTCAGATGTGCTGTGAGGTTGCTAGTGTAGAATCTCTTCAATTTCTTTATGAAGGCACCCAGTGCTATGAATTTTCCTCTTAGCACTGCTCTCATTGTATCCCATAAGTTTGGAGATGCTGTGCCTTCATTTTCATTGAATTCTGGAAAGTCTTTAATTTCATTTTTTATTTCTTCCCTGACTAAGTTATCATTGAGTAGAGAGTTATTCAGTTTCCAAGAGTATGTGGGCTTTCTGTTGTTTTTGTTGTTATTACAGATCAGCCTTTGCACATTGTGATCTGATAGAATGCATAGGATTATTTCAATCTTCTTGTACATGTTGAGGCTTGTTTTTTGTTTGATTCTATGGTCAATTTTGGAGAAGGTACCATGAGATGCTGAGAAGAAGGTATATTATCTTGTCTTAGGGTGAAATGTTCTTTAGATATCTGTTAAATATATTTGGTTAATAACTTCTGTTAGTTTCACTGTATCTGTTTAGTTAGTTTTCATGATCTGTCCATTTATGAGAATGGGGTGTTGAAGTCTCCACCATTATTGTGTGAGGTTCACTGTGTGTGTTTTGAGCTTTAGTGACTTTTTTTTTTTAAACGAATGTGGGTGTCCTTGCATTTGGAAAATAGATGTTCAGAATTGAGGGTTCATCTTGGTAGATTTTTTTTCCTTTGATGAGTATGAAGTGTTCTTCCCATCAAGTTTGTTAACTTTTGGTTGACAGTTTATTTTTTTGGATATTAGAATGGATACTCCAGCTTGTTTCTTGGGACCATTGGAAGAATTTTTTTCCATCCTTTTAGTCTGAGGTAGTGTCTGTCTTTGTTACTTAGGTGTGCTTCCTATATGCAGCAAAACGCTGGATCCTGTTTACATATCCAATCTGTTAGCTTATATCTTTTTATTGGGGAATTGAGTCCATTGATGTTGAGAGATATTAAAGACTGACAATTGTTGCTTCCTGTTATTTTTGTTGTGAGATGTGGTTCTCTCATTTTGGGTTTGTTGTAAGATGACTAATTTCTTGGTTTTCCTTGGGTGTAGTTTCTCTCCTTGTGTTTCCTTCTATTATCTTTTGTAGGCCTGGATGAGTGGAAAGATGTTGTTCAAATTTGGTTTTGTCATGGAACATCTGGTTTCTCCATCTATGGTAATTGAGAGTTTTGCTGGGTATAGTATTCTAGGATGTCATTCTCTTAGGGTCTGCATGACATCTGTCCAAGATCTTCTGTCTTTTAGAGTCTCTGGTGAGAAGTCAGGTGTAATTCTGATAGGTCTGCCTTTATATGTTACTTGACCTTTTCCCCTTACAGCTTTTAATATTCTTTCTTTGTTCTGTGTATTTAGTGTTTTGATTATTATTGTTCCGTGGGCGTTTTGTATGTTTTTCTCTTTCTTTAGGTTAGGGAAGTTTTCTTCTAAGATTTTCTTGAAGATGTTTTCTGAACCTTTGAATTGAGAATCTTTACTCTCTGCTATTCCTATTGGTCTTAGGTTTGGTCTTTTTATTGTCCTAAATTTCCTGGATGTTTTGGGTTTGGAGTTTTTGCACTTGTATTTTCTTTGACTGTTGTGTCAATATCTTCTATGGTATTTTCCAAGCCTGAGATTCTCTCTTCTATCTCTTGTATTCTGTTGCTGATGCTTGAATCTGTAATTCTTGATATCTTTCCCAGGTTTTCCATCTCTAGGGTTGTCTCACTTTTCTGACTTCTTTATTGTTTCTATTTCCATTTTTATAACCTGGAAGGTTTTGTTCAATTCCTTCATCTGTTTGCTTGTGTTTTCCTGTATTTCCTTAAGGGGTTTATGTGTTTCTTCTTTAAGGGCTTCTATTTGTTTACCTGTGTTCTCCTTTATTTCTTTAAGGGAGTCATTTATTTCCTCTTTAAGGTCCTCTATCATTTTCATAAGTTGGGATTTTAGGTCATTATCTTGCTTCTCATGTGTGTTGGAGTATCCAGGGCTTGCTGTGTTGGGAGAACTGGGTTCCGATGCTGCCAAGTGGCATTGGTTTCTGTTGGTTACGTTCCTAAGCTTGCTTCTCCCCATCTCCTTATCTCTGGTATTAACTGACCTTGCTGTCTCTGACTGGAGCCTGTCCCTACTGTGAGCCTGGTTACGATAGACCTCCTCGAGACAGGCTTTCTCTGTGTGGGAAAGAGGTCTGGAGCTCCCAATATTCGAGCCTAGTTATGATGGACCTCCTGGGAGTCAAGCTGTCTCTGAGTGAGGGGTATGTGTATGTGGGGGGTACTAGAGTATCTAATCTGTTTCTGTGCACAGTTGTGGACCAGAAGGAAGATGTGTCTTCAGAAGGGTGGATAGACCCTGCTTCCACTGGGCCCCATATGACCAGGTTTTGGGGTGAGGGGTGTCTCATCTATGAGCCTGGTTATGACAGACCTGCTGAGAGTCAAGCTGTCTCTGGGTGTGGGTGTGGTAGAGTGCTGGAGTACCTGATCTGCTCCTGGGTGCAGTTATGGACTTGAGGGATGATGTATCTCCAACAGAGTGGGTAGGTCTTGCATCCTCTAGGCCCCATGATGGTCCCAGTTAGGCCAGGTATTGAGGCGAGGGGGTTGTCTCAACTGTGAACCTGATTATGACTAACCTCCTGGGAATCAAGCTGTCTCTGGGTGTGTGTGTGTAGGGGTTATCTGGAGCACCACCAGCTTTGCCCCAGGCAGAGATGCAGCTGGAAGGACAAATTTCAACTTTTGATATTCCTGCTCCCATACCCTGAAAGCTAGGATTACAAGCATGTGCCACTATGCTCAATTGGGAGTATGTATGTATGTATGTATGTATGTATGTATGTATGTAAGTAAGTATGTATGTATTGGTTTTTCGAGACAGGGTTTGTTTGTGTAGCCCTGACTGTCCTGGAACTTGCTCTGTAAACCAGGCTGGTCTTGAACTCTCAGAAATCCACCTGCCTTTGCCTCCAGAGTACTGGAATCAAACTCATGCATCACCTGGCTGGTATCATATTTTTTAGATCAGAGTTCCTATTTAGTAGAAACCAGTGATATCTCTCCCTAGTTTTGCTGAGTTGTGACAGCTTAAATCACAGATAGCACCACACTCGGATCAAAGGCATGCACCATCTCGCTACGATTATGTGTTTTTGATCAGAGTTCCTATTTAGTAGAAGCCAGTGCTACCCCCACCCCCAGTTTTGCTGAGTTGTGAGTTTAAATAAAAGATACCACCACATTAGATTCTATATTGCCTAGTGATCAAATTTCCCTTGCCTGAAAACCACTGATTGAAGAATTCTAGTCCAAGACATCTCACCAGAGATGACTTCTTTATTCTATTTGGTTCCACTACTACTTTCTTATCATGCACTGTAATTACATTTGTCATATCAATACCTTGCTTCAGAGATCTGTGCTTAAATGTGAATGAAAATGAAGACCTGTAGAATGACCCATGGGTCAGAAGGAGATGAATGTCAGGAACGTCTGGAAATGAACAGATGTTACTCCAGTGCCTTCCTTTTTTGATTCTTCCCTCCTTAGTCGGAAAGATAGAGAGAGGAACATCTAAGAGCATGCCTGTTATTGACCCTCTCTCATCCCTGTCCTCCATGGGTTTGAGCCTTTTATCTGAAGTTATTGTGACATCTTAGCCCTGGGTTTCCTGTGTGCCTTACCTTTTTCCTACTTTGCATTTCTTAGAGATTTTAGGAATCCTAGGCAAAAGGAAACACTTTTCCTGGTAAGGAACTTCGTGTATCAAAGGAAGTGTTACATCTTTTACATTGGCTATACTCTCTCCCAATGACAACTCTCTTAACTCAGCCAATGTCATGGCAGCATTTGATAACTGTAATTAGATGCATCAGAGCACACATGGAAACATGTGTTTAACACAAAGAGTGATCCTTTTGTTTCAACTAAAACAGTATATTTTTGTTCCTGTACTCTATTGCCTTATCTAGACAACTCTTAATGTGGAACAGCTTCAAAACTCACCTCATCTTTGATCAGGTCCTCACTAGTCTCTGCAGACAGCATTCCTGTGTCTGCTGGGCTGTCTTTAAAGGACACTAGACAAGAACAATTCAGTCTTGATAATTTGAGTTAAGTGGGAGATGGGTGAAAGAGAATTTTGCTTGCTTATCAGATGGCATAAAAATATGGGTGGCCAATGTTTCTACTGGCATAATTATTGATTTCATAGCAACTAATGACCCTTCTTATCCATTTTTTTTCAATAGAACTCTGAGTTAGCTAGTTTAGAACAATGATGAACTGAAGAATCATTTGCATGTTTATCACATATATTTTTATTATTGTTGTTCTACGTTTAATTAAATGGGCAGTTTGAAATTATTGAAGGTCTAATGCATGTACTATGGCCATAGGCTTATTCCATGTATGATACATAATTTCCAGAATAATGTATAACATGCAACATACGCAAAAGATATTCATGTTAATGATTAAACAAGGTGCCATTTCCTTGTTTTATTATAACAACTTGTATTAAATTTGCAAATATGGAGACTTGAGTTGAGATCCCTAGTTCTCATGTAAAGTGTCATGTAATGGCACATATCTGTAATCTTTGTTCTGGAGGAACAAAGACAGGAGGATATCTGGAGCTCTTTGTGCAGTTAACCCTTCTGAAAGTGAATAAACCCTGCCTGAAAAAAAATGTACACTACAAAAATATATACCTAATGTGAAACTCTGGCTTACACATGTACACACACATAAATTCACCAACATGTGTATGTATACATGCACAAAACAAATATTGAAATAAATCACTGTTTTCATGTTAATATGACTAGATGCTACTTTACAAAACTCTTCCCTTTCATATTAACAATGATTTCATATTTTCTTTATGAAAATTATTTTATGAAGCCTATTCTTCAGAAGATAATGACTTTCAATAAATAGAGGAAAGTCAGGCACATTGGTGTACAACTTAAATCCCACTACTTGGGAGGCAGGGATAGGCATGTATCTATGAGTTTGAGGCTAGCCTGGTCTATAGTGGTCTAGACCAGTCAAGACTGCTAAGTGAGATTCTGCCTCAAAGGAAAAAAAAGAAAGAAAAGGAAAATAAAAATAGAAGGTTGCTTTCCTCTGTGTGTATATTTATGTGTCTGCATGTTATATGTGTATATTTAGAGGTTGATAAAGATATATAGCTTTAACAATCCTTAAAGTAGTTGCTGAAATATGAGAGATTTCACATACTCTCATTTACACAAAATGTGATCAAATCCAGAGAACTGACACTGGTACAATGTGTTCATTTCTTTTTCTTTTTTTCATTTTTATCACCTGTAAATGTGTAACCACCACTATAATAATATATAAAGCTGTTCTATCACAAAACTCCCTCATGTTTTTTCTTTATAACTACACACATGTGTCATATAATATGGTCTCAAGTCTTGACAACCACTAACTTTTACTCTATCTCATATTTTGTTATTTTGGTCACTTTATTCTCCAGTCTGAGTGGGTTCTCCCAAGTTCTTAGAATGAAATTTTACCACTACCGTGATAGAATCAAGAGGTGGGGCCTTTAGGAAATGAATAAGATGCAAGGGCAGAGTGCTCACAGATGGGACTAGGACCCTTGTAGAAGGACTTTGGGGAATGGGCTCATGTTCTGCTCTTGTACCACATAAAAACCATTTTTATGCTCTTTCGCATTCTTATTCCTTCTTCTATATAAGCTGTGTTCAAGGAAACCTTTGTAAATAGAGACCAGAGTTGTTAACAGATACCAAACTAGTTAATGCTTTGATCAGAGCTGTGAAGAAAGACATTTCTGTTCAACAATTATCTAATACCAGTTGTTTTGTAATAGTAGTATAAATGCACTAAAATGCTCCATAGAAATGAAATCATGTTTGTTTATGGCCTTTCAAGATGACCTTTTTTTATACTCAGCATATTTCCATAGGTGGCCATCCAAATT
>CM052722.1:16523047-16535300 GCA_028551405.1 Uromys caudimaculatus | reverse complement strand
TGACTAAAAAATTCAGAGACAAACTGATCTTGCTTGCTGTTCAGGTATATGAGCATAATAATGACCATATCACAGAATTTCGTGTCATATCAACTTTGATCACATGATAAGCACATCTAACTGAGTAGCTACCACTTGTGGTAGGTGATTTGTGACTGTTAGTATACACTCCCTTCTGCTTAGCCTCACCCCATTTTTCTTTTTTCTTTTTATTTATTTATTTATTTATTTATTTATTTATTTATTTATTTATTTTTTGTTTTTAAACGGCTGAACAAAAGTGATTTTACTGGACTATACTTTAGTATGGATGTAGGTTTTTTAAAATACAAAGTGTTATCACATTAGCTAATTGTTAAATATTAGCCAAATGGTATAGATGTATCTGAAAGTGGTTAGGTGGAAATGTGAATTTGACATTACAGTGATGATAGTTCTATAAACCAAGTTTTTCTCCATAAAATTCATGTTATACATGTTATAGGAGTTTTCAAATTTTATACTGTATTTCTCGTCTCTGTCTTAACCTATAATTGTGTGATACAGTATAGTTCTTGGTGAGTTCACGGGGAATGCCTGTGGTAGGAACTACTATCCTTGGTAGCATCTTATCATTAGTTCCCCTAAGTTGACCACTCTTGTACCATTAAATATTTCAACAGAATGGTGTCAGAATGTTGTAAATAGAAAATATATGTTGTTTGTCATCTTTCTTTACTTTCTTCTTTCTTCTACTTTACATTCTCAGGTTAGTGATGAATATTGTTTTAAATGCCTTCAAAATAACAGTCTTTCCTATTTCAAAAGCATTTCTACTCTGTGGTTATTGTCATATCTTCTTTTTAAACACTTAAACGTAGCAGAAATAAAAAAAGGTTCTCTATCATGAATTGAAGAAAACTGGCTTTGATGAAGGCTGCCGAATGTTGAGATTTAGCTATGTGAAATAATTTCATAGTATTTGGCCTAGATAAAATTTCAGGGACTGCAGCACTGGGCTTCTGGGACTCTCATCACACAGCAAGTCCAGTGATTGAAACATGAAGAAGAAAGATATTGCCAAATGTGTCACAACCGCTGATGTAATTTGCAGCTCACTTCTTTTGTAATGAAATAACATAGAGCATATGTGGCTAGCTGAGAGTTATTGTAAGTCAGAATGTATTCAGAACTGGAAGAGAAAATGAAAGGGGAGACAGAACCTCATAAATTAATTTGGTGGCATTTTAGGTGCAGGTATAGCCTGGCTCTTGTAAGCATGCATCTCAGCTCTGGAGTCTGCACTCTAGCTCTCAATCCTTCCTCGACAGCTTTAGTGGCTTGCAATCTTAGGATTTATGGCTTGCCATTTATGGAGCCCCTATAAAATTTCAGTGAGGAAGACTCTGACCAATGTCTCGATTAGAAGACAAGAGTTTAAACAATTTGGCCAAGGTCAAAAAACAATTTAATACTGAAGTTGGGATTAGATATATGGCTCCAGATCCTGTCTTCTCAGTCAGAACACAAATGAGGACCTGGAAGAACCAGTTTTCTCAGCAAAATCTAGGTTAAGTAGCTCCAGTGTAAATGTTAAAAGTACTACTTTCTATATGAAATTCTCCCAGTTTCAAAAGAAGTTATACTTTTGGCTTATTGCTAAGCTATGTTGGCATATAAATAATTAACAAACATTTCATTTATTTCTTGTTATTTTGTGTAAAATAAATGATAAAATAACAGTGTCTTTCAAGTCTTTCTATAAATAAAAAAATCAATTTGATAGTTGATATTGTCTGTTATTTAATATTAGAATTTTACTCTTATTTATATAAATAGCTAGGAAAATAGCTATAAATGTTCATACAATGATCTGTACACTGCTTTTTATTGTAGTTTTATTCATAACAGTCCATGCATACAATTATCTATTGACAAAAGTCTGTGTTATATGAAGCAAAATAGAACATAAACACAAAATAACAACCCACTGATATGAAAGTACACAAATGAATTTTAGCAACACTATATGAATAAGAAAATGTGCAGAGAGTATATATTGTGCAACTTAATTATAGACTAAGAAACAGAACAAACTAATCTTCTTTGCAGAAATCATAGATTCACTTGCTTTGAATGATGAAAGAGTTATTAGCTAGGTTGGCAGGTACAAGGAAAACATTTTAAAGTAATGAGAATATTTGATAACTTATGGGAGATGGTAGCACAAGCATATACACATGTAAAATCCATAAAGCTTTATACTTCAGTTTTGAGGATTTTTCCATAGCATTATATCCTAATATATAAAATTCTAAAGAAGAAATTATACAAGAATTGCATCTATTAAGCAATTCTGTTAAAAGTTTTACAGTATGGTAATCATGGGTATATTCACAGAAGTAATAAAAACAATGACAAAAGTACAACCATAAGTCCTTTCTCCTAGTTGTTTTTGAGACAGGCTCTTGCTATTTAACCCTGGCTGATCTTATACTCTATGTAGCCCAAGATGACCTTCAACTCACAGAACTCCTCCTGCTTCAGTGTTCTGAGTGGTATAAATAAAAACATGCCTCGGTAATTGTGTGTGTGTGTGTGTGTGTGTGTGTGTGTGTGTGTGTGTGTGTGTGTGGTGAACACATAGATGTGCCAGAGAATGACCTTGAGTGTCATTCCTCAGGAACTGCCACATTTTTTTTCTTTTGAGGCAATGTCCTGTACTTGCCTGGGACTTGGCACTTGCTAGGCTACTGGGCTGGCCACTGAGCCCCAAGGATCTGCCTGTCTCCATTTCCCCAGCACTGAGATGCTAAGAGAATACAGCATACCTGGATTTTTTTTTCAAGAGGAGTATGGGAATTCAACTCAAGTCCTCCTGTGTGCATGCTAAGTACCTTACCAACTGAGCCATCTCCTCAGCCTCATAGTTCTTCTAGACTAAAAAGTGATTTTTACCTAGTTTTCTTCCTTCATGATCAACGATGTTGAGTCTTGAGGATTTGTTACCCAGGTTTGCTTTAATGTTGTTCCTCTTTTGTTTTGGGTGCATTGGGAGCCGATGATAAAAGGAACAGATAAAGCAGTGTTTGAAGTTTTGGTTGACAGGTGCTGGAGATTTAAAATGTCTGTCCTGTGATCTAGCATCAGGATAAAGTCATTGCTGAGGGCACACAATTCGTTCTTCTCTCATTCCTTCCCTTTCCCCAACTCCTGCCTATGGAAGGCAACTAAGACAAAAAACATTAAGGTTAGAAGTAGATTCATATGCAGTCACTGAAGGGTTTTGACCAGTGGTTCTTAATCTTGGATGATTTGGCCCTCCATAAGAAGGGGTAGTGTACTAGTGGAATTTAGTGGATAGAAGAAACCAGGGATGTTCCCAAGTACCCTATAATGAACAGATAAACTTCCAACCTAAAGAATAATCCAGTCCTGAGCTCAATAGTGTTGATGTTATGAAATCAAGACTTAGATTTAACCCTGTGTTTAGGACTTTAGTATGTGTCATCATCTAGAGTCTCTACATGAACCCCTTTTTGGAGGTATTTTCATTTTAGATATGGCTTACTGTCAAAGGGCTTGGGTTAACCCATACCTCACAGCATTTCTGAGAGTCTGGGTAGGGCATTAAGACAAGTAGGGCCTAAAGAATCAGTTTGTTATTGTCATTTTGATTTAAGATATAAAAAAATGAAATGGAGTTATAACAGAGAAGCAAGTTAATAATATTACACAATAAAATTATAATCTAGCTGGGTAGTGGTGGCACATGCCTTTAATCCCAGCACTTGGGAGGCAGAGGCAGGTGGATTTCTGAGTTTGAGGCCAGCCTGGTCTACAGAGTGAGTTCCAGGACAGCCAGGGCTACACAGAGAAACCCTGTCTCGAAAAAACAAAAACAAAACAAAAACCAAAAAAATAAAAGAAAGAAAATATAATCTATTCCAGGAGATGGAGAATGATCCATTAAATGATTAAGAGATTAATAGATTTAGGAGAAGATTAATAGAGATTGGGGCAATAGCTCAGTGAGAAAAATGCTTGCTCTGCAAGTATAACGACCCAAGTTCAATACTGAGAACTTGTCTAAAAAGAGCCAGGCGTGGAACTCCACATGTATAATCATGTTGTCAAGGAAACAGAGACAGGAGTATTCTAATAACCTAATTGGGAAGCTCCAGACAAGTGAGAGAACCTGTCTCAAAAGAGGTCAATGGCATTCCTGAGGATGGAACCCAAGGTTTTCATCTGGCCTCTGCACATGTATGCACTCACAAATCCATGGAAACTCACACTCTTAGGTGTACCCACATATATACAAACATATTCGTACACACACTAAAAAAGGAGACAATTAGATGAACCATCAGAAAACCTGAACTACTGTGAATTTTAATTCAGTAACAATGGATCGTGGGAATATTTTTTATTGGACTTTCCTCATTGACAATGTGAGAAATCAAAGTCATGTATTTCACAATCTTTTTCAATGTCAATATACAGTTATTTGATAGGAGCCAACACACTTTACATTTAAAAAAGTAATTCCATTACCTTCCAAATATTTGCGACAGTATGATGAGTAAAATAATATAGAAACATTTATGTACATTACTGTGTTTTATTTCTTTAATCTCTTAAGTTGCCTGCCACATACAAGAAGCATTGTTGTCTCTATTATAACATCATAATATTTCTTTCTAAATTGTCGATTTAACTGTTTGGCAAAAGATGTTCCAGGTAAAGGAAAATAACCACACAGAGATGTTTAACATTTGTTCCTAATGTTAGCTTTCAAACTTTGCTTAGAAAAATAATTCTGTTCAGAAATTTGATCTCTTTGCCTTCCTTTTGTATTGCTTTTGGCTCTTCCAGAACTTAAAAATGTCAATTTGTTATTCATGTTGGCCTTTGCTAATCCTTCTAAAGAATGTGAAAAGGCTCAGTCCGTTATATTAGGAAATACCTGAGATTAAAATGGATTAAGTCTGAATGCCTTTCTCTTGCTCCATGCTGAAATAAGGAGTGTTATCACA
The DNA here is from genome assembly GCA_028551405.1 of Uromys caudimaculatus. Classification (NCBI taxonomy): domain Eukaryota; kingdom Metazoa; phylum Chordata; class Mammalia; order Rodentia; family Muridae; genus Uromys; species Uromys caudimaculatus. Next base: position 16,530,282 of record CM052722.1, on the reverse strand, counting down.
GTATTTATAAAGGCAATGGGGTTTTACGCACCAAGCAATCATTTCTTTGTGTGAGCATTCAGTGTGGGCACGGATACAGTTAGGCCTGGTGACTTGCTTGAAGCTAAATGCCAAGATCCCACAGTGTTCTTTTAAAGTGCAGAATTAGGTGGTAGATGGGAAAGGAAACAGATGAGAAACAGAAGTGCATAGAAAGTTAAAGAATGATGAGCCCTGGCTATGGATAAGTATGGCCAGTGAGGGAGTGTGGCATGGTGGCAAGGTGTTAAAAGTATGCAAGTGCTAAAGAATTGGTAGTAGAAGTATTCATGTGGCTATTTTCTATGTTGTGCTGCTGTTTTGACAAAGAATAACAGAATAACCTCTTCCTCAATAGAAGGTGCTTCAGAATTCACATTATACAGATGGCATATACTTCATCTTCCAATAATTTCAAAGAAAATAGTTTTCTTACCACACTTCTTCATGTACACCTATTTAGGATAAGACACTATGGTACAGGGTCAAATCAACCAAGCTATAGGAATTAAAATACGTGTGGCATTAGGCTTCATTTTTACCCCCAAGCAGATGTATTTGAGACTTTAGGGAGAGTATATATCATGTTCCATGCTAATTTTCATTCAGTTAGGTTATCTAACCCAAAGCTAAGATAATGCTGAAACCCAAATCTGTCAAAGTTAGGGGAAAATTATTCCCTTCTTGGAGACTGGATAAAGAATGTCCCTTGTCCACAGAAAAATAGAAAAATTATTATTGATTCCTGAAGTTGCACTTCCCACAATGGAAAAAAATTTGCTTTGATAATTCATGTCTGTTGCGTCATAGTGACTTGCCTGCTTAGATCCATTCCAGGGAGCAGTCATAGAAAGTGTCCCCTGTTATGGTTTGATTGTGACATTTCCCCCATGGACTCATATGTTAGTCTTTAGTCAATAACACCACTTGAGGAAGTTGTCCAACTTTTTGGACTTGGGCCTTGGCATAGGGCTGTTAGGGGCAAGGCTTATGGGTTATAGATGGCCTTTTTTCCTTTCTAGGCTCTGCTTCTTAGGCAGAGGCATGTTCCCATTGTCATAACCTACCACCATGCCTTCCCCATCAAGATAGACTGTGTCCCCTGAAAGATGAGTCAAAATAAATCCTTCCTTCCTTAACTTGTTTCTGTCAGTAAGGTCTGTTAGAGCAAAATGAGAAAAAAAATAACACAAAAGTACTGTGAGGGACTGTGAGGGCCCAGGGGAGCAGGCTTCAGTTTTGTGAAGAAACAGCTTTTCAGGTTTGGTAATATAGTTTACAATACACCGTGGAGGAAACAGGAAGCCAAATGAATTACTTTTTGTGGTTTATGCAAAGAAATAATTGTAATGTTAAATTAATTGTAAAGGTTCCACTGGGAGACTCAGACTATATCATTCAGAAAAATCAGCTAGAGAATTTGCAAAACAATCACAGTGACAGTTGGGTCTTCTCAGCATCTATGCAACCAATGGTCTTTCTTTTTGCATTTACGTTCATTTCACTTGACTAATTGTTGAGATCTTATTAGCTTTTATTTCATGGCTATTACATGAACTAGATATTTTAACTCAGTAGAAGAAGAGTGGGAAGAACATCTAATCTCTCTCTCTCTCTCTCTCTCTCTCTCTCTCTCTCTCTCTCTCTGTGTGTGTGTGTCTGTGTGTGTGTGTCTGTGTGTCTGTGTGTGCATGTGTGTGCACATGCATGTCCACATAAATGTGACTATGTGGGTGCCCCGACAGATGCAGAGGCCAGAGCAGAATGTTGAGTTCTATTGCTTACCTTAACATTGAATTGAGACAGGATCTCTCACTGCACCAAAATCTTTTCTTTTCATCAGGGTGGGTAGCTACTGAGGTCTTAAGATTTGCCTGTCCTTTCTTTCAGTGCTAGGCAACCATGTGTGGATTTTTGCACTGGTGCTGAATATTTGAACTCATATCTTTGTTGCTTGTAGGACAAATGCTCTTATCTACTAAGCCATCTTCATTGTCCCCACTTTTTACTGAATAAGTCACACCTTACTTTATTTATCTCACTTTTTCTTTCTTCCTCGATTGCCCCGACTTTATTTCTTTTTTAAACCACAGTAGAGTTTATTACTCCAATGATTACCACTTTATTTCTTAATTTTGAGATTATAGTTTAATTGCAACATTTCTCCCTTTCCCTTCCTCCCCCAGACCATCTCATACTCCTTACTCTACTTCAAATGTGTTGCCTCTTTTATTATTGTACACACACACACACACACACACACACACACACACACACACACACACACACACACGCTCCTAAATATAACCTGGTCGGTCTGTATTATATTACCTACATGTATGTTTTCAGGGCTGACTGTTTGGTACTGGATACCCAATTGGTGTACTCTCATTCCCAGATTTCCTCGGTTTCCTACAGTTCTTTGTATAGGTTGGAGATCTAGTGGACTTTTCCCCATCCAGTTTGGGATATCCATTGGTGTCATCCTTATTCAGTTCACATTTTGGCAGTCATGTTGGTAAGACTTAATGCATGTTGCTTCTGATATTTCTGGGAGACATAGTTTCACAGCAAAGTCCTCTAACTTTTGACTTACAAACTTTCTGCCTCCTCTCTTGCAAGGTTCCCTGAGCATTAGGTGTGGAAGTGTTTTGTGGATGTCTCCACTGGATCTAGGCTCAAGAACTCTGCACTTTTATTGGTTGTGGTTTTCTGAAGTGGTCTCTGCTTTGTTGCAAAGAGAAGTTTCTTTGATAAGGAGTGAAGAGTACACTTATATCTTATTTTAAATAATGTGCTTTGGGTCTAGAATGCCTCACAAAGAGTTCTTAGTCTTGCAATTTCAAAGAAGATTTTGCATGATGTTTGGAAGGCTTGGATCTCAATGTAACAAATTTCAAAGTGGGGTCTCTGAAAGAGTGTATTGGATTACTAGGGTGAATCGATTGCTGTATTTATAATCTAATATAGAATTAGGAGATGAGACCTCATTTAAAGGAAATGGATTTTTAGGAATGCTTTGGGGGTTATATTTTGACCTTGGCTCATTACTATTTCTTTGCTTCCTAGTTATCAAGAGGTAAGCATCTTTGTTCAACCGTATCCTCCCGTCTGTGACATTCTGTCTTACTGCAGCCAAGACACAATTGAGCCAATGGATTAAGAGTTTTGAAACTGTGAACCAAAACCAATCTTTCTTCTGTTAAAGTTGATTTTGTTGGGTATTTTTTCATAACAATGAAAAGTTAACTGTGGTACCTGAAAAAGCCCATTTAAATGTTAACGTTGTTTACAGCATTCAAATTTTAAATTGCTGAAGAAATGCTTGCTATTTCAGAGTTTTGCATGGTGTTTTAGGGCCTCATTGGTAGTCATTTATCAGCATAATCATATGTTCCAAGTTTTCCTGTCATAGGCTTAAAAAGAAAGCAAATTCAATGCAGAAAGAAAAGGTAGTATTTATTCCTGATACTTTAAACCATGAAGTTTTCTCTAATATCACTTCACTTAAGGCTTGTATTTAGGGATTGTCTGTAATATATTTTTATGACAGCATTGTCATTTCTAAGCTCTCACTCAATACTCCGGCCCCATGACAGCACACTTGGTTAGCCAAGTCCTCTTTAAAATGATCCCCTTCTTTATTTTTGTGACATGTAATTAATTTTATTTTATTTTTTACAATTTTCTTGATTAGTTGGCTTGGCCTCTTCCTTTTTGCAACTATTTCCCTTTTGTCATTGTCCTCCCCCCCCCATTAGAGATTCTCTGTAATACAACATTTACTATGTTTCTTAAACAGAGAACCCATATCTTTATTTATTACTTTTCTATGTCTTGATCCTTTTAGACAAGGGTTTCACAACTTTGACAATACTAATATTTGGGGGCTAACCTCTATGTACTCAGATGTCATTAGCAATTAGCTGTTGTGGTAGCCAAAAATAATCTCTTCAGACATCATCATGTGCATCCAAGAACTACATTAATAGATATTGCTCGGCATAGGACTTAAAGAGATGGCTTGAAATTAAGTGTATTTTGCCTAACAATCATATTAATTGGTAAGCTCTACCTTTATTAACAAACATAACTGTTTTAACTTTTCTAACTAATTAGGAAGGAAATTTGTTTTTTGTCTTTTTTTCCACAGAAGATAGTCAGTTTTAAAAGATTTTGTTTCATATATTTATTTGGCTAGTAAAAGATAAATTATAATGAAAAGAAATGCTGTCCTCAGAACTTTTATCTTATTTTTGTATTAAATAACATTTGTTTGACTTTTTTCCATGTAAGAACAATACATTCATTAGAAAAATTCTGGATCATGCCCAGTATCAAAGAAAGAATTGTGTGGTTTAAAGGTTAGACAGAGTGCAGAGCTAAATTTTAGACATTCTAGTTAGTCAAGGCTAACATTCTTCTTTGAGCCAAATGTCTGTTTTGAGCTCATCAATTTAATTTTTTCAGTTTTATGTATGTTAAAGAAACCACGTTGATATCCAAGTATTGTTCGTATATAGTAAAGACTTCAGGTTTATCGGACAGTGAGAATTAGGAAAATAAGATTATCTATCATTCAGGTCTAACAGATAGCCTTTCTACCCAGGGATTTTTTTCCCCCAAAACTACAGTTTTCACAGTTAAATTATTTATGTGTAGGTATACAAAACAAAACTGGTATGAACTTTTGACTACATAGTTAGTCCAAAGATAAACCCTATTTTCAACTAACTTAGCATATTCTATTTGGATTTTCACTAGCTTTAAAACTATGTGTTATAAAAGTAAATATTACTAAGCTACTCATACAGTTATTGTGCTCCCATTGCTGCTGGAATGTGTTGCCAAGGGCATGGAATAGAATAGCACAACAGTCTCCAGCTCTATAGGAAAGAAGCTGAAATCAGCATGTCTGTTTTTCTTGCTTAGCAGATGACAAAGCTGAAATTAAGGTGTCAGCCAACTGGGTTCTCCTCTGGAAGGCTTGGAAGAAACTACTAGCTGATACGAGTTGTCCAATGCTGGTCCATGTGTTTGGAGGCCTGAGGCCCTCTTTCCTTAGTGGTTAGCAAGTCAGACGATTCTCTGCTCCAAGAAACTGCCTGTGATTTTCTGTGTCCTCTGTGACAGTGGTCTTCACCCTAACACTGTGACCCCCATATTGTGGTGGCTCCCCTCCCAATCATAAAATTATTTGCATTGCTACTTCATAACTGTAATTTTGCTACTGTTTTGAATTATAACATAAATATTTTTGTAGAGAGAGATTTGCCAAAGGGGTCCTGACAGATTGAGAACTCTGTGACCTTCTCTGTGATTGAGTTAAGACCCTCTTACCTTCAGAATCTCTTCACCTTCTCTTCCTTACATTGCTATAGACTCAATGTTTATCTATTCAAAATTTTGTTTTAAATCCCATGTCCAGGTTAGAAGGTAGATTCAAATAATTATGTCTTATAGATATTTTTAAAACCAATCTTAGCATGAAAATTTGGTATATTAATTTATATATTCTACAGAAAATATATTTTAACTTTATGACCACAGGTTTTCTTTAATACTATATGTTTTAAAATAATGTTTTGTACAATAGAGTATTACTTAGCTATAAAAGGAACAGAGTACTGCTATATGCTGTGACATGGGTAAACTTTAAAAATGTTATGCTAAATGAAAGAAGCTAGTCCCAAAGGCTCACATACTATATGAATATATTTATATGAGCAATATTCAATAGCTAAATTTATACAGATGGGAAGTAGATTAATGGTTGCTTTTATCCTTCCAACATCCCTTCGGGAAACTTCACTTCCGTTTCACAAAAGAAACACATTTGGGGGTCAGTCAGAATCTATAATTCATATCCTCACATCACCCAAATTGTAATGATTAGGCCCAGGCTGTTTTTAACAGGTGTAATTTATGCACCATATATGATCTGCTTACAGTACATGGAAGTGTTTTGCTCTTCTTCACTTACTCTCCATATTCCAAAGGAAGGTCTCAAAGGTACTTCTGTAGTTCCTACATGGAAATCAATACAACTATGGAGAAAGAGTAGACATTATCGGGTTTCACTTCCCCAGCGGATTCTTCCCATGGCTTGGTTCTTGTCTCAGAAAAACCATGCTAGAATAAGATCTTAAGCAACTCTTTGGAGGAATATCATGTTCATGTAAGTTCAAGTGCATGACACTTTTGTAGCAATACCAGATAAAATGAGATGTGCTCCTCTTAAACAGGGTTACTTTTCTTTTTAGCCACATGCTTGAGGAACCCCCATAAAAAACAAATAATGTAAAAGAAATTCAAAATGTGAAATTCTTTTTAATTGAGGCTCATGTCTTAAGTGAAGGCAGATTATAAATTCGATTGATTTGGAGGGCTTTTCAGTGTAAAAGAAAGTATATAATGTACATGGCCAAGCGATTTTGAAAACATTGATTTACTCAGCAAACATTTATTGAATGCCTACTTTATTTAAAGTATTATTTTGGCACTTTGGGGAAAGAAAAAATTTACACACAGTCCTTGTATAAAAAGAAGGGAAACGACCTCTGTCTGGGCCACCAGAAGTCCGTAGCCAACGAGCACCGGAGAGGGGTGACCTCCCAAGAGCTTGGAAAGGCTGTGAGTGGGGTTAAGGGGAGCAACACCTCTCACCCAGACCTGCCCGGATCTGCCAGGATCCAGGGCCTGAGAACCTGGTGACAGAAAAACCCCAAAACTTCCTGTTTTCACCTGTGGGTGGAGACCTCTGCCTGGGCCACCAGGGGCCTATGCCTGGGGACCTCAACCTGGGCTACAAGGCTCCATGAGAGATCGGCGAATCCCAGGAGTGCTGACACACCTTCGAGCACAGGCAAAACCACCACTTCTGTTCAAACTCACTGGATCAAGAGGGACCCTTAAAGAGCCTTCAGGGCATAGGAACCAAGGGACAGCTGGGGACAAGATCCTTCTGATTCCATTCTGCACCCCAGAGCTGACCCTGTGCGACAGCTCTCCAAACCCAAACACCTCTCAGAGAGAGCTGGTCTTCAAGGAGTACTGACACAGAGACCTGCAGGAGGGGCAAGCCACAACCAGACAGAGTAAGATCAGCTAACATCAGAGTCAACAAGATGGCAAAAGGCAAGGGAAAGAACATAAAGAACAGAAACCAAGAGTACTCCGCACCATCAGAACCCAGATCCCCCACCACAGCAAGCCCT
>CM052722.1:16505241-16522547 GCA_028551405.1 Uromys caudimaculatus | reverse complement strand
ACTATGTTCATAGCAGCCATATTTATAATAGCCAGAAGCTGGAAACAACCCAGATGTCCCCTCATCAGAGGAATGGATACAGAAAATGTGGTACATCTACACAATGGAGTACTACTCAGCTATTAAAAACAATGACTTAATGAAATTCGCAGGCAAATGGATGGAACTTGAAAATATCATCCTGAGCGAGGTAACTCAGTCACAAAAGAAGGAACATGGTATGTACTCACTGACAAGCGGATATTAGCTCAAAAGTTCAGAATGCCCAAGTTTCACAGTAACCGCTGGACTGAGAGTGAGGTCCCAGATGGAGGAGTTGGAGAAAGGACTGAAGGAGCTGAGGGAATTTGCTGTCCCATGGAGTGAGCAAGAGTGTCAATGTGCCTGACCCCCCCCCCCAGTCATCCTGGAGTTTGGACCACCAACCAAAGAATACACATCTATGGACTCATGGTTTGGACCACATATGTGGCAGAGGATGACCTCGATGGCCATCAGGGAGAGAAGAGAGGCCCTTGGGCCTGAGGATGTTAGAGGCCCCAGTAAAGGGGAATGTCAAGGTGGGAGTATGGGGATGGGTGGGCGGGTGGGTGGTAGGTGGAATTCCCTCATAGAGCCGGGTTGGGGAGGGGATAGGGGGTTTCCAAAGAGGAGACCCAGAAAAGGGGAAACATTGGAAATGTAAATAAAGTATCAAAAATAAAATAAAAAATAAAAAAAGAAGGGAAACGTTTTCTTTTTCTTTCTTTTGAGAACCTGTGGCTCATTTAAGTCTTCATAATACGTAGAGAGATAAGAATTAAGTACTCTATACAAGTTTTAGTGTTAATGGACTTGATCTTCTTAAATATTACATAGTGAGTCAAACAAAATCTAGATTGGTTTGGCTCAAATACATGGATTCTTTTCACTAGTGTGTATTAGTTTTCTTACTTTAAAGTTTTTACAATTTCTTTGATGTATTTTCATCACTTAGGAGGTTAATGTACTCTTGCGCTGTCACTGAAAAGAACTACATATTTTACATATATTTAAGTTTATAGATTGAAAATATAAATTTTAAGATGTTTAGTATATTTAATAAACCTTAAAACATAGTATGTCTATGCATTTGATATACATAGAAATTAATTTAAACTAAAGGAAAGCAGTGATATGAAAAATTATATCTATTTTCTACAAGGATTATATATCTGTAAAAATTTTATTCTTTATTTTCCTAAAATAATATTTGACATTGTTTAAAATATCTGACAGTTTAAGATAAGCCATTTTTAAAAATGTTTACATATTTAACATCACATATTAGTTATCTACACATTACATATATGTATATATACATGTGTTTATATACATGTGATATAGTTATGTATATATGTATATATTCATAAAATATATTCTTTTACTTTTACACCTGTATCTTCAGCTAGGGACTTCAAATGCCAGTGAAAATACTTGAAACTAGAATGTGAGGTTTGCTGAGGCCCATGGCAAGCATATGTTATTGTCAGCAATAGAGTATATATAATTATTTCCAAATGGAAAACCACATAATAAAAATTCAATGTTGATTAGTTAATTATTGACTCACAAATTTCCTGGGATAGTGATGGAAGGACCCTTACCAGAAGGCAGAGTCCCTCTCATGCAGGATTGAACACTGTCACTCTGCACATTGCCATGTTCTGTGTCTTTGTGTTAATTGCCACCTACTGCATGAAAAAGCTTTTCTGATGAGGGCTGAGTGTGGCCGCATGCACAACGCCTACATAGGTTCAGTCCAGGTGGAGTTCCTGTACTGAGAGGGGGCGTGGACATGGGATCCTCCTGCTAACCAAGAGGCTATCTGTAACTGTTATGTGCTGGTAAAGGAAAAATCAGGGTTTTTTTCCCCTAATGGAGTCTCATTGGGTATATTAACCACATTTGTGGGCAGACCCCTTGGCCAGCAGTAATTAAACAACAGAGAATGAATTTAATTATATTTTTGTGGGCTTTTGTCTCATTTTATGTTGTTTGGGCTTTTTCTCCTTATTTTTTATTTTGATTTCCATTTTTGTGTTTGTGGGGTTTTTGCATGTATATTTCTTTTTTCTGTTAGAGAGAGAAAGAGAGAGAGAGAGAAAGCAATAAAGCAATAAAGCAGGGTAGCTATAGCAGTGAGAAGGTTCTGGTAAATGGAGGGGGTAAAACAATCCACAATTAAAATACATTGTATGAATTTTCGTTCAATTAAAAAGTATCATGGAAAACAATAAAGGAATAGTGTAACACCTAGATATACACATACACAGCATACACAGAGAGACAAGTACTCAATTTCTCTTAATCATTTTCTAACTTAATTCCCAAACCATGGAATGTGCAAAAAGGTATCTATCTTTATTTGGCAAAGTAGAAAAGAAAGAAATGTCAAGGCTGGAGGATCACTAGTAGTCAATGATAAACAGGGGTAGGGGGCAGAGGAATTAGAAATTATAAAGTCATAGAGAAATGTTATCAGTAGTCAGAGGCTTTAAATTATTAACAATGGAGTTAGATTTTGGGAGGCAGGCCTGGGATAGTGTTGAATTGCAAGAAAGAAATTGTTCTGGCTATCTGAGGGAAGACATGAACATGTCTGGCACAAAGTGCTGACATCTGAGACAGTGTTTTTTATTTGTTTTGGTTTTGGATTTTTGTTTGTTTGTTTGATTTGTTTGTTTTCCTAGAGAGTAATTAAAGCCAGTACATTCTTTGGCCAAATTATTCTGAAGACAAAGATGTTTTTGAAAGAAATTTGCATAGCCTTTTGCTACTTAAAGAGTTTCTTTTAAACTGCCCCACCTTTGAACAGACCACTAGTTAATTGAGCAGGTATTATTAGGATTATTGTTTTACAGATAAGACCACTAGGCTAAGAAAGATTCCAAGACAACTACAGGTCACATGGTTAACAACAACAACAACAACAAAAAAGGCCGAGTTGGGTGTTCCCCCGATTTTCCTAATCTAAGTATACCCTCACCCACCAACTCCAGAAAGGAGAATGTATTTAAAAGGCAGCATATTTGAAGAAAGTATTCATAAAATAAAAGAAGTTTGTTAAACCACTAGATCATTTAAATTTTGGTTTTAAACACAAAAATGGTAGAAGGAGCCCATGATAAGGTTTATGCTTAGAAGAAAATATGAATATGGTAATGCAAAACCCCACTAGATCATTTAAATTTTGGTTTTAAACACAAAAATGGTAGAAGGAGCCCATGATAAGGTTTTAAGCTTAGAAGAAAATATGAATACGGTAATGCAAAACCTTAGAAGAAAAAAATTACTGACAGTGTGTTGATTTGTTCTTCACATTGTGGTAAACCTGAAAAGAGTTGCTTAGAAAATTTTCATGTGGTGTAGATGCTGCAATTCTGGAGAACAAAGTAACAGAAAGGCAAGCAAAGTTCCAAAGAAAAAGAGTTGAAGTAATTCCTACATGATCCTGAAAATACAAAGTGATCCATCACTGTTTCTGCTATGGAGTCTCTCTCCCTCTCCCTCTCCCTCTCCCTCCCCCTCTCCCCCTCCCTCTCCCCCTCCCCCTCCCTCCCTCTCTCTCTGATTCAGAACTCTTTAAATAGAGGCCCAGAAATTACAACTTTCCCATATTAAGGTGCCCTGGTCTAAAAAATTTGATATAATTGAGTCTGTTGGCCAGCTAAATGGAGATTTAGTTGGACAAAATGGAAATAGTACATTACTCCCTTGCTAGATTCTTAACTTAGATATTGTGAATAATGAATATATACTACATACCTATTATAAGTGTTTAATTTTATATATGAATGATTTCCTTTAGTTACTAACGTTTAGTGGGATTTTGAGAAACTGTTAGCCCAAAGTTTAAATCTTTCTTTAATGCTTTATTCCTCATTCTGATAAATACATGTAAAATAAAGGGTTGTAAAGAATAGCTAAAAGAACAGAGGATTTTACATGATTTTTTGTAATTATTATGAAGCAAAATAAATAATATTTGAGATTATGGGAGAAATTCTCAGATAAATTTTGAGGTGCTTTTCAAGAAAATATTTTTACTTCAGATCAATTATTCTGCTGACATTTATGTTGACTACTCTGGGGGAATTTTAGATATTATTTATGTCAATAATTTAATTACATGTCCTAAGAATGAGTTTACTTTAGCTCAAAGAGTTATGAATACTTTCAGCCTAGTGATTAATCAGAGTTAAACAATGCTGGAGCTGGAGGTATGTGACATGGGACATTTTTGTTTTTACCCTTTTTTGTGTCAGACTTAGAAGATATACCTCCAGAAGAGACCAAATGCAGTGAGCACCTGTAATAGAACTTAGACATGAGGCAAAATCATGCTGCATTGCTGGAAGAAATTAGGAACTAGTAGAATGGGGACAAATCATATATATTAATGTTATATTTTCATGTTCAGACAGATATACTGCTTGACAAGCAACCAGAGATGATTACCAAACACTTTGCAGCTGTAATTCTTAGTGAATTCATGGATATTCTCTTTAATGTAGAAACAAAAATGGTGTATCAATTGCCAAGAGACTGGCTTCCAGAAATCCATTTTCCAGTGGCTAATGGGATAATAACATGTTGCTAGAAAGGAGGAAGGTAAATAATTCTGCACATTTCAAAATGAATATGGAAATATATGGGGAATAACTGTTTAAGCTAGAAAATGAGTATATATAATACTGCCAGACTAAAGCAAGACTGAATGATAATTCTATCCTTCCTCAAAGCAAAGAGCTTTCCCAGTTCAATGAAAAAATCTAAAATAATAAAAACTAGGCATGCAAGCTGCTGGATTCTCTTTTAGGATATTGATATAGAAAGCTACACTGAATGTCTTTTAAGTCATCTATGTTATTTTCTTCTCCATGCTTCCTTGCCATCCTTCTGGTATTGTCATCATAGTTCAACAAAGACTTCACAAGGTTCAAGCTGTAATTTCAAATTCCCATTTCTCCACTGACGTAGCCAAGTCTAGGTCCTGGTACAATTATTTCCCTTGAATCAGAACATTATTTCCTAGAGTAAGGAAGGAAGGTGATTCACAAGGCTCAGAAAGATCACAAAATATACAAGACACGAAGAGCACAGAAAGTTTCAAGATTAGCAAGGTCTCTCTTCAAATTGACTTAAGTAGTAAAGAGTTGCTAAGAAAGAAGATGCTTTTCAGTAGAGCTGACTGAAAGCTAGACAGTAAATTCCATTGATGCAGCTTTCAGGAGTCATCAACCCAAGCAGCAGTGTTTTTTTTGTTTGTTTGTTTGTTTGTTTGTTTGGGTTTTTTCTTTGGTGACTCAGCTGCCTTCTAGTCACACATGCTTATCTCCCATCTAGAGTCCTGTAAGTAACCCTGATAAACTTGTCAGATCACCAAGCCAGAATTGTGTGGAATGACTTCTTTGGTCTGTTGGCAATGCTCTATCTATCTGGAGTAAATAACTGTTACAAATTTCCCTAGGAAAAGTCAAACAGCAGGGATGATTTTCATCCTTGTGTGTGAACTCTGGCATTAAATTTAAATCATTTGAGTCTTCAAGAACTCTAACTAGGAAAAATCGTTCCTCCTTTTCTGTCCCCTTTACTGTCCCTTCCATATATTATAAATACTAACTTGCTTCATTCAAGGAATGTTACTAAAGCAGAATGAGAAACCTGAGGAACAGAAAGGTGATTCGGCATCTCCAAGGTCCCATAGCCAGAGCAGAGATATAATTCTAAAAGAGGTTAACTGGCTGTGGGCTTAACCTTTGCTTCATACTTCTCTGCCTGGAGAAGGTTTCTAGAATTATGACCTCCATTTTTCATTGGGAAATTCAGAACTGAAATTTCCCATCCATCCCTGTTCCAGCTCTCCTCTTAACCCAAATGTCTCAGCACTTTCATTCAGGTTTCATGGGTTCTTATAAGAAACGTATGCTCCTGTGACCATCATTTCAGTTTGTTTGCATGGTTACTCTCTCTGTTGGATCGTACACCTTGTTTTGTTCTTCTGTCTTGCATCTTTCAGTGATGTTTCTAAATTCTATATCACTGACTTCCACATTTTCTTTCTCATAGCCCGCTACCTTTCAAACCTAGAAAAATCACATCTTATCTTTAAAAGAGGTATAGCCTCATTCTCCATGAATGAGGAATATACTCATACTAAGGACCACACACATTGTCCGCTCTCTACTCTAAAGTTTGGATCTTGTCTATCTTACAGAATTTCATGTGTTTCCAACTTGATACTTTTATGTCCTGATCTTTGTCCCAAGCCTTTCATTCTCTTGGGTTTCTGCACTTACCAAGTCATCCCCCTAACTCTAATGTCTCCATTGCTTCTGTTTATATCTTTTCTTCCTACGCCATACCTATCAGTGTTTGAAGCCTATTTTACTTAGAAACTCAACTACTTCTTAGCACCTTTCTTTGGTGGAGAGACAAAATATGTATGTAGGAACCATGGAGGGCATTGAAGAGGATCTTATGCTGATCTAGGAAACAAGCATTGGTCTGTTTACAAAGGGTTGCTGCTCCTTGCTCTGTTGTCCCCAGCTCCCTCCCTGTTGCAACTGTTATAAAATGTTGTTGGACTGAACAGAAAGGGCCCGGGAAAGAACTCCCAGGGCAGGACCAATCAATCAGGAATGAGAGGAGGTCATGAGCATACAGGACACCCAGGAGCCTATAAATAGTTGCACACACAGGTTCCAAAGGAACTCCCACCTATGAGACCCCTTCCAACCCCTGGATGGGAAATGTTTGTCTGTTCTAGTAAAGTTTATCATTTTGTTCTTTTCTGTTTGTGGCTGGTATTTCTCTGTTGCTGTCCATCTGTAAATTTTTGTCCAGTCTCTAGAGATCTGTATTCTCACTATGGAAGATTGTAATGCTTCTTTCCAGTTTTAGAACTGTAACTAACTTTGTATATGGAACCTGAAGGATCTCTCCTTTTTCTCTGTGGTTGGTGGAAACTACTTTACTGTTCCTGCTTGAGATCTGTAACAGTTATTTTCTCTCTGGGGCTATCAGTATCTCCAAGTCTCAGGCCAGTGGTTGCTTCCATTTTGTGTTCTGTGTCTCAAACCTGTAACTGTCACTTCTGTCAGGGACCCTGGGCTTGTTTCACTCCCTGCCTAAGATCTCTAGCTGTTACAGTTTATCAGTGACTCCCCACTCTTCAACTGTCATTTCACTTTCCTGTTTGAATGAATCTTCTTTTCAGAATTAACAATTCTCCTTCTCACTGAAGACACTCTAGATTATCACCAGATGTCCATTTCTCATAGAGGATCTTCCTTATAATAGCAAGATAGAACCTACAACCTGGAATAAATTCGTGGAGGTCATCACTCCTGTTCTGATTTAGAGGAGATTGGGCCTCATGGCTTCAGAAACAGCTCAGGGCTCTGAAAGTATGTGGTACACTTACTATTTATTACCAGAAGCATGATTTTTCACATATATATTTTGAACAATAATTTGAAAAATTACTGTTTAGAATAGGCAGGGAAATGTGCATTGATCATGCTCAAATAAAAATTATTTTGAAAGTAGTATGTACTTGGTAGAGATTCAGCAGATACTTAGCTTAAATTAGCATGCGTTCTTCATAGTATTTTTTAATTTAAATATGTTGCACATAAAATCTTTCTGGATCAAATGTGGAGTGAGCAATTAGAAAACCCATGTTGGTATACAATAAGTACACTTGGTACAAATAGATAAATGCATGAAGTGAATTAGTGAATGAGAGAAAATAGATAGAAGAATTTCGTGGTGACAGAAAGCAAGAGAGACTAAAATATGTATCTCAGACTGGGTTTGAACTCAGTGCTTCTTCCTCGGTGTCCAGAGTGCTGGGATTATAGGTGCTATCACACCTGTCTACAATTTTGTTTTTAATATCAGAGAGACAGAAAGTAGATTTAGTGATCCACTTCTTCCAATGATTTAGGAGTACGTCCATTCTTTCTTTCTTTCTTTCTTTCTTTCTTTCTTTCTTTCTTTCTTTCTTTCTTTCTTTCTTTCTTTCTTTCTTTCTTTCTTTCTTTCTTTTTTCCGAGACAGGGCTTCTCTGTGTAGCCCTGGCTGTCCTGGAACTCACTCTGTAGACCAGGCTGGCCTCGAACTCAGAAATCCACCCGCCTCTGCCTCCCAAGTGCTGGATTAAAGGCATGCGCCACCACTGCCCGGCTCAACCTCACTTTCTTTAGATGTGCTCTCTAATCTTGCTTTCTAGCTCCAGACTGAATTGCACAGTTACCATTCTTCAGGTCCTACTTTGAGGAGCATGCACGTCTCATTCTGTGGTGCTGATTACAGTATATGGTTCCTTCACTTTTGATTTTCTTGTTACTTTATCAACCAGACTTACATGATCCAACATGGTAGCCAGTAGGTAGCTATTTAACTTCAGATATATATATATATATATGTGTGTGTATATATATATATATATGTGTATATATATACGTATATATGTATATATGTATATATATGTGTGTATATATATGTGTGTGTGTGTATATATATATATATATATATATATATATATATGTAATTTTGCTTATATGAGCTGCTCAATATGGGTACCTAACTTGACTTGGGTTTTCTCAAAGAATAGCAAACATTTTAACACTGAACCATATCCCCAGCCCTGTGTTATATATTTACAGCTCATCAGAAAAGAGGAGAATAAAGACTGTAAACATAGGGTAATGATAAGACAGAATTTTTAATTACCCTGGTTTTATCAGTGCTTACTGTATACATATATTGAACTATTGCATCATACCACATAAATGTGAATGAATACTATATTAATCAAAAGTGTTCATTTAAAATAGTATAATGAAGCTAATTGAAAATATATTCAGGGCTAGAGAGATGGCTCAGTGGGTAAAATCCTTGCCATGCAAGTGTGAAATCCTGAGTTTGAATCATCAGGAGCAACATAAATCCAGGAATAGCAGTTAGCACACATCTCTAATCCCAGTGTTCCTATGGAGAGATGGGCTCTGATTCTCTTAAGGGAATTATTTTGAATATATCTCTACATCTAACACATAGTATGAGCTCAGTATTTATGGGGTGATTAAATACAAGAAATGCAAATATTAAGATGAGCAAAATAATTTATTATCTGTATTATTTTGAAGTCATAAATTTGTTTCCTTCATTTGAATGCCCTGAAACACATTTTATTATAATTAGAACTGGTGGATTAAAGCCTAGATTCTCTGAGTTGTGTATAAGATTGACCAACATTAATGTATTCAAGTTGTCTGGGCTCCAAAGGCAATGATTATTATCTCCATGTGTCCTGCCATCCATCTGTGAGATTTTCCTGTAGAAATTTATTAATAATGAACATATTTCTGCTACCCTCCACAATGCCAAGTTGCTTACATTCCTTATAAAGCATTAGATTACTAAATGCATTTGAAATAACAACTTATAAAAAATTTAGATGTGATGGGAGATCAATACATCTCAGAAGTGACATCAGATAAAATTCATTGGAAATCTGCAGGGGAATCTCAGCATCCTCAATCAAACTGGTTTAAGCCAAAGGAGGGGTGCTTACTTAAACAAAGAATAGGTTCATAGGAATAAAATGCCTAGTCAAGCTGATGGTTCTAGGCATCACCTTTAGATGCAATGCTTTCCTTTTGTATCTTAATATGCACTTACATATGTGTGTATATGTGAATTTGTGCATACATGTGTATGTGCATGCATGTGTAGGTATGTGCACATGCATGAGAAAGGTAGAAATGAATGTTAAATGTCTTCTACTATCGCTTTCTTATGAGACAGGGTCTCTCACTGAATCTGGAATATACCTATTCCGTTAGAGCCACTGGCCAGTGAGCTCTGAGATTGAAAGCATGTACTACAAAAATTTTTACATGGATGTGTTACAGTCTGAATTCATGCTTTCCAAAGAATCGAAAAGAAAAGATGATGTCATTTGTTGCTCTTTTAGAACTAGGAAATCTTTAACAGAAGCCATTACCTTATTTCATCTCATCTCTAATTGGCTTGAATACAGTCGTATGCCCATAATACATTGAATCAAAGATGACAAGACTATGATATTTCAGTGGAAATACAGGTGGCTTGATGTTGAACCTCGAACATATGAAAAAGTCAAAAATTTCACTAACACTAGTGTAAGTCTATTGCACTGTTGATTGAATCCTGAAGTCATGTTTTGACCAACATTATCTCTTATGTTCAATGAAAACTAATAAGTTAGATTTAGATGGATATTCTAGCAACCATATTTAGGAGAGTGGAGTTGACAAAATCTATGTCAGATTTATTCTGTTCCAAACGAATGCCTTAAGCTCGTGGAATGTAGAGTATAACATGTCCAAAATCTCTACGGTACTGAGAAGAGCCAAAGAAACCTCAGCAGGCCAGTAAGCACAAGAACACCATCTAACCCTGACTTAGTCATTGATGAACAGTGATGTCTTGCAAAATAATTACCATCTCAAGGGCTCTTTTGGCACAATGGCTCTAGACTATTGGGAGTTGGCAAAGCATAGCCCTCAGGTCAAATGGGGTCCATTGCCTGCTTTTATAATCACAGTATTATTGGCACACAGTCATGTCCATTTGCTGCTTTAGCCAGTAACAGCACAGCTGAATAGTATGACAGGCCATATGCCCATTGAAGCCTAAAGCTGATGACTAGCTGGTCGTATACAGAAAATATTTGCCAACACTTGTACCAGAGCTGTTTTTCTCTAATATGTTGACCACTTAGAATATTTAAAAATTGATGGTTTCCAAGTTCCACACCCAGAAGTCTTGATTTAATTAGTCTAAGGCAGAGACCAGGCAGAGTCATTTTTTAAAGTAATTTAGATAAATATTATGTAGAGCTAGAAATTCTGAATGTACTTTTCTTTAGGGCCATAAAGATATACCAGATCAGGGAATGTTCTTTCTAGTTGGTACTCAAATCACAATTAAAACTCAATGATCCACTCAACTCCTGAAGCCAGGCTTGTTGCCACTACTTACTAGCTTATCCAGTCCACTTCTTTTATTCTCTGTTTTTTTCAGCTATAAAATAAGAATAATAGACCGGCTTGAGACAAAATTAGCCGAACTCCTTTTATGGCTCAGGAAGTGGCTCAGGAAGTCCTACCTCTGGATAAGAAGCTATTGGCAGTCATGGAGGAGGAAGAGTCTATTTTCTTTAGGGATGTTGCCCCTGAAAGTCTACTCTAGCATTAGTAACTAGTTCTATATCAGTGTACTACAGATATCACTACAGATATTCCAAGGTTTTGAAAAATGTTAGCATATGAAGTTGGGAGGGAAACGTAGAAGGGGGATAGGAAAGAAATCAAAGGAGATGGAATGGAAGTGGATTTGATCAAAACTCATTATATACATGTATGAAATACTCAAAAAATGTAAGTAACCCCCACAAAATTCAAAATAAGTGTAACAAAATGTTACTTATCTGCTTCAATGAGCAAAGTAAATTGAGATGGATTGTCTATATGTACTTTGAAAACACCAAGAATAAATAAATGTAAATACATTCTTGTGGACTCTTTTTGGACTCAAATGAAACTATGTTAACAGATTTACCTTAGACTATGGAAAGAAAGCTTATATTTAGTGTTTATTTTCCAAATTTTATTCATTTCATGTATCCAAATGGTTACACAAACTTAATAGCATTTATATTGAATTTTATTGTGTGTGCAGTGTTTTTATACAAATACCTTCATGTTCTTTGTCACCTTCATTTAGTGTACCCTCTTGCACATCTTGGATTGGGGTGTGTGTATGCGTGGGTACGCGCGAGCGCACATGCACACACCTCTGCCCATGCGTGTTTGGTCTCATGTAGCCCAAGCTAGCTTTGAACTGACTATGTCACTATGATCTTGAACATCTAATCCTCCTGCCCCCATCTTATAAGTGCTTGGATTATAGGTTTGTGTCACTAGTGCTTATGCATGGTAGGCAAGCATTCTGAAGACAAGCTGCATCTACAGCCTTCCTCTCTTGGGGTCTTTTAAATAATTTTTCATTGATTGGCTTCCCAAGCCTTCTTTCTGACTGTGTGCCTCTGAATATATTCCAGTGACCATGACTACATTTCAGATTGGAGGGAGGCATATTTTTGATAATTTCTTTTTATTGAAGTGACTTGTCCTGTCTACATTTTTCTAAGCATGATTTAGACCATCATACAATGAAGCCTATAGGTAGGCTCTAATGAATGATGTCACTTGCTGACACTGTTGCTATTTGTTTTTCTGTTTTTTTATTCTTATCATTGTTTAATTTTTCTTGACATAAATATTTACCTCACTGTTCTCTTCTGGCTTATTTTTTAGTAGAGCAAACAAAGATGTATTAAGGAAAAGCAAGAGAGAACTCCCAAGAGTGGGAGAGCTTACAAGGGAAGAATACCTCTGTTCTAAATTTCTTTTTCTGCTTTTTTCTTTTTCTTTTTTAGATTCTATTAAAAGCAAGTTTATTGGAAAGCTGCTCTAGGGAAAGTTCACTGGCCCCCAGGATTGAGGCCAGGTGAGTCATCATGGGGACAGGGGTCAGGGTGGGGGAAGAGAAAGAGAGAAAGGGTGCACATGCAGAGAGAGAAGAGAAGGAGAAAAAGAGCCAGATTGCTTAAGTGCTGGCTTTTTCTTTGAGTTTGGTCTTTTTCCCTTAGCAGCAACTATTATTTTGCTAATGCAAATGGTGATGCACATGTTACATTACTAGCTGGTAAACTATGACTTGAAAACCAAATACAAAAACTGCTTTAAAAAAGAACATTGTTTTGAAGAATAGACACACCTATATGTTTACAGCGTAGGTGTATTCTTGCTTTGTACTAGGATAGGTTTAGAAGTCAAGAGTGGGACCATATGGTGTGCAAAGTCTAAAATATTTACTCTCTAACCCTTTCCAGGAAGTTTGCTAAGTCCTGTGCTAAATGAATGCACAGGTTTATACATTAACCATATACTATAATAAGGGAATTAACTAGGATGGATTTATATTTCTCTTTCGTTTTGTACATTTTATGTTAAAATGAGTTTATATGTAATAGCATTCATTATGGCTTTCTTCGATATCCCACATGCCATGAACAGCTGTGGAGGGATATAAAGGAAGAAAGAATACCTGTCTTTTCTGTGAGTTTCTCTGTTAATGCTAAGAAACTGACAAAGTAGCAAACAAAGACAGGAACCAAATCTCTTCCTGTGGCAGACTAAAGAGTGTAAAGCAGAGTGATGCGATAAAAAGTGATGCACAGAACGGTCCTAATGTAATCAGGAGAGTACTATTTGGATAACATTTGCACTGCAGCAGAACATATGAAAGAGCTGTTATGTGAAAAGCAGAAATTTTCTATGTAAAAGAAAGAGCAAGAGCTTAGACATACAGGAGAAAATAAGCTTGTGTATTCCCCAAACAAGAAATTTCTGTAGTGTTTAAGGCAGAGTTGAGCAAAACTTCAGAGATGGATGAAGAATATTATGACAGAGGCCAGATTTTCTTGGTTTCTGAGGCATGGGGTAGAGGAATATAGAATTTATGCAATGGAAAGTCATGAAAGGCGGATGAGTGTGGGAGAGAACTGCTCTGATATGTTTGTGAGGATAGAAATTTTTTTTCTCTAAAGAAGGAATTAAGAAGATCAGGAGGCAAAAAAAGAGCTACTGCTGTTACCTAGTAACACAATACTATCTCAAATTACAGAGGTAAATTTGTAACATTTAATGAAATGTAAACTTCTACTAGGAAAGGGAGATCCAGTTTATACACTAAGAGGTAAGTTCAGTTCTGGAACTTGAACCTGGGTCCTTTGGAGGAGCACCCAGTGCTTTTAACCACCAAGCCATCATCTCCCTAGCCTCTTAGATGAGTAAACTACCATACAACTTCTAAGAGAAAACACACACACACACACACACACACACACACACACACACACACACACACACACACACACACAAACATTCCTTTCTGCTAGGAAGATCTCAATTACTAGGAATGTCTCTTGGCATTGGCCAACTGGAAGCTCCACATTAAACTTACTGTTTAGTTTCAGTAGAAGTATTGTACACATTTTCTCTGTACTTGATTCCATCTTTCTTTTTGGTTCATTTAAAATGTATGTTTTCACTTGTAAGCTGTCTCAAAACTACTTTTAAAAAATGAACCAAACATGAAGTAATGATAGAGTGTGTACTGTTCTGCTTGAAAGATGTTTTGTTCTTTGTTCAACTGTTAGCACTTACTTTGTGATGAGTTTAGAAAGAGAACCTCTAACAGTTTACTACATAAATGATGAATGACAATTAGAATTAGCACCAAGCATGCAAACAATTGCTTTGAATAAGGCAGAGGCAGGTGGATCTCTATGAGTTTGAGGCAGGCCTGGTGTACAGTGCAACTTACAGGACTGCCACAACTACATGGAGAAATGTCTCAAAGAAAGAAAGAAACAAAAGAAAAAGAATGAAAGAAAAAGATGTATGGATATTTTTATCTTCAGTTGGTATACTTTGTAAAATTAATTCCTCTCCATATAAATTAAAATATAGTTTGTGTCCTTAGTTAGGGTTTCATTGCTATGAAGAGACACCATGACCAAAGCAACTCTTATAAAGGACTACATTTAACTGGGGCTGTCTATTATCATTATGGCATGAAGCATGGCAACTTCCAGGCAGGTATGGTGCTGAAGAAGGAGCTGAGAGTTCTATGTCTTGATCTGAAGGCAGGCAGGAAGAGTGTCTCTTCAGCAGTGGGCAGAGCTTCAAGGCCCATCCCCCCCAGTGATGTACTTCCTCCAACAAGGCCATACCTCCTATTAGTGCCACTTCCTGTAGACCAAGCATATTCAAATTGCCAGTTAGTTTGAAAGAACTCTGGATGTGACCAATTTCTCCACAAATATCACAACTTTGAACTGTATAATTAAAATTATGTGTTTGATCATATATCCTTCTCAGTAGAAGCAATGGTCTGTTTGAAGTATATTTAGCTATTAGATGCCACATGAGATACTGAAATGCTAAGTTTCTTTCTGGTATATTTATAATTACAGGCTCTATTAAAGAGATGAAAGTAAATAGCACTGTCTAAAACTGGAGTTCATTATCAGATATGCCTGACCAGGTATAGCAACACTATTCATTGCTGTAGTTGATATCACAGCATGGTAGCTTCTTGTCTAATATTGTACTTTTGATGCAAAATTTGTTTCTTATTGCCTTGGAACCAGGAAGAGTATTCAACAAGATAGCAATACTGAAAGTTTGCTAACTTAGTGAATGAATGAATGATTATCGAATGGTGGAGGGTATGTATTTCAGTAGCTATAATTTAGTATGGAGTTTATTGAATCCTCTAAGAGAAATTTAACAGTAAGCTACAGATAAAGGGCAAATGAGATGAGGCTTGTAGGTTGGACATGGTTTAACAACTTGAAGTATTTGAAAAATATCATTCTATGCTTGGGGGAAAGCAAAGACAAACGTATTTGCCCAGCAGGCAGTTTTAGTCACTCCAAACCATTAGGGAATGTCAGAATCTTTCCAGAGAAGTACATTGCTTTTAATATGCCCTTAGTAATTAGAAAGTAAATACATTTTTAAGTATTAATTAACTAGTTTTAAGCAAGATGTACTTATCTTTTTTTTTTACCAGTAGATGCTATTGTTCTTGCAGATCTGAAATGTTAATAACTTTATTAATGAATGCATATGACTTTACTAATGGTACAAAGTTTAACTTTTTTTTTTTTACCTATTCTTTAAATCTTACTTCAAAAATATCTAATGTCATAATGCACATAGAGGAAAGAAAGGACTGTATAGACAAGCATAATCAGTGGACAGAGAAACTACTACCTGGAGAATATTAAGCTCACTATTTACCATTCACTGTGACCACATATATAGAGAGAGTCCAAGAGTGAGTAGTCTAATAAATTGTTGCAGACATTAAATAATATATGGTAAATATTTTAAAAGTGATAATGTACCATACAGATACTGGATAGAACCTTTGAAACTTACACAAAATGGTTTGTTTCCTAATGTAGAAGAGAAAATGAAGACTGAACTAATGTATTAATTTGGAGACGTTGCAATGTATCTGAGCATCATTTAAGAAACAGTATACATCTAGTTCACTGAGCAAGAAAATGAGCAAAGTTTATAGAACAAGAATACAATATGACTAAACTGATAAAGCTATATGATTCAACAATGATATAGCACACACATATTAATGCACATATTTTCTTTTTTGTTTTTATTATATTTTTATTATTTAAAATAATTTTCAAATTCAAATATATTTTGATCATCTTCTTTCCCTCCCCTAAGTCCTTCCAGATGCTCTCCTCCCTTCTACCTACACAATTTTAAGTTTTTTATCAAAAAACAAAAACGAAAGCTCTACAATAACAATGCCCCCCAAGGGAACAAAATAAAACCATATGTAAAGATAAAATGCATCACCTATGAATTAATTTACTAATTTTAAATGTAACAAACTAAAATATAAGAGGAAACAAAACTATCACATTGAAATAAGACAAGACAACTAAACAAAAGGAAAAGAGCCCAAGAGAAGACTCAAGAATCAGAGGCCCACCTGTTTGCACACTCAGGAAACTAATAAAAACAGTAAACTCAAAGCCATAACATAAGTACAGAAAACTTGGTATAAACCCACACAGGTGCTGTGCATGCTGCCTCAATCTCTATGACTTCATATGAGCATTGATCATGTTGCTATAGAAAGCTTCATTTTCTTAGTTTTCTCCATGCCCTGTGTCTTATGTTCTTTCTTCCTCTTCCTCTGTGGGATTCTGTGAACTCTGAGAAGAGAGATTTGATGGAGACATCAGGGTAAGGCTGAGTGTTCCAAGGTCTCTCAGTCTCTGAGTCTCTGCATAATTTCTGACTGTTGGTCTCTATATTTGTTCCCATCTGCTACTGGGGGGACTTCCTTGCTCATAGATGACCAAGGCACTGATCTACAAGTATAGCAGAATATGATTAAGAGTTATATCCCCATGTTTCTTTCTTTCTTTCTTTCCTTCCTTCCTTCTTTCTTTCCTTCTTTCCTTCTTTCCTTCCTTCTTTCCTTCCTTCCTTCCTTCCTTCCTTCCTTCCTTCCTTCCTTCCTTCCTTCCTTCCTTCCTTCCTTCCTTCCTTCCTTCTTCTTCTTCTTCTTCTTCTTCTTCTTCTTCTTCTTCTTCTTCTTCTTCTTCTTCTTCTTCT
>CM052722.1:16465078-16504741 GCA_028551405.1 Uromys caudimaculatus | reverse complement strand
GTTCCTGGGAGAGAGAGGATTTTCTCCCGGAGCTGCTTGTCTATGGAATTCTAGTGTCCCAGGCAGAAGTTTCCTGCCACAGCCACCCGCTTTTGGGATCCAGGGGGGTTTCTAGGCCCGCCTACCTCGGTCCCTCGTAAATATGTATTTTCAAGTTAGAAGAAATAGTGCAAAATGTTTACTTACTCTCTTCCAACCTTATAGTTTCTTAAATACTATTAGTAGATGAATGCACTAACCACTAACACGTGAATTCAGATTACCCTCACCTAATAGTATCATGCAAAGGAAACAAAGATCGTCTTTGGTTTCCACCGTCATATGAAAGATTAAAATCAGAGATATTTGTTTTCTAAGGTATTAATATGAACACTCCTATAAAAAAATCTTTATTTTCCCAATTCTTTTTACTGTGAAAATCCCTCCAATAAGACTGTTGTGTGCCTTGGTCATATCGGTGGCAGGATGAAAGGATAAACAATAAGATGGTAGCTAAATGATTTTTTGCATAACCTATTTGTTTTCAGCGTTTCAGTAAAAGCATACTGTATGGACATGTGCGTATGATGAATATGGAGACGTAGCTTTAAGGATGTCCTGAATCCACTCTCCTCCGTCTAAAATAGGAAAAACATAGAGTGTGATGCCGGGGGAGTCAACCTGCCAAACATCTGCTTTTAATTTTTCAACAGTAGTGACCACCCAGGGGGCAACAGCTTCTTCCCAGGGAAACTCAATTACACCAGCATGAGGTGCCTTAACTTCCTGGAGGAAAAATTATACCTTTGGTCAAGCAGGAAAAAAAATCTGCTTTGGAAATAGTTTCTCAAAATGTTGTCACAGTGTGAGTTCAGAAAGTAGCATTCAAAACACTTTTTCTTTCTTTCCTTTTCATTCCTTCCTTCTTTTCATTTCTTCTTTTAATTTTAGAGGAAAACATTCTAGCTTGATAGTTTCATTTATTCTGTCACTGGCAAATTTGAGAGAAGGAGGGGGAGGTCAAAGAAGGTTCATTTGGAAGTAAGTCGGTCTGTCAGGCATTGATGAGATCACGTGTTTTCTGCCTAGTCTGCTGAAATCATTATCATTTGAGGCTATAGTATATGAATTGGGTATGTTCATGAGAGAATTCATAATTATATTCCATTAGATCAGTACTTTTCTTTGGTCATCCTGAAAGAACAGAATTTTCAAGCCTGGCTTCCAGATGTTAGTATGTGTTGGCAGCATCCTCAGATGCTCCAAGAGAAGTCAGGATGAATTTAGACAAAGACTCAAGAATTCTTGGGGTTTTGAGTAGCGTGTTTTAGTCTAGCAAGCTTGCCCTGTCTTTCATCCTGTGTCATTCGTAATGGCAAATCATCTTCCCTTTACTGTTATACCAGCCATCTTTGGATCACATCCCTTATACTTATCCATGCAATAAATATTTCTTTCAGTTTTAGCCCATTTATACATTATGAAGTTTACCTTTATTAGAACCAATGGCAAAACTTAAGCTACTTTCATTGTTTTTGTATGAACTGATCTGTGGGAATAGTTTCTATACTTCCAGTATTCTTTCTTGTTAGACTTTGGCACCCAGAAGATAGTGTCCATGTGTCTTTTATTCCATCTGCATCTTAATCAAATGATGAACCACCCTTGCCCTGTCTATACCACTACTTGCAGCTAGAATTTAATATCTATCTGTTTTCTCTTCTATGACACTGAGTGTGTGTAGACTGAATGAATGAACAAATGAACACTTGAATACTACGAACTGCAAAGTCATTCCTAGTCCAGTTCATATTTTCTGTGCCATTTTGGTGGAATTAAATTGTTGACTTTAGCTAAAGGTTGCCTGTACTCGAACCCCTAGCTTCATACCTTATTGCACATTAATTCTTTCTTACTTTTCTCACTTCTTGAATGAGAAAATGGTAATTCCTGCCTCCCAGGGAGTAGAAGAATTAATGGATATGATTACAAGGAAAGTCCTACATATTCTACATTGTAAAACTCTGTAAAGATTAGCCATTTGTATGTCATCCGTTGAATTCCGAAGAATTTATGACCAAATCCTATCCACTCTTAACAATCTGATACTTTGAGGATATCCACCTGACTTTTAAAATACTTTATATGTCATAACACACAAACTATAGTAAAATGTCTTTCTTGGAGTCTGCAGTATGTGCAATGGGCATCATTCATAGATTTACATTATACCATATAACAGATACAACATAATGTTTACATTGGGTTTTCAGTTGCCTGTTGACAGTCTTTCCTAGTGTGAATTTATGGATCCAAATGATATCCCCAAGTAAGATTATATGTCGATGTTTGACTCCATGTTTTCAAGACATTGCAGGGATAAAAGACTTAAGGAATTCCACCCCCCCCCCTTATTGTTAGAAACATTAAAGTAGCAAAAGCTAAAAGAGAATATGGAAATTACAAGGAGGTAAAAGAATGTAAAGCCTAGTCAAGAACTTACCAAATTCCAAGGGCGGTAAATTAAATAAAAGCAGAGGCAACAAAGAAAGATGGTTTAGAAACTGATATGGTTTTGTTGTGGACAGAGTAGGCAAAGCGGTCCATACAGAAATAGAGAACTTCTAGAAAGCTTTGCAACATTGGAAGCTCCTTCTAGACTCAGGAGGGGCTATGTTATATATAACACATTATTATAATCAAAATCCTCAAAACACAGATAAAATCCTAAATATGTACATAATTAATACAGACAAAATATATACTAGAGTCTAGGTTCATGTCCCAAATATAAGCTTGACATCCAGAGCATCTGAAATAATCTGATATTATTAGTTATTTCCATATTCAAATTATTTGGTTCAGTTTTTATTAGAATTTTCATTATCTAGAGAACTGCATTTTGTGATATTCTTATAGTAATAAGATAAAGAAAATTTTCTTGTCATTGCTAAAGTTTTATATCAATTATTTTATATCACTGTAACAAAACACTTGATACAGGCTAACTTTTTTAAGGCAAGAAATGTATTTTGCTTTTTGGAGTTTTGGAGAGCCAAGAATATGATATCACCATAAGCTAATGTCACATTAGCTAATAAAAGGCTACAGGGGGATTTATGGGTCAGGCTTACGTTTTTATGTCAGAGACCTCACTTGTAGCAAACAGAATCTCATTCTGAGGGTAGCACTCCTAAGAATCTAAGGACATCTCATTTAGCTATACTTCGTACACTTTCCATCATCTCCACATTGTAGACTAACTTCCTAATATAAGAACCTCACATAATCTATCTTCAGACTGTGGGATTTTAGTTATTATAAAGTACTGAATACCACAGATCAGTTACAGTTAGGGCTAGATCATATTTGAATATAACTTCTCCACTTGAGGATGTTGGGAAAGGTTATGAAACTCTCCAAATTGATGGTTTTTCTCTATAAAATAATGATCATGTTTATTAGTTTAGAGAGATGTGAGTTAGCACATGATAATGTCTTCCAATATTCTATAACATTAATTCAAGGAAACAAATAAGCACTTAGCTCTAGGGATGTGCACGAGGCAACAAGGGGTTGCTGGTATATTGTGTTTACATCATTCTTCGTAGATAACTATAATGCTCTGTAATGGGCCTGAGAATTTTTATTCTGTTAAAGTACAATGTGGGTAAGAGAGAACTCACAGTTTATTAGTCTCTGACAGCTGGGAAGTTTTCTTTTCTAAACTTAGTTGAAAGGTCCACAGAGCTGAAAAGCACAAAGCAAAATGAGATATATCCTTTTCATTTTCTTTTTGAGTTTAAAAATTTTTTATTATATATCTGTTTATTTTTTACACAATTGTGTTTGTTTTTGCATATGCATGTATGTACATGCACATATACGTGTACAATAGAGTACATGTAGAGGTCAGAAGAAAACTTACAGGAGTTGGCTCTGTCCTTTCATCTGTTCTTGGGATTGGACTCAGATTACAGGAAGCTTTCCCCCATGAGCCATCCTCTTCTCCCCTCCTTTAGAAACTGTCTCTACACAGAAACTCACTATGTAGTACTGCTTAGCCTCAGACTCATTCAGTCATCCTGCTTCCATCTTCTGAGGGTGGGATTGTAGGTGTTCTCATTTGTGGCTTCCATGTTGAATCCACTCTGAACTTTGAGATGTCTATGCTTGAACCCTACTTCCTACCAATTAAGCCCTGAACTCAAAAATGAAACACCTGAATACTCATATATTTTAAGGGTCATAGTTGATTTCAACCAAAAAAGTTTAAGGGTTGTGATATCTGTGTGATGGCTATTGACTTAGATACAAATTAGTTGAAGCTAGGTCTATAGGGAATTTCTCCAAAAGTTCAACACAGGTAATATATAACTGAACACTTCTATTCCTAGATATGTTCTCAAGTAAATGAAACATGTTAGTTGTGGCATTTTTTTCATAAGAGCCAAGATGATAGAAATAATGTGAATGCCTCTCATTTAGTGAATGGATAAACGGGATGTGATATATTCATCATATGATGGAATATTATTTAACCATAAATAGGAATGAAGTAGTGAATCATGCTATAATATGAATGGACTTTGAACATAATGCTAAGTGTGTAAAAATCAAATATTGTATACATTTATGTAAAACATCCTTAAATAATTTCATAGATGCAGAAAGTATATTAGTATTTGCCATCAATTTAGGCATAAGCAGGTTGGGAGTGACTGATAGTGGGTAGGTATGGGATTCTATTAAGGGTAATGTAAACGTTCCATAATTTGACAGTAGATATGGTCATACAAGTTGTTGACTATATTAAAAATCACTGAAGTGTATGCTTCAGAACATTGAATTTTACAATATGTGAATTTTATCTTGAAAAAAACTAGGCCTAGTCCTTGCTGAACATTTGGCCTGAGCATAAGAATTATTACAACCTGTGAAAGCTCAAATGTCTCATTTCAGTAAAATGGAAGAGAGGCTCACAAAAGAGATGCTGGCCAGATGAAATTTCAGGTTATGAAATGCCTGTACAAAGCCTGTTCTTAATACCTGGAAATCTGTTCTCCCCTTATCACTTGCTGCCCCAGTCTCAGAGAGGGGCTCCATGAAGATGCTATATGCATACAGAGGACTAAGAAGTACGAAGTGGAGAGGTGGAAGTTGTTCAATCACTCTTTCCTTACTGGATCGCCCCCCTTTTTTCATGTGAGATGCATGTGGTCTCTGGACAATTAGCTGTTTTGGGATAAATCTTTGGGTCTTCATGACATTGACATGTTGTAGTCTTAACCTCCATGTTATGGTTATTTAGTAAGCTCTTGGGAGGTGATTAGCTGAGATGAGGTCATGGGGTGGAGTCCTCATGTTGGGATGAGTGCTGTTATAAAAAAAAACGATTAAAAAAACACAAAAAAACCCCAAACACATATGCATGCACACACACAAGTACCCAAGCTCGTTCTCTCTCTTCCTTTTCCTTCCCATCCTCCACACTATGTGAGGCCATAGCACAAAGTTGGCCATCTGCAAGACAGGAAGATAGATAGACCTCACCAGAAATCAATTGGCCAGCACCTTGACATTGAATAAAGAATGCTAGGCATATAAACTTTTTAAGATTCCTTTTATTTGACATGAACTCATGCATGTATCGTGAGAACAGTTACGAACGAGGCTGACTGATTAAACCATGATCATTTTTTTTGAACTTCTGTACTGGTTCCGAAAATCCTGACCTTGACTTTTGATTCTCTGTTTCAGAATCCCATGCTTTTGCTTTTGGCTTTGTGTCAGTGACTTCCTCCAAATTTGTTCTGTCTCTATGCAGACTGTTCTGTTTTAATTTGCAGAGGAAAATTATAACAGCTTTTCTCATTTCCTGGATGTCTCAATTTATTTTCCAAGAATTTAACTGAATATAGCTGGGGTTATGCTTCATTTTTGACCTAGCAAGCATAAGCATAAGTTTGATACCTAGCACTACAAAATAATTTTAAAAGCTACATATAAATGAGAATTTGAGAAGGCCTAAAGTATTGTTTATGGTAAGGCTTGACCTGACTATCTACTGACTTTGCTGGATAAGTTAAGGTAGAAAGACTGGAATCTGGAGACAAATTGTCACATTTGAGTAGATTCAGGTTTCTGGGGTTTAGATCATGCTTTTGACTGTAGAAGAAAGCTTAATATGTTGTGAAAGCCATGTGCACCAAGTGAGCTAGGGTGTGTGTGTGTGTGTGTGTGTGTGTGTGTGTGTGTGTGTGCGCATGCAAATTGCTGCTTTGCAAGGGCATAACTGGCCAAAGATTCCCTGTATTCTAAAGTTAATTTCTGGGTTTTCACCAAGACCTGCTTCCCAGAATAATCCCTGACAATGCCTAATTGTGATTGAAAGATTCTCAGGTTGGCTTATCCCCAAGACACATGGTACCTTTTTAATGGACTACTTTTACCTTACCCTGGTGTATTTTGGGTACAATCTTGAGGCTAAATGAAAGTCTAGAATCATCCTCCTTTTCCTTTCTTACATTGGAAGTCAAGTGTGCATTACAACTGAATGTATTGCCAGCCGTCTCCATTTTCAATTCTAGTTCATTTTTATAGAAGTGTTTCTTTATTTCCCATATACTTATGGCATTTGCTTCTGAGAGAATGTAAACTAATGGATATAGATAACAATAACCAAACATAGTAGCTATAGAAAATGGGAGTATAGATAGGCATACAGTGGAGTATATAAAATAGGGAAAATATTAGCAAATGCTGCAAGCACATTATCAGCAGCAGGAAGGTAGGAGATTGGTTGAAGGTTGTTGGCTGGATGAAATAATACATAGTTCTTAGAAGACTGAGTTGATTCTGGAGTACAGATTCTAAGCAGCCTATGATCTGGGAGGTATCCATACTGAACACAAAGAAGAAATGTAGTTATTGGAATTGCTAAGTGGGTTAAACTGCATATTTTAATTGGAAGTATGCTATTTAAAAATGATCCAAGTCCCAATCTGACCATAATATTTGGCTAACATAATATTTATAGAAATACTCATTCTTTGTAGAAAATACTCATTAGACAATTGTATGCTAACCAATCGTAGGATGATACTCAATGGTAAAGTGTTTTTTTTTTTTTTTTTTTTTTTTTTTTTTTTTTTTTTAGACAGGGTTTCTCTGTGTAGCCCTGGCTGTCCTGGAACTTGCTCTGAAGACCAGGCTGGCCTCGAACTCAGAAATCCACCTGCCTCTGCCTCCCAAGTGCTGGGATTAAAGGCGTGCGCCACCACTGCCCGGCGGTAAAGTGTTTTATATCTATTCTATAACATACCATTTTTGTACCTATGAACTGTTTGTCTTATTTGAAGTAGCAAGAAACAATGGAAATTGAGTATTAAAATGACCCAATGTAATCCAAGATCATCAAATTTAAAGTAAAGAGAATATGAGAGGATCTAAAGTGGAGTGTATTCATTTTTATTTTATATCCCTATAATTGAAAACTGTGACTCTAAGATATCGAAGATATATCCCTGAAGAAATATAGATTGTTAGAAGCATTAGAAACAAATTCAATCTCCATTTGTTTTATTTCTGTAACTAATAACTCTGTTGTCAGGGATGATCAAGTCTGGCACAGCTATTCTAGAACCAGAGCTTGTAAAAAATTAAAATGTTCCAAAATACAAGAGAAAATTCAAAGTAAAACTCATTTAAATGCAAGCCAAAAATAGGAGCCAAATTATCAAAAGCTACTCATTTAGGTTACTTTTCACTTTTCTGGTTGCATTATTGCTCAACAATAAGAGAATAGAAGGACAATACTGAGTTAGGTCAATGTGCATTTTTTCATTAATTTATTCACATTATATTCTAATATCTGCTTCCTCTCCTTCTACCTTATTGCTCACCAATAAGAGGATAGAAGGGCATTACTGAAGTCAACAGGTAGGTTTTTTTCATTGATTTGTTTGTTTGTTTGTTTGTTTCTTTCTTTCTTTCTTTCTTTCTTCACTTTGCATCCCAATATCTGCCACCTCCTTCCTGTCCTCCCCTCACAAGCTCCTCCCCCTTTCTCCTTACCCATATCATCCCGCATTGGTACATCAAGACACTGCAGGACTAAGTGTATCCTCTGCCACTGAGTTCACCAAGGAAGAACAGTTAGGGGAAGAGAATCCACAGGCATACAACAGATTCAGGGACGGTCCCCATTCCAGTTGTTGGGGGACCTGCACGAAGAAAAAAATACACATCGGTTACATATGTATGGGGGATCTAGGTCAGCCCATTCTTGCTCTTTGGTTAATAGTTCAATTTCTGGGAGCTCAAGGAGTTTTGTAGAAGAGTTGGGGGAAGGGTTGAGGTACATAAAGAGGATAGGGACTCCACAGGAAGACCAACAGTGTTCATTCTTACAGTCTAATTTATTTAAACAGTTTAAGGGCCAAGTGAACACTTAGCATAGATGAAGCACTGAGTTAATTCTCTACCACCACATAAACTGGGTGCAGTAGTGCACGCTTATAATCCTAACATATGGAACAGGAGGCAAGAGGATCAGGAGTTCGAGGTAATCCTTGGTACATAGTTCCCAGACCACTTGGTCTACATGAGACCCTGTTTTTTTTTTTTTTTTTTTTTTTTTCGAGACAGGGTTTCTCTGCGTAGCCCTGGCTGTCCTGGAACTCACTCTGTAGACCAGGCTGGCCTCGAACTCAGAAATCCGCCTGTCTCTGCCTCCCAAGTGCTGGGATTAAAGGCGTGCGCCACCACTGCCCGGCGAGACCCTGTTTTAAGAGCCACACACATGGTGCCCAGTCACACAACACCCAGAGGAAGCTCGAATCCCAGGTGCTCTAACTCACTCAGGTTCATAGATGAGGAGGCCACAGCATAGGCCCCAACACTGGGGAGTAACTGGGACCAGGGGGATCCAGAGATGCAGGAACCCGCTGGGCATGAGTTCTTTCAGTTCTGATTCAGTGCCCTGAGCAGATCTTGGGTACTAGCTCTGCACCCAGTACCACAACACCCAGAGGAAGCTTGACTTTCAGGCGTTCTAACAAGCCCAGGATCTCAGGATCTCAGGAGCTTGGACACACCAGGATCTCAGGATCCCAGAGGCAGCTTGGCTCCAAGGAGCTCTTATATCCAGGATCTCAGGATCACATGATCCCAGGATCCCAGAATCACAGGATCACAGAGACAGCTGGACTCTGAGGAGTTTTGATACAACCAAGATCATAGGAGGGACAGGGCTCCAGTCAGATACAGCAAAGGCAGGTAGCACTAGAGATAACCAGATGGCAAGAGGCAAGCATAAGAACATAAGCAACAGAAACCAGGGTTACTTAGCATCATCATAACCCAGTTCTCCCACCATAGCAAGTCCTGGATACACCATCCCACCAGAAAAGCAAGATTCGGATCTAAAATCAATACTCATGATGATGATAGAGGACTTTAAGAAGGACATAAATAACTCCCTTAAAGAAATACTGGAGAACACAGGTAAACAGGTGAAAGAATTGAACAAAGCTTTCCAGGATCTAAAAATGGAAATAGAAACAATAAAGAAATCACAAAGGGGGAGACAACCCTGGAGAAAGAAAACCTTGAAAAGAGAACAGGAGTCATAGATGCAAGCATCACCAACAGAAAACGAGAGACAGAAGAGAGAATCTCAGGTGCAGAAGATACCACAGAAAACATTGACACAACAGTCAGAGAAAATGCAAAAAGCAAAAAGCTCCTAACCCAAAATATCCAAGAAATCCAGGAAACAATGAGAAGATGAAACCTAAGGATAATAGGTATATAAGAGAGTAGAGTGAAGATTCCTAAATTAAAGGATCAGTAAACCTCTTCAACAGAATTATAGAAGAAAACTTCCCTAACCCAAAGAAAGAGATGAACATAAACATACGAGAAGCCTACATAACTCCAAATAGAATGGACCAGAAAAGAAATTCCTCCAGTCACATAATAATCAAAACACCAAATGCACTAAACAAAGAAAAATATTAAAAGCAGTAAGGGAAGGTCAAGTAACATATAAAGGCAGACCTATCAGAATTACTCCAGACTTCTCAACAGAGACTCTAAAAGCCAGAAGATCCTGGGAAGATGCCATACAGACCCTAAAAGAACACAAATGCCAGCCCAGGCTATGATGCACAGCAAAACTCTCAACTATCATAGATGGAGAAACCAAGGTATTCCATGACAAAACCAAATATATACAATATCTTTCCACAAATCCAGCCCTACAAATGATAACATGTGGAAAACACCAATAACAGAGGGGAAATTACCCCCTAGAAAAAGCAAGAAAGTAATTTTCTTTCAACAAACCCAAAAGAAGACAGACACACAAATATAATTCCACCTCTAACAATAAAAATAACAGGAAGGAACAATCACTTTTTCTTAATATCCCTTAACATCAATGGACTCAATTCCCCAATAAAAATACATAGACTGTAAGACTGGATATATAAACA
Organism: Uromys caudimaculatus; assembly: GCA_028551405.1. Lineage (NCBI taxonomy): Eukaryota > Metazoa > Chordata > Mammalia > Rodentia > Muridae > Uromys > Uromys caudimaculatus. The sequence goes on along the minus strand of CM052722.1, from coordinate 16,494,263 downwards.
GGACCCAGCATTTTGTTGCATACAGGAAACGCACCTCAGTGGCAAAGACAGACACTACTTCAGAATAAAGGGCTGGAAAACAATTTTCCAAGCAAATGGTCCCAAGAAACAAGCTGGAGTAGCCATTCCAATATCGAATAAAATAGACTTTCAACCAAAAGTTATTTAAAAAGATAAGGAAGGACACTTCATACTCATCAAAGGAAAATATTCCAAGATGAACTTACAATTCTGAACATCTATGCTCCAAATGCAAGGGCACCCACGTTCACAAAAGAAAATTTACTAAAGCTCAAAGCACACATTGTACTTCACACTATAATAGTGGGAGTATTAACGCCCCACTCTCAGCAATGCACAGATCATGGAAACAGAAAATAAACAGAGACACAGTGAAACTAACAGAAGTTATGAACCAAATGGGTTTAACAGATAATTATAGAACATTTCATCCTAAAACAAAATAATATACCTTCTCAGCACCTCATGCTACCTTCTCCAAAACTGACCATATAATTGGTCACAAAACAAGCCTCAACACATACAAGAAGATTGGAATAATCCCATGCATCTTATCATATCACCATGGATTAAGGCTGGTCTTCAATACCAACAAAAAGAACGGAAAGCCCACATACACACAGAAGCTGAACAATGCCCTACTCAATGATAACTTGGTCAAGAAAGAAAGAAAGAAAGAAATTAAAGACTTTTTAGAATTTAATAAAAATGAAGGCACATCATACCCATACTTGTGGCACACCATGAAAGCAGTGCTAAGAGGAAAACTCATAGTCCAAGTGCCTCCAAAAAGAAACTGGAGAGAGCATACACTTGAAGCTTGACAGCACACCTGAAAGCACTAGAACAAAAAGAAGCTAATACACCCAAGAGGAATAGAAGGCAGGAAATAATCAAACTCATGGCTTAAATCAAACAAATAGAAACAAAAAGAACTATACAAAAAATCAACAAAACCAGGAGCTGGTTCTTTGAGAAAATCCCTGATCCCTGAAGAAATAGAAACAGTCATTAAAAATCTTCCAACCAAAAAAGCCCACAACCAGATGGGTTTAGTGGAGAATTTTTTCAGACCTTTAAAGAAGACCTAATACCAATACTCTTCAAACTATTCCACAAAATAGAAACAGAAGGAACACTATCCAATTCGTTCTGTGAATCCACAATTACACTTATACCTAAAACACATAAAGACCAAACAAAGAAAGAGAACTTCAGACCAATTTCCCTTATGAACATCGATGCAAAAATACTCAATAAAATTCTTGCAAATTGAATTCAAGAACACATCAAAACTATCATTCACCATGATCAAGTAGGCTTCATCCTAGGGATGAAGGGATTGTTCAATATATGGAAATCCATCAATGTAATCCACTACATAAACAAACTCAAAGAAAAAAGCATATGGTCATTTCATTAGATGCTGACAAAATTCAACATCCCTTCATGATAAAAGTCTTTGAAAGATCAAGAATTCAAGGTCCATACCTAAGCATAGTAAAAGCAATATACAGCAAAACGTAACCAACTTCAAACTAAATGGAGAGACACTTGAAGCAATCCCACTAAAATCAGGGACTAGACAAGGCTACCCACTCTCTCCCTGTCTATTCAATATAGTACCAAGCTCTAGCTAGAGCAATTAGACAACAAAAAGAGGTCAAAGTGATACAAATCAGAAAGGATGAAGTAAAAATATCACTATTTGCAGATGATATGATAGTATACTTAAGTGACCTCAAAAATTCCACCGGAGAACTCCTAAAGCTGATAAACAACTTCAGCAAAGGGGCTGGATATAAAATTAACTCAAACAATTCAGTAGCCTTCCTCTACTCAAAGGATAAACAGACTGAGAAAGAAATTAGGGAACTGACACCCTTCACAATAGTCACAAATAATATTACATACCTTGGTGTGACTCTAACCATACGTTGGTGTGACTCTAACCAAGCAAGTGAAAATCTGTATGACAAGAACGTCAAGTCTCTGAAGAAAGAAATTGAACAAGATCTCAGAAAATGGAAAGATCTCTCATGTTGGTAAATTGGCAGGATAAATATAGTAAAAATGCCATCTTGCTGAAAGTAATCTACAGATTCAGTGCAATTCCCATAAAAATTCCAACTCAGTTTTTCATAGAGTTAGAAAGAGCAATTTGCAAATTCATCTAGAATATCAAAAAACCTAGGGTATGGAAAACTATTCTCAACAATAAAAGAACTTCTGGGGGAATCACCATCCCTGACCTTACACTGTATTACAGAGCAATGGTGACAAAAACTATATGATATTGGTATGGAGACAGGCAGGAAGATCAATGGTATAGAATTGAAGACCCAGAAATGAACCCACACACCTGTGGTCACTTTATATTTGACAAAGGAGCTAAAACCATCCTGTGGAAAAAAGACAGTATTTTTAATCAATGGTGCTGGTTCAACTGGAGATCAGCATTTAGAAGAATGCAAATTGACCCATTCTTATCTCCTAGTACCAAGCTCAAGTCCAAGCAGATCAAGGACCTCCACATAAAACCAGATACACTGAAACTTTTAGAGGAGAAAGTGAGGAAGAGCCTCGAACACATGGGCACAGGGGAACATTTCCTGAACAGAACACCAGTGGCTTGTTCTCTGAGATCAAGAATTGACAAATGGGACCTCATAAAATTGCAAAGCTTCTATAAGGCAAAAGACACTCTCAATAGTACAAAATGGCAACCAACAGATTGGGAAAAGATCTTTACCAATCCTATATGCAACAGAGGGCGAATATCTAATAATACAAAGAACTCAGGAAGTTAGACTCCATAGAATCAAATAACCCTATTAAAAATGGGGTACAGAGCTAAACAAAAAATTTTCAACTGAGGAATATGGAATGTCTGAGAAGCACCTAAAGAAATGTTCAACATTCTTAGTCATCAGGGAAATGCAAATCAAAACAAGTCTGAGATTCCACCTCACACTAGTCAGAATGGCTAAGATAAAAAACTCAGGTAACAGCAGATGCTGGCATGGCTGTGGAGAAAGAGGAATACTCCTCCACTGTTGGTGGGAATGCAATCTGGTACAACCACTCTGGAAATCAGTTTGGCAGTTCCTCAGAAAATTGGATATAGTATTATCTGAGGACACAACTATACCACTCCTGGGCATATGTGCAAAAGATTCTCCAACATATAACAAGGACACATGCTCCACTATGTTCATAGCATCCTTATTTATAATACCCAGAAGCTGGAAAGAACGCAGATGTCTTCAACAGAGGAATGGATACAGAAAATTTACACAATGGAGTACTACTCAGCTATTAAAAACAATACATTCATTAAATTCTTAGACAAATGGATGGAACTAGAAAATATCATCCTGAGTGAGGTCACCCAATCACAAAAGAACACACATGGTATGCACTCACTGATAAGTGTATATTAGCCCAAAAGCTTGGAATACCCAAGATACAATTCACAGACCACATGAGCTCAAGAAGAAGGAAGACCAAAGTGTGGGTGCTTCAGTCCTTCTTAGAAAGGGTAACAAAATACTCATGGGAGCAAATTGGGAGACATTTTATAGAGCAGAGACTGGAGGAAAGGCTATCCAGAAGCTGCCCTACCTGGGGATCCATCCCATATACAGTCACCAAATGCAGACACTATTGTGAATGCCAAGAAGTGCTTGCAGACAGGAGCCTGATATAGCTGTCTTCTGAGAGGCTCTGCCAGGGTCTTACAAATAAAGAGGTGGATGCTTTCAGCCAGCCATTGGACTTAGCATGGGTTCCCCAATGGAGGAGTTAGAGGAAGGACTGAAGGAGCTGAAGGGGTTTGCAACCCAATAGGAAGAACAACAATATCAACCAACCAGAATCCCCAGAGCTCCCAGGGACTAAGCCACCAACCAAGGAGTACACATGGAGGGACCCATGGCTCCAGCCGCATATGTAGCAGAGGATGGCCTTGTCAGGCATCAATGGGAGGGGAGGTCCTTGGTCCTGTGAAAGCTCAATGGATGCAGCAGTGTAGAGGAATTCAAGTGTGAGGCGGCAGGAGTGGGTGGGTAAACACCCTCATAGAAGCAGGGGGAGGCGTGATAGGCTAGGGACATTCTGGGGGAGGGTAAGGGGAAAGGGGATAACATTTGAAATGTAAATAACAAAATATCTAATAAAAAAGAGCCGTATACACAAAGCTTAAACCGAATAAATTAACTTGAGAACTCCCTCCACACTCACTGGAAACTTTTTAATGGGGAAATAAAGATATTTTATGAAATTTCTCAAAAGTTACATCCATTTTGTCAAGGCAATGGTCATTGTCATTGATAGGTTACTGTTTGAAACTGCATGACATTGTCACATTCTGTTTCAACAATGAGCTGCCCTTGAAATTGTGGGTAGATATGTGGGCTATGGCAACTGCACATAGTGTCTCAATTAAATTACCAAATATTTTACCCAAACTGATCGCCTAATGTTGCATTCTGAAGGATGATCTTGGTTTCCTGCCATGTCTGAAACATTTTCATTAGTTAATTAATTACTTAATTTACATATCAATCCAAGTATCTTGCCCTTCCTCTCCTTGAAGTTCCTCCCTCTCACCCTCCCTCCCACACTCCCTGCTTTTTTCCTTAGAAAATGGGAGGCCTCCCATGGATATCAACCCACCTTGGCATATTAGTTTGCAGCAGGACTAAGTATATCTTCTACTATTGAGTCTAGACAAGACAGCCTAATTAGGGAAAGGGATCTAAAAGTAGACAACAGAGCCAAAGACAGCCCCTGTGCCTGCTGTTCGGATTCCCACATGAAGACCAAGGTGCACAACTCTTATGTCTGTGCAAATGGCTTTCGTTTGAACAGGATACTTTGTTTTCTTTCCACCAATTGCACAAAACTATACCTCTATCAGAGTTAGCCCAAGATACCTGTAAAGCTATTTTCAACTGTTTATATAATTGGAATCAAAACATGAGATCATGGGTCTTTAGCTGCAAATATCATTTGCCTAAATGTCTTTTTCTGTCATATTACAATATCAGGAAAATATTCCTTATAGGTTCACTAATAACATAACTGAAATCAAGGGGAAAAGTCTCAAACTCAGCCTGGCTTGCAAGTCCATGTTTTCATTTATTGAAGGGTTAGAAAAAGAGAGAAAGGTCCACGATCATCTCTTAACATCAGTTTATCTTGTGATAGATAACTATTTCTTTGTTTCCTATCAATAGTTTTGGATATCTACCAAATTCAAAGATAGCATAAAATATGCACTGTTTTAATTTGGCTTCCACCGTTAAGTAGGGTGTAAAATACTCCAATTATTTTGAAACAAAGCATAAATATTAGGAACAGTTTTCACCAAGCAGGTGCAAAGTACAAAAGATATCTTTTCCAGATAAGACCCAGAGTTTTTCTGACATGGGCATTGATACAAGTATACTCGTATCAAACATAATCATGCCAGGAAATAGGTGATAACTTGATGCTTTGCCATGGTTTAGTCTTTGGCAAGAACAAAGTCTCTTTGTTCTTGTTCTGACTGCAACTATATCAACTTCCCTCTCTACATCTCTTCACCATCTCTATTATATCAGATAATTGACCTAATTCCCATTAACTTTGAATGTTTCAAATTAACCATCAATTCTTTTAGGGATCTCACCTTGTTCCTTTCTAAATGACACTCCCTGTACTTCATTTAATTATGTATTTGTTGTGTCACCATACCTATTATGTTTTATCACAAATGTTTGCTTATTTTTAATCTTGTAATATAGTCTTAACATCACAAGGACAGAAGTTTTATCAGTATAACTTATCAGCCTGTTGCACAGAGCCTGACCTATGATCAGCATCCAATAAATACTTATTTACATGAACAAATAATATATAATATAAAACAATTATATAGAATCATTTTTCTTATGGTGATCATGAGTAGTTGAACATTATAATTGTAGGAGATCCTAATCACATCCAAGGCTTTGTAGTTGCTTTTTCTTGTAATTGTATATTGTACAACTGATACAGTCTTACATGATAGCGTTCCTCGCATCTGCTATGTGTTGCAACCAAATTTTTCTTTGCTGACTTAGTTGAAATACAGACTTTTGGTGTGTAATAAAAGACAGAAATGGCATTTTAGCCTGCATATCCAATGAAGCTCAATAAAAATTCCATAGAAAACTGCATATAACTTACCAATCTAACAATTGCATGCCCCTTCCTGAGGATTAATGTTTTGGAATCTGGAACAGCAGGAAATTGTTTGCCATTAGAGAATATTTTCTGATGGTAGTGAGCAAACAATAAAAATAAAAAGGAAATTAGGGCATTATCTTTTTTACCACAATCTTTAAAAATACATTTTATAAACCATGCTTGCTCATGTACACACACACAAAGGAAAGAAGGGATGCAAGGGAGGGAGAACAAAGAAGGGAAGAAGAGAGAGAGAAAACTTGTAATATCCTGGAATAGACACCAACACACACACGCACACGCACATGCACATGCACAGGCACACACACACACACACACACACACACACACACAAATGAATAAATATATAAGCAAATAATAAAAACATTGAAATATGATAATATAGTTCATATTTTAATATTTAAGTCTTTTAGGCTACTATATTATGGATGTCAACTATAAATTTAATGCCAATTTCTCTGACTTTTACCAAACCAGTAGGAGTGCAGATGAAGTCAATTATTTATGTGCAAGGAGATGACCTAGGAGATTACTAGATTAAAATATATAGCTGGGCAGTGGTGGCACACGCGTTTAATCCCAGCACTTGGGAGGCAGAGGCAGGTGGATTTCTGAGTTCGAGGTCAGCCTGGTCTACAGAGTGAGTTCCAGGACAGCCTGGGCTACACAGAGAAACCCTGTCTCGAAAAATAAATAAATAAATAAATAAATAAATAAATAAATAAATAAAATATATAACAAATGATTCATGTATGCTCAAAGAATTCTCCATACTGTAGTCTAATCTAACTTTAGGTCTTTAAATAATATTAATGACTTTAGAATTGGTTTCTCAATTAATTCAATTGAGATCTAACTAACTCCTAAGTTTATTTTTCTATTCAGTGCCTTAGTCTTTTAGCGCCTGAATATTTCAAAGTAAATTGCGACCAACCACTTCCTTTTGTGATCTAACAACTTTATAATTTGTTGAGAATTTCATACAACATATATTCATCATATTCACTCCCCAGTCTTCCCAAATCCACCCTCACATACTCACCTCTCCTAATTTCAGGTCATCTTTATTTGAATAACCTACTGAGTCCTATTTTTACTATCCACATACTTCTAGCTGTGGACCACACCCTTAAAGAGAACCATTTCTTTCTCCCCCAGAAGTCATTGCCTGGCCATATCTACCCAGGTAGAGAAATGAGCCCCTGCTCTTCCACGCTAGACTATAACCAGCTATTTTATAAAAGTTGCTGTTTAAGTGACTGAAGTGGTTTGACCAGCAACATACAGTTTTTTAACAACCAGAATTAGTTTATAAATTTTTCTTCTCTTGATCTTCACAGCACAATCACATAGATCTTAGAGAAGCTCATTCACTTATACTGCTCTATGTTTTCAGAGCTAATAGATAACTTACAGGTATATACCTTTATGAAAGGTGTTTAAGCCTAATGCTAGGATCCTCCTGTAAAGCAAACATATATGTTTGCCTGGAGATAGGTTTGGAATATCTGTATTTTTTTAAGTAAAATTGGGAATTTTGTACAGGGCTTTAATCATTTTAACCCTTCCCTCAACTCTTCTTAAACACATCTTCCTTTACTTTCCACCTATCTTCATACCCTCATTTTCCTTTCTTTCTGTTCTTCTTAATCCCCATCAAGTCCAATTTGTGCTGCCCATGTGTACTGTACATATCACCTTTCAGTGAAGTGTGGTCACCTTACCAAAGACTACACTTAAAAACCCTGACTCTCCCTGTACCAGCAGCTATCAATTGGCTTTTGCTCTTTGGATATCGGATTTTGTGTCTATGTAAATATATAAAGATTAAAACTGGAGACATATGCCTTAAATTATACGTTTATTAACATACCAATTTTTTTATCACTTCATATTTTTGTTTTGTCTTGGACTTTTAGGATATGGCAAATATATCTCTAAGGAACAGTCTCTCTCTCTCTCTCTCTCTCTCTCTCTCTCTCTCTCTCTCTCCTCTCTCTCTCTCTCTCTCTCTCTCTCTCTCTCTCTCTCTATATATATATATATATATATATATATATATATATATATATATATATAAACTCTTTAGGCATCCTTGGCCTGCAATAAGTGTTTTCCCTGAGCAGGCATGTAACAACATTTATGTTGAATAATTGCTTGAGAAATGTATAAAAGTGTAAAGCAGGGCGTAAGTAACATTGAATCTCATGGGGGTTATAATTTATAAACAAGGAAAAATTATGTGCACACTAACTACTCACCTTTTTATTGTCCATTTTCTGTGAATTTAAATATCCTTGGAATTGTACAGAAAAGTATGCTTGAACTTAGAGCAGCACAATCCAGTAATATTTTTACAATGATGAGAATATTTGAAACTACTGTCTTCAATATGGAAACCATATGTGGCCATTGAGCAATTAAAATGTGGTCTGGGCACTGAAATTTTAATTTTATAAAATTTTTATTGATGTTGATTTTAGTGTCCTCATGTAGATAGAAGATCCCTTATTGCAGATAGTTCTTCCCAAGGATGAGCAGACAGCCTTTAGCACCTAAGTAATAGGTTCTTTTATTCACCATCCTTCAACCTTCCTCTCTATCCTGGCAAGTATTCTAAATTTGTTTATTATTTAGTAAGTTTGTTAATCTAATTGACTGGTCCCTCTTGATTTTTTGTTGTTATTTTCCTTAATCAAAAAAATATGCTTCCTCCTGTGTTTTCTGTCTTTCTCCTTGGTCCTATTGGTAAATCTGTTAGACAAGGTAGATGTATTAGAGTCTAAGATGTCCCTTCTTCTTGATAGAAATTTAACAATATACTATTGTGAAGGGATCTACAAATACTAATAGAAGTTTTTAGATAATTTCTCTGTGGCTCTCCACTGTCCTTGTCTAAACAGAGACTTTGATCTCAGGTCCCATGTGGATTAACCCTACATGTTAAATACCAGTTCCCCTCTCCTTGTTGAAATGTTGAGCTTAGCACTTTTGCTAATTCAAACCTCCCACAAAGTAAATTGTTGTACAAAGATAGGTACAGAAATCAGCCAATCTGATTAAAAATACAGCCATGCATATTAAAATATCAGACTGTTAGAACATCAAACTAAATGAATCGAGTAATCCTTGATTTCCTAGCCAGGATTATCAGATACACACACCTGGAGACTGTTTGTAGATGTTGACAGTAGTGTTCATTCGAACTCCTTTCCAGCTGAGTCCTCTTGTAATGGACTGTATTGGTCAGTCATTAGTTTTGGATGGTTTCCTTGAACGTTGTTAAGGAGAAAGGGGTCATATGGGTCTTAATTTCCTGGCATGGTTAATTGATGTAGCATCTCCTCCTAAGAATGACTTAAGCACCTTGTTGTGTTCAAGGAGGCATTTCAAATATTAGAACAGTGATTTGTAAACTTGATCATGACCAGAATAGTTTTTAGAATACAGATACTCGGCCCCCTAATCACAGTTTCTGAATGGTGTTGTATGCTAAGTAATTTGTTTACATTTTCAACAAACTCCCAGAGTTATACTGCTTCAAAGACTACACTTTAAGAAATATTTCCTTAAGTGATGTATGCTTTTCTTGTTTTAAGACCTTGCCATTTTCGTCTATAAAGTTGAAGAGTTAGTCCAGTTGGCAAGATGCCTTCCAAGTACTAGAACAGGGTTTTAATCCCCAGAATACACATTAAAATTCCAGGTGGTGGTAGGCAATATTGAGAAAGTTGAGACACGTGATCCCATGGGTCTTGCTGGCTGGCCAGCCTACAGTATTTGGCAACTCTAAGGCCAAAAAGAAACCCTCTCTTTAAAAAACAAGATGGACCATGCCTGAGAAAGGACATCTGTGGTTGCTGATATCTGGCCTTTACACACACATACACACATATACAAAAGAGCACACCCACACAAACACATGGACACAAACACCCACATGAAATCTTTAACTTATCTTGCGTACATCTATCAGATATTTTATGTGAATACACATACAAATTAATTTATTTAGCATTATATTCTACTATAATGCAAGACTGTGGAGATGCAGACATGAGCCTGACACATTGTATCTTATATTATGATATAGACAGTAAATATACTGTAAAGTGAACAGATAAATAAGATAATAATGTGCTTCAGGTTACAGAGCACAGTGAATTATGTCAGAATGTGTACAATAAACTTGTTTACTTCAGGAATATTTCTGAAGGATGCTATATTTAAGCAGAGAACTAGTGAATATTAAGTAGTTAGACAAGTACAAAAGCGGAGGCAGAAAAAGGAGAAAATACAATAACATGGGCATGTGAAGGTATTCTGCAGGAAGGAATGGCATCTTCCCCCTGCCACAATGCAGAATATGAAGAAGAAAGGCCACACAATTAGGACAACAGGATTCAGGTGATATGACTGCTGGCAAAAGTTTAGATTAATTCTTATAGCCTCTATCCAGATATTTTGGACTATTCCTTTCTTCATCATATTTTTGTTTAATTTTAGAAAATATTATCTGCCAGGGAAAGGAAATGTGGAAGATACATATAAATCAAATAAAGAAAACTAGTATAACTACCACAATGCAATATTATTTCTTACTGCTCACATTCCTGATAGAAGTTTATGATGAAGGGTTAAACATTCTTAGTCTAATAAAAATTTATTTTGCTCATTCTTATGTAGCATGTAATTCTTGTGGTTATAGACAGTTGCAAAGTCTCAGTTCATAAATCTTACTCTAGCCTAAGATATAAATGATAAATGGAGACGATTTCTCAAGCATGAATCCTCCAGAATACTGGGGCATGAACTTGAATTTCTCCTTTATTTCAATTTTCCAATATTTCAGTTGAACCGATTAAAATGAGGCCCTTGGGAAAGGATGTAGTTGTTTGAGGCACCACTAGCTTTTCTTTCTCTATGCTGGAAGGTGTCCTTTGTCACGGGTTTTAAGGGTCCCTTGATACATCTGGAAATCCCTGACTTTGCTCCTCTTAGACAAGTGCTTCTATTTATTTGGTCACATGTGTTAGCACTTCCCACTATCCTCTCATAGTGACAATCACTATGTACCCTTACTATAACTGACATCAGCACAGCTTGGATGGCTGGACATTTCATACATTCTACCTGAATACCACTTTTCAGCCTCAGTGTCTCCTTGGTCAGCTCTGCAAGAATATCTCCAAAGCAGCAGAAGACATTTTAGGCCTTAAAAACATCATTGCCCTCAAGTATGACAAGGATGTTACTGACCCAAGAATGAACCCCTTTTCCACCACGATTCTCTGTCTTCATTTATTTATTTGTTTCTAATACAGCCTCACAGAACAGTATCACTCAACAACTCATTGTCTCAGGTTCTTTCTTGATTCCCAAAGCTTAACAGCCTACCAATCTGTGTTACCTTTTACTTATTTTGTTTGTTTGTTTTGTTTTGTTACCTTATTGGGAGGGCAGTTGGATGCAACACCAAACCAAATCCCACTTCACTTTCTATTTCTCCACGCTCCCATGTCTTGGGAAAAGGAACTACAGACATATCAATTGTTCCACAAAACCCAGCAATGCCCTAATCAGTTACAACTGCTTAACTTCTAGAACCCACCCACACCATTTATTTTTAAATCTGGAAACCATTTTTTCCTCAAACCCTGTAACAATGCCAAGGACCATATTATTTTCATATACTAAACTGGAGAATCTCAAGACATTAAGGTATACCTTGTGCTTTAAAATGGAGCTGACAGTAGAGTATGAGCATACATTAAATGATGAGAGCCCCACTAACCACCACCATTCAGCTCACTTAATTCTGCATTTTCCCTACAGATCATATACAAGGCTGACTTGAAGTTGATAAGAATCACACACACACACACACACACACACACACACACACACACACACACACACACACCATTTATACTTCTAGTGCTGCAAATAAAATAGGCATAACAACCTCTTAAGTCATGGGGCCATAATCCCCAATGCACATAATATAAGGAAAATGTTTCCTATGAAAAACAGGAAAACAGTGAATGCTATAGTGGTTATTCTCAGAGATAAATAAAATATTGAGTTAATCCATTAAGAACTATAAACTATAAAAGGAGAGGAATCAAGAAAAATGTAATTAGAAATTAAAATAAGCAATAAGCCTTTGCCTTTTTTCCCATTTTGTTTGAAAAATGGTTGTATGAAACTTTCTTTTAAGGTATTTTATGTGTATGAGTGTTTTCCCTACATGTATGTAGGTATACCTCATGTATGCATAGTGCCTGTGGCAGTCAAAAGTGGGCATCAGATTTCCTGGAAGTGCAGAAAGCTGTGAGCTGCCATGTAGGTGCTGGGAATGAAACATTGGTTCTCTGCAAGAGCAACACATGCTATCTGAGCAATCTTCCCAGACTCTGTATAAAAATTTCAAAACATTCTATTGAAAGAGGAGAAAAGTTGAAGATAAGATATTATGAGAGAAAAAATAATATAATAGAAGATTAATCTGGAATCTTTAATATTGCCATGATGAATATTGCAGAAATTATAGAATAGAGAAAGCAACTGGAAGGATATTTTAAAGAAATAAATCAGTCACAGAATACTTTAAACATCACAGCTTGTCAAAATTCACAATCTTTTTTCATTTGCACTTTACGTAAGGCCCGTTTTCATATGACTAAAGGAGCCATCGGCTAGCTAATTATATTTCTCTACCATCCCTACATGCTGACATTCATGAATTTATCCAGAAAGAGTAAGAAAGATTAATTCATTTATGTCCTTACTGCCTTAGACCAGATGAAAACATATTGTTTCTATTTGCTTAACTGCGACACAAGGAGTAGGGTCTGAGGGACTAAACTTAGGAAGGAGAAAACACATTTCAATATGAGTTTAGGTGTCTCTGCTACATGAATGAAGAAGATCTCTAGAATTCAAGTACATGATCTCCAAATGAAAAGACTTACAGCAACAAGATTCAACTAATAAAAGTATACATCATGATGCATAATTGTGACACGACAGACCTTAGATGGTTAGAAAAAGTGATTCAAATATCTTTTAGGAAGCAAAGTCAACAACAATATGAAAGATGAGTGGTAGCATCTGCAGAGGGCTAATATTCAAAATATATAAAGAACTTAAGAAGTTAACAACTCAAATAAACAGCAATGCCAACTCATCTAAGACTCCCCCAGCTAGAATTTTAAATAATAGAGTTATATTCAATTTATTTATGGCCAAAGAATCAAGTATATTCTGATGAATGCAGATAGTTTTCTGCATGTAAATAGCCTTCATTAAGCCACTAGACTTAATACATACATGAGACTGAATATTATAGCAATCGCTAATATTCTAAAAAGAATGTTTAAGCTATTTTAAATTCTTGTGCCTCTTCCCCCAAAGGATATTAAAAAATATGATCTTATATTAACTTTATATACTTTACTTCATAAATTTTGCCTTAAACATTGTGCCTTTTTTAATTAAATTGTTTTATTGGGATTCCAATTCTGACTTTTGTAACAGCATTTTATTCTAAACAGACATTTATGTTTAAAAAAATTCTTACAATGCCTGTATTTGGTATATCACTGCTTATCTGTTTATTGAATTTATTGAATACACAACTCCAAACATTAAGCATGTTTTAGCATTTATTGTATGTGCTAGGTAAAAGAGAAAATAAAGTTACAGTGTGTTCCTCTCTGGAAAAAAAAAAAACAACTCAAATAAATTAAAAATAGGGTACAGAGCTAAACAGAATTCTCTAATGTCTGATGAACACTTAAGGAAATGATCAAAGTCTTTAGTCATCAGGAAATGCAAATCAAAACAACTCTGAGATTCCACCTCACAACCATCAGAATGGCCAAGAACACCAAAACAAAAACAAACAACAACAAAAAAGAAACAAAAAACACCAAGGTTCAGCACATATGAGGATGAGAAGCAAGCAGAGCACTTCTTCATTGTTGGTGGTAGTGTGAACTAGTGCAACCACTCTGGAAATCAATTTGGTGGTTTCTCAGAAAATTGGGACTAGCTCTACTTCAAGACCCAGTTATAACAACCTGCTCCTGAGCATATACCCAAAATATGTTCTACCATCCCACAACTTGTTCATAGCAGCTTTATTCATAATAGACAGAAACTAGAAACAACCTAGATGTCCCCCAACTGAAGAGTGGATAAAGAAAATATGGCTCATTTACACAATGGAATACAACTCAGCTATTTTTTGATACTTTATTTACATTTCAAATGGTTTCCAAAAGGACATCATGAATTTTAAAAGCAAATGGATAGAACTAGAAAATACCATCCTGAGTGAGGTAACACAGACCCAAAAGAACATGTATGGTATATTCTCACTTAGATGTGTATATTACCCATGAAGTAAAGAATAACCACTATAAAATCCATACACACAAAGAACCCAAATACCAAGAATGGCCCAAGGGAGCTGTTTGCATCTTTTTCAGAAGTGGAAATAGAACAGATATTTGGGGTAGGGTGGATGGATGGAGGGAACTGGTTAAGGGGGTGGTCAGGTGTAGGGAGAGCAGGGAAGAGAGAACAGAAATAGGCAGTAGGGGTATGTCTCTAGGAAGTACTGGGCTGAGGGAGCCCCAGGGTGGCTATGGGTGTAACTCTACCTGAAACTCCCAGCAGAGGGGATTATGGATCCTGAAGTGGTCACTTCCTATAGCCAGGCAGGACTCCAATAAGGATAGCAACCCATCAACAAAACCTTTGAAATAAAATGTGTCCTGCCTAAAAGATGTGCGGGGACAAAGATAGAGCAGAGATGGAGGGAATGGCCAACCAATGACCGGCCCAACCTGAGACCCATCCCAATGGCAAGAACTAATCCCTGGCACTATTAATGATACTCTATTATGCTTACAGATAGAATTCTAACATAATTGTCCTCTGGGAGGCTCTACCTTACAAACTGACCGAAACAGAGGCAGAGACTCAGACAAACATTAGATGGAGCTCTGGTAGTCTTGTGGAAGAGTTGGGGGGGGGGGCGGAGAAGAATTGAGGGATCAAAAGAGGATAGGGACTCCACATGAAGACCAGCAGTGTCAACTAACCTGGATCCCAGGGAGCTCCCAGAGACTGAACCACCAACCGAAGAGCAAACATGAACTGGACCTAGTCCCCCATACATGTATCATATATATGCAGCCTCATCGTCATACTAGCTCCCCAAGAACTGAAGCAGGGACTGTCCCTGAATATGTTGCCTGGCTGTGGATCCTATTCCCCTAACTTGGTCACCTTGTCTGGCCTCAGTGAGAGAGGATGCTCCTAGTCCTGCAGTAACTGATGTGGGCATGGGATTGGGGGCAAGAGGGGGCTGGGGAGTAATGAGGGAGCTCCCCCTTCTAAGAGGAGAAGGAGAATGTGGAATGGGGAAAGGATCTGGGAGAAGGAGTGACTGGTAGGAGAGGAGGGGTTGATATTCGAATGTAAAGTGAATAAATAATTTTTTAAAAAATAAGAAAGATGAGGGATAAAACCATTTTTATCAATTCTGTATCTGGAAAGGGAAAGAGAATGTCTTCCAAACACTGTATGGGAAACTAATTGCCAAGTAAGACTCCTATATCAGCTGTCCTATTTACTAAGAATGAGAATGAAATAGGGCTTTTTAAAAAACAAAAAACAAAAAACTTTGATATATTTTTTTCTTAAGAAGTCCTTGGAACATTAGCGACATTAGAGTAAAACATGAAAGAAATAAGGATTTGAAACAATAGGTCAAATACAGAAGGCACAACTCCCCAAAACAATGATAAATAAACGTTCTGAAAAAGCAGTGATTAGAGATTCAAGAAAACCAACTTGCCCTAATGGAACATGGAGAGGGAATATATTAGGGGAGAAAATGTTAACTGAAATACGAACTGGAAGGTCTGATTGAATGGATTAATTTTAAATTGTCATACTGTAGGAAATAGAAAGAATTAACAATAAGAAAAAAGACAAGTAAACAAAGGCATATGAGACTGTGATCAGCTCTAGAGGAAAAAGAGCTTACAACAAAGTTAGCTTAATCAGATCATACCTTTATTTTACATTAGCCCATGATACTAGATAACAACTAACACAAGGTTATGCTCTATCTATTCTTGAATGATGAGTTGAGGTGAAAGAGCATATGAGACCTACATAATTATGTATCAAAATATCTACTAAATAGATGATGTCATCTTAAATTGGTTTATATTATGAAATTAACTTAATCTGAGCCAATTTGAGGTTTTGCAGCATGTTATATTTATTTAATTTAATTTTTTTATTTATTCATTTTACATCCTGCTCACTAACCTCCCACAATCATTTTCCCCTTTCCCCCTCCTTCTCCTCTGTGTAGGTGCACCCCCCCCCCCCAGTATGCTCTTCACTCTGGCACTTCAAGTGTCTGCGAGGCTAGATGCTTCTTTTTTCATTGAGGCCAGACAAAACAGCCCAGTTGGAAGAACATATCCCACGCACAAGCAACAGCTTTTGGGATAACCCACATTCCAGTTGTTCAGAATCCACATGAAGGTCAAGCTGCACATCTGCTGCATATGAGTGGGGAGGCCTAGGTACACCCCATGTATGTTCTTTGGTTGGTGGTTCAGACTCTGAGAGCCCAAAGAGTCCATGTTAATTGATGCTATTGCTCTTCCTGTGGAGTTCCTATCCCCTTCAGGACGGGTAAGTCTTCCTATTTTTCCCTAAGAATTCCCAAGCTCCATCCACTGTTTGATCGTGCGTGTCTGTGCCTCTCTGAGTCAGCTGCTGGGTGGAGCCTCTCAGAGGACAATGTGCTTCTCTCTGCAAGCATAACAGAGTATCATTAACAGTGTTAGGGGTTGGTGTTTACTCATGGAATGGGTCTCAAGTTGGACCAGTTATTGGTTGTCAATTCCCTTAGTCTCTGCTCCATCCTCCTGTACCTGCATTACTTGTAGACAGGATAAATTTTAGAGTGAAAGTTTTATGGGTGGGTTGCTGTCTGGATACAGAAGGTGGCCTCTTCAGGTTCCACATCCCCAATGTAGTGAGTCAAAGCTAAGGTCACCACCATTGATTATTGGTACCTCTCTTGCCCCAGGCGATGTCTCATCCTGCAGATGCTCCCCACCTCCACATCCCTGCCAATTGCAGATTTCCATTTATTTTCATGGCCATCTAGCCATCTTTACTGGGCTTCCCCATATGTGATCACGAATCCACCATTCCCCTCTCCATCCCCTCTCTCTCCGAGTTCCCTCCCTTTATCTGTCTCTTATGAGTATATTATTCCCCTTTCTAAGTGAGACTGTAGCTTCCTTGCTTGGGCTTTCCTTTTTGTTTAGCTTCTTTGGGTCTGTGGAATGTAACATGGTACATTTATTTTATGGCTAATATCCACTTATAAATGAGTACATACCATGCATGCCCTTTTGGGGATAGCTTAACTCACTCAGGACAATATTCTCAATTTCCTTCCATTTGCCTGCAAAATTCATGATGTCTTGGTTTTAAATAACTGAATAATATTCCATTGTGTAGATGTACCACATTTTCTTTACCCATTCTACAGTTGAGGGACATCTAGCTTGTTTGGAGTTTCTATTGCAAATAAAGCTGCTATGAACATAGTTGAGGAAGTGTCTTTGTGATATTTTGCAGCTTATTTTGAGCATATGTGCAGAAAGGATATAACTGGGTCTTGAGGTAGAACTCTTCCCTTTTTTCTGAGAAACTGCCAAATTGATTTCCAAACTGATTGTAAAAGTAAACACTCCCACCAGCAATGGAAGAGTATTTGCTCCACGTCCTCAACAGCTTCTGCTCTTTCTTGAGTTTTTGATCTTAGCCGTTCTGATGGTTATAGGATGGAATCACAGAGTTATTTTAATTTGCAATTCTCTGATGTCTAAGGGCTTTGAAAATTTCAAGTACTTCTTGGCCATTTTAGATTCCTCTGGTGAGAATCCTCACCATTCTTTAATCACGTTATTGGGTTGTTGGTGTCTAACTTCTTGAGTTTTTTGTAAATTTTTCATATTAGCTCTCTTCAGGTACAGGTTGGGTGAAGATCTTTTCATATTCTGTGGGCTGCCCACTTGTCCTATTGACAGTACCGTTTGCTTTACAAAAGCTTTACAGTTTCATGAGGTCCTATTTATCAATTTTGATCTTAGAGAATGAGCCATTGGTATTCTGTTCAGGAACTTGTCTCCTCTACCAATGTGTTCAAAGATATTTTCTACTTTCTCTTCTATGAGATTTAATGTATCCAGTTTTATGTTGATTCAATGTGTGATTTAAGCTTTAACAATGTTTCTTTTACAAATGTAGGAGCCCTTGAGTTTGGGGCATAGATTTTCAGAATTTAAATATCATTTTGGTAGATTTTTTTCCTTTGATGAATATGAAGTATCCTTCCCTGTGTATTTTGATTAATTATGGTTGAAAGCCTTTTTTATTAGATGTTAGAATGTTTACTTCAGTTTGCTTCTTGGATCCATTTCCTTGGAAAAATTTTTCCAGCCTTTTCCTGAGGTAGTGTCTGTCTTTGTCACCGAGGTGTGCTTCTTGTATGGAGCAAAATGCTGGATCCTGTTTTCACATACACTCTGTTAACCTGTGTCTTTTTATTGGGGAATTGAATTGAATCTATTGATGTTGAGAGATATTAATAACCAGTGATTATTATGTCCTATTATTTTAGTGGGGGTGGTGGTAGTGTATGTGGTGTGTGTGTGTGTGTGTATATGTGTGTGTGTGTGTGTGTGTGTGTGTGTGTGTGTGAGAGAGAGAGAGAGAGAGAGAGAGAGAGAGAGAGAGAGAGAGAGAGAGAGAGAGAGAGTCTGTGTTTGACTTCCTTGGTTTGCTGGTATGGAATTACTTATTTCCTGTGTTTTGTTTTGTTGGATGTAGGTATCCTTCTTGAGTTAGAGTTTTCCTTCTAGTATTTTCTGTAGGGCTGGATTTGTGGATAGATATTGTTTGTATTTGGATTTTTCTTGAAATATCTTGTTTTCTCCCACTATGGTGATATAGTAGTCTAGGTTGGTACCTGTGATTTTTAGAGGTTGCAGGATATATATCCATGCTCTTCTAGCCTTCATAGTCTCTGGTGAGAAGTCAGGTGTGATTCTGATAGGTCTGCCTTTGTATGTTACCATTCCTTTTTCTCTCACTACTTCTAATATTCTTTCTTTGTTCTGTAGGTTTTGTGTTTTGATTATTATATGCTGGGAGAATTTTCTTTTCTGGGCCCATCTAGTTGGAGTTCTATAAGCTTCTTATATATTTATAGCTATCTCTTTTATTAGATTGGGAATTTTTTCCTCTGATTTTGTTGAGAATATTTTCTGGGCCTTGGACATGGGACTCTTCCCCTTCTTATAATCCTATTATTCATAGGTTAGTTCTTTTCATGGTATCCCATATTTCCTGAATGGTTTTTGTCAGGAATTTTTTAGCTTTAACATTTTCTTTGACTGATGTATCAATTTCTTCTACTGTACCTTCTATGCCTAAGATTCTCTCTTCTATCTCCTGTATTCTGTTGGTGATCCTTGCATCTGTTGTTCCTGTTCTTTTTCCTAGGTTTCCCTCTTCAGGAATTCCTCAGTTTGTGTTCTTTATTGCTTTTATTTTAACTTTTAGGTCTTTTACTGTTTTATTCATGTCCTTTATCTGTTTAATTGTATTTTCTTGTATGTCTTTAAGGGATATATTTGTCTTTTTTTATTGTATTTTCCTGTATTTCTTTAAGAGATTTATTCATTTCTTCATAAAGGCCTCTATCATCTCTATAAGATTGGATTTAAAGTAATTTTCTGGTGTTTCTGTTGTATTAGGATGTCCAGGGCTTGCTGTAGTTAGGTAGCTGTGCTTTGGATTTGTCATGTTGTCCTGGGCCTTGTTGATTGTGTTCTTTCGAGGGCCTTTAGCCATCTAGATGGTTTTGGTCCCTGGATGTTCTTGTTGTAGTACTGGAAGGGGGTGAACTTCGATGGTCTTGATGTAGCAGGATTATCATAGATATCCTTGGGCTCTATGTTTCTGGATCTGCAGTTTTGTATGGTCCGGGAGCCTCATGTCTGATGAAGGTGGCTAGAGAGGTGACATGAGAATGTATGTCCCCTTGCTATGGCAGGCTACTCACTGCAGCTTAGCTTGGCCCAGAGGACTCAGCCAGTTGGGAAGACGGGAGGGGGAAGGGAAGCTTACCTGTATGATTCAGGAGTCTGATAGGGGTGGAGGAGAGGAGGCAACAAGAGAATGGAGTTCCCACTGCAATGGCAGGCTGTTCAGGGCAGCTTGGCTTGGACCAGAGGGTTCAACCAGCAGAGAATATGGGTGCCAGAAAGGAAGCTTTCCTGTATGATTCAAGAGTCTGATGGTGATGCAGGAGAGGCAGCAGGAGAATGGAGAACAGCTTATTATCTTAAATAAACTATTTCCTATATTTGCAAAGGTGCTTAAATTTTCCATTAAAATGGCCTAGAAAGTTCACTTTAAACTACAGTGTTAACTGTTACATAATAGTGAACAAAACTAAAAGATAGAAAAGAATTTATATTAAGGTAAATATGCCTCTAGCCCAAAAATATACAAGAAACAATAAAAACCATAAGATTACTTAAAAATTATAATAATGCTTGGATGTATAGCTCATCAGTAGAGCACCTACTTAGCATGTATGAGACCCTAGCATTACAAAAGGGAAAGTATATAAACATAACTCTAACAAATTTATTTTTGTGTGAGAAATGAAAATGGAACTATAGACATTAATAATAAGAGAGGATGTAGAAGTTTCTAGAGAGAGCTAAAGAAAATTGAAGTATCAATTCCTTCCCATAGCTAGAGAAAGATGGTGCTATAAAATAACCTAATGTTATATAAACTTCATTCTGTGTTTTTTTGCTTTTGCTTTTATTAATAAAGACTAATTATATAGAAGAAACATTTAAGTTTTGTATGTATGCTAGCATCTATGAGTATCTGCTAAACTAATATAAGTAAATTTTCATCTTTTCAAAAGGATGGTTTTAAAAGTTAATAATTCTATAAAAATCAGGAAAATAAAACTTCAGTAGTAACACAGAAAAATGGTAAAGAAAAAAATGGCTGAAGAGATCGCTTGGTGATTAATAGCACTGACTGCTCTTCCACAGGCCCTGGGTTTGATTCCCATCACCCAAATCATGCCTCACAACCATCTGTAGTTCCAGTTGCAGGGGATTCTATACCCTCTTCTAGACGCCATCGCCACTCTATGTACACAATGTGCAGACACATATGTAGGAAAATACCCATTCATACAAAATAATAAAATAAAAGAGACAAACATGGTACAAATAACTTATTTTTACAAGTAAAAATAATGCAAAATTAATACAACTGCAAAATTTATTGGATAAAAATAAATAATAAAAATAAAAGGTCTTCACATTCTATGGAGAAGACAAATGCCTGAAATAAAGTGAAGAAAACACCTTAAAATAAAAGGGTTTAAAAATGATAGCCAGAAGAGGATCTATTTGCCAAATAGCATGTTAACGAATGAAAGCAAATTTAAGAAAAATATATTAAAATGGAAAATACACTAAAATCATGAATAATCACTAAATCAAGAAAATCACTAAAGGGTTTGTGTATCAGTCAGATGTTCTTTACTAGAAGGTAACTACAGCAAAAGTCTTAGGATTTCTGTATGGTTCAAATATTCATTAACAAATTACTAGAATCTTGCAAAGAATGAATATCACTATCCAGATTAAGGAAGAAACATGACATTGCATAAGACAGAGTTCAGTGGATAATATACAAATGATGAATAGCATGCTTTTGTATTTTTCATTTCCCTGATTATAAAACAAAGACTTTAGTATAACCAGGCACTCAGGTTTATTTATCTTTGATTTTCAGCTTATAGCATCTACGTAGAATTGTAACTTTCTTAACATAGAAATTAAAGAAAATTCCAAATACAACAGTATATTGAAAAGGCATCAAACATTTTAAAATTATTTCCTTTATTTTTTTAGATTATGATTACAACATTCCTCATTTCTTTTTTCTCCCTCCAAAATCTCCCATATACTCACTTCTTGCTCTTTTTCAAATATATGGCCTCTTTTTTTCCCTATTTTTTTATCGTTTAAGCAGTCATGTTGGTGAGACATTTATAAATATAGCTTCTGATGTTACTTAGAATCATGACTCGCTGCAAGCTCCCTGATGTCTTAAGCATTTTATAAGAAAACATTTAACTTGTATAAAAATTAAAGGTTTTGATAAAGATATAATGAATTTGACTTGGAGATTAAGTATAAAAAGCATCATGCTTTCAAAGATACATTATGGAGAAGATATGGCAGCCAATAAATTCCATGAGTATACATAGTGTCTTTAAAGGAAGGCTGAGACTCTAGTCATGTCTATGCTTTCTTCCTTAGTCTACCATTCTGTGTGCCTGGAAAAGGAGCAAGGAGAGGTGATTTTTTTTTTCAGTTGAATTAAATGCTACAAAGTTTTTTTTTTTCAACTTGTCAACATTATCTTATTCAAAGACTAATTTTAAGTAGCTTTTACATGTGAATTTTGTGCAAGACTGACTGCTTTACAAAATTCCTGTTAATGTTAACACACCCTTACAGGGACATATTACCTATCTAAATGCCACATTGATGGTAAGATGGTTAAGTAAAATGAGGAAATGCCACTGGCTGAGACATCCTATCTAATAATTACAAAGCCGTGTTAGTGAACTTGAAATCATGTTTCTAGATAATGGGGATCAAAGACAGTTTTAGTGAAATTCTATGAACACTATCAGAATGGAATAGATAGTACCTATTAAAGGAGAATAAAGAGCTTTTGCAATTATGTAATAAGATCAGAAATATT
This sequence comes from Uromys caudimaculatus, assembly GCA_028551405.1. NCBI lineage: Eukaryota > Metazoa > Chordata > Mammalia > Rodentia > Muridae > Uromys > Uromys caudimaculatus. The sequence continues at coordinate 16,471,079 of CM052722.1, read as the reverse complement.
TTTCTTCTCAAAATTGTGAAATATTACTTTTATAATTAAATGTTTTCACCTTTATAAACCCAATATAGTTGTGTTATAAAATAATGATTTAAATCACAAAGGAAAAGTACATCGGCTCTAAAAAGTTAAAAAAAAAATTCAAGAAATGTTGGGGGACAAAAGCATTGGGGAAGGCCTCTGCTGCTCTCTTCCTTGCTCAGACATGTTTCTTTCTGCCCTGAGTCTCAGTTAATGCAGACTAAGAATTGTTAAAAGTACTGAGAATGAGTGAATGCAAATGCTCAGCCCTAAATAGGACATCAATATAACCTTCTGTCCAAGATTTAAAGAACATCATGGAGGAGGGGACAGAAAAAAATGTAAGAGCCAGAAGGTGGGGTGGAGTTCTATGAAATACTGTCTACTGGACATGATATGTGGACATTATATTCATGAACTTAAAATATCTGCACAAGATCAATTCAGTCAAAATTCCCCAATGGACAGGAAAGATGCTCCGAAGGCCATATCTTTTGCTGACTAATATTAGCAGTTGATGTTGCTGGGGAAAGAATAATCATTTTAGCAGAGCAGTTGGAGGATGTGGCCACTAATAGGTTATCCATTCTCCAGTGCGTGGTCCTACACCCACACACATATGGAAAACACTACTTGTATAATAAAAATAGAAGACATGAAGTGAGTAAGAGATGTTTTGGTTATAGGGTCCCAGGGAAGCTGGAGAGGGGGAAAGCAATGGGTAAATATAGGAAAAAATAAAAAATAAAAATACTGTATATGTGTAAAAAAATAGATATAACAAATAATGTTTAAAATAAAAACAAATTACAAACTAACCTAAAAAACAAGAAGTGAAAAAAAAAGAGAGAGAGAATGCACATAACGTTAAAAGGGATATTTGTTAGCAATGGCACATTTCATAGTAAAAGGGGGATGGAGCTTAAGCCAAGGAACAAATCAAATACTAATGCCGAGAAGAAAAGCAACACTTGAGAGTTAAGCACTTCGGATTTTTATTAGCTCTTAGTAAATAAAGTAAGATTAAAGGAAAGCAACTGAGACAGCCAAGAGATCTTCACTCTTCACCCTGCTCTCAGCTTTGGCGGTGAGCACAAAAGTACTAAATGAATACCACATGTTCTCTTATTTTACCTGGCCAACAGGACGTAGGTTTTTGAAGGAAAAGGAAATAAAGAGCACTTTCCAGAACATTCAGGTGCACAGATCAGTTTATGGAGTTGACTTTTGCTTTCACTGGAAGCAGCCACTTGCTACAACCAAGAGCAGTCCGCACAGGGCAGAATCATGCTCAGCTTGGTTTCTCAGGGGACTTAAGAATTTTCCTCATGACTGCCTCTAGCACTGACTTGACCTTTTCCCCTCTTTAAAGCATACTGTGCATACCTCCTACTGGCTCAGCAAACCTTCCATTCTGCCTCATGGAGAAGGAAACCGAGGCAGAGCTGTACACATGTTTCTAAAATTTGAAATAAGTAGGGAATCAGAACAGGATTTTCTATGTCACATCTCTGAGAAATGGCTGGGTTTAATAACTGTTTTTTGGAAAATGTTGATGTAGTCATTGCTGCTATTTTAAAACTTAGGTTAAACATAAGATAAAGTAAGCTCCCAGTCAAAAAATGTAATGTTAGGTCTATAAACTTTCTATGTAATAATTCCCTGATTTCAAAGTATGGGTTGGAAGCATTATAATAATGGAGGAACTGACACCTGACCTATATACTGCAAAGAGCTCTGAAATGAGGCTTCTATCTGTTACTAGTCCTTGGTATAGCTTCCTTATGGCTTTCTATATGTTTTCTTTATTAGGAGAAATCCAAGGCAGATCCTGTGATTCAACCTCAAAGCCTAACCACATCACTTTTTTGAATTAACATGAAGTCTTACCAGAGTCTAGAGGAGAAGCAGCACATCACAAACATTCAACTAAGGTAAGAGTCACATTTAACATTCTCCTTCTTGATGATATCAAAATCAAACTCTTGGCTCAGTCTTCATCATGATAGACGGATTTCTTACTTACGTTGTTGAAATAAGGTGAAGATCTTAGATGCTGAGCAATGTGAAGTCAAAATGTACAGAGTAATTGTGATATCAACCCTTCTGATATCCAGGCAGTTTCCCATGGGTCTCTTTGCTCCCACCCCAAATGCTTGTAATTGAAATATTTAGATTATGACAAATTTGTCTACTCTTTCTGTTTCTTGCCTTTTTCCTGAGGGAAGATTTAGCTGGTCTTCACAATATCTGTGGAATACATTAATTCCATTCCTAATAACTGATTATGAGGCATTTTCTTCCTTCAGTAGAATAAAAACTCTCTTGATGGATCAATTCATTAAATAAATTTTATAAAGAACAGTATAATTTATTTAAGTCTAAGCTAAAGTTTATAACTATAAGTGTATTTAAATGGGCTTCTTGTTCATTACCAAAAATTCAGAAAAGTGTTAATATACATTCTTCTAAACCTGCCAACTTTTTTGTTTCCATAACAAATTTTCTTAGTTCCAACATACAATTATGGGAATGCCATAAGCAAGATATTTCTGATATAAATGGAACTGATATTTCCCATGCCCTTAGGATTTCCATGAAAACTTTGGTAATCATCACAGAAAAGCAGGAAAATTATTTTTGACAGTTCTGATCATATTTCCACCCGCTTCCCTCTTTCCTCTGCGCACACACACACACACACACACACACATACACACACACACACAGTGCCAACCAAGCTTGCTTGGAAGCTAATGTAGCATTTCAAATTACATCTTTGCTGAGAAAAATCAGCTATAGCATAGAAAGATCACTACTATATTATAAATTGATTGTTGTTCCTTTTTAATACTAGAAACCATGAACCTCATGGTCCATGAAAATATTCATTAGAATCTCTAAGTTCTCATTTCTTACAGTTTCTTTTGCTGTGGAGAAACACCATGACAATGGCAGCTCTTATAAAGGAAAACATTTAATTGGAGCTGGCTTACTAGTATATTATCACTGGCAGGAAGCATGGCAGCACACAGACAGACATAGTGTTAGGGAAGAGAATAAGAGTTCTACATCTGGATTGGCAGGCAGTAGGAAGAGAGAGAGAGTGAGCCATTGGGCCTGTCTTGAGCTTCTGAATCTTCAGAGACCAGCTCCAGTGAAAAACTTCCTCCAATAAGATTACATCTACCACATCAATGCCATACCTCCTAATATTGCCACTACATATGAGCTTATGGAGGCCATTTTCATTCAAACCACATTTCTCATGAATGTCTTAAATTGTATATGCTTTTTGCTGTTGATCATCTAAAAATATGTAACATTCTGGATCACAAGGATAATAATAAAACCAAGTATTCTTATTTCGAAGCTCTGAAACTTTGAGGAAATTGGAGTTCCTTTATGGATTCTTAGTTTCATTAATAAAATAATTTAGAAGCATAGTTGGAGGGAAGTTCCAAGACCATTTTCTTGGAGTTTGAAAGAAAATCAACAGGACAGGCAAACTGTAAATATCAGCAGCTGCTAGAGAGGAGAGAGATTGGGAAGAGGGAGAGATAAAGTAATTCCTTTTGAGTTTGGGACCCAAAGAGGTTAGGGATTCCACATGAAGACCAGCAGAGTCATCTAACCTGGACACTTGGGGACCCCTAAAGATTGAATCTCTAACAAAGAGTGAGCAAGGACTGGACTGAGGCCCCCTGCACATATGTAGTAGGTGTGCAGCTTGGTCTTCATGTGGGTCCCCCAACAATCTGGTGCCTGCCTATGGATCCCATTCCTCTAACTGGACTGCCTCGTCTGGCCTCAATGGGAAAGGAAGTGCATAGTCAGGCAGTGACTTGAATTGCCAGGGTGGTGTGATATCCGTGGGGCCTCCCGTTCTCAGAGGAGTAATGGAGAAGGGAATTGGGAGAGCAGCTGTGTGAGAGGGGACTAGGAGGAGAGGGTGAGACTGATATTGAGATGTAAATGGAATAAATAAGTAAATTAATGAAGAAGAAGATTATAGAGGGTATTATCAAACCAGCAACTTGAACTACCAAATACATCTGGCATTTATGTCTGGCCGCTGGCTGAGACAGAATCAGGGCACTTCTAACTTTTGTCAAAAGATGAGAATCAAGGTCTCTCTCCTTTTTTTCTTTTTCTCAACGTTATCATGTGTATTTAAAATTCACAGTTGTTCTTACCTTAGGAATGTTGTACTGTGTATGATGCCTGTACTGTGTACAATGCAAAGACCATGGCAAAGTCAGTAGTAGCCCTAGACATTAATCACATGATTATATATATAGTAAATGAGTATGATGAACATACATATAGACCTTATTCTGGGTCATAAAAATTAGCCTGCACAAATGCAATGGAATTGAAAATATATACAAAATATTAGTAACACAAATTTGACAGTATGTGAACAACATCATATACAGCACATACCATGATGAAGTAAATGGAATTTGTCTCAAGGATGCAAGGATGATTCAACATATTCACATCAATAAAGGAAATGTACCATACTAGCAGAATAAATGATGAAAAGCATAAAAATATCTCAATATATGAAGAGAATTAACTCAATAAGCTAAGTATGGAAATACTGTACGTCAAAATAGTAAATGCTCTATATGGCCAGCCCACATTTCACCAAAGACACAGTGCTGAGCAACTGAAATGTTTTCTTCGGAGGCGACAAACAAAACAAGCATGCCCACTTCAGCATCTCTTCTACATATTGCTGGAAACCCTAGAAAGAGCAACACAGAGAGAAAAATAGCCAGATTATAAAGAAAATTAGACTCTTTGTAGATGACATTATTTTATATGTAGAAAAATCTCAATGATTCTAAGCCCCCAAATAAGTAGATACTTCTCAAATTGCCAAATTACTGTCATGTTTTAAAATCTTCTCTGATGTGTCATAGCAATAACCTAATCTCCATAGGCAAGATGATATAATTAAAAATATTTCCTGAAAAGATAGAGATTCCAAATGAAATACTTGAAGAATTTGTTATACAATAAATAAAAGAACTTGTTGTACATGTACTGTCAAATATCATGAAAATAAAAATGTATCAAATGGGACCAAATCACTTCACCTTCAACTATGTCTTCTTTAGGGAGATTAGAGAGAGGCGAATGGAAGTGGTTATTCTGCTTTTATTTTAGTTGTGCCTCAGCAGGTGATGAAATACATGTTATTAAATCAAGTTCATATTCTAACACCTTCTTTGCTCAGCTCTTCTGGATAACAGAGTGTACTTTCTGAAGAAGCTTGTTTTATCAAAGGTAGACAAAGCTAAAATGAAGGCGGGTTCAGAAGAACCTTGAATAGTGTCAGAGATCTTAGTTGCAAAAGGATGAATATCTTTGTGTCATTCAGAGGTCAATGAGCTGATAACCAGAAATCTCTTGGTACTCCCATCACCTTTCAAATGATTGGAGCCAATGTTTAAAAATACAGTATTTGCAAAGATCAGGAAACCAAACATCTTCTGTGAAAGAAAGAAGCTTTAAAATGCAACTTGACCAGGAACTGCCCCGAACCCGCGAGACACAGGGACCGAGGTAGGCGGGCTTAGAAACACCCCTGGATCCCAACAGTGGGCGGCTGGGGCAAGAAACTTTTGCCTGGGACACTAGGATACCATAGTCAAGCAGCTCCGGGAGAATTTCTCTCCCAGGAACGCGGAAAAGCCCCGAGCGGGGGCAAAACGAGCCCCAGTGCTCACTGATTCCGCCCGGTTTCCACGGGCCACAGAGATCGAGGGACAGCAACTTCCGGCGGCCGCGGGGAACCTCAGCTTGGGCCACAGGGCTCCATAGAAAATTAGCGCTGGGACAAAGATCCCTCTCAGGAGCTCGGAAAAGCCGGGAGAGGGCCAAAGACACGCCCCACAGCTCACCAGGAACTACCCCGAACCCGCAAGACACAGGGACCGAGATCAGACCCGGTGCCACAGCTCTCCAAACC
>CM052722.1:16433603-16464578 GCA_028551405.1 Uromys caudimaculatus | reverse complement strand
ATAGCAGCCATATTTATAATAGCCAGAAGCTGGAAACAACCCAGATGTCCCTCAGCAGAGGAATGGATACAGAACATGTGGTACATTTACACAATTGAGTACTACTTAGCTATAAAAAACAATGACTTAATGAAATTTGCAGGCAAATGGATGGAACTTGAAAATATCATCCTGAGCGAGGTAACTCAGTCACAAAAGAACGAACATGGTATGTACTCACTGATAAGTGGATATTAGCCCAAAAGTTCAGAATGCCCAAGTTTCACTTAACAGTAACCGCTGGACTGAGAGTGAGGTACCAGATGGAGGGGTTGGAGAAAGGTCTGAAGGAGCAGAGGGCATTGGTAGCCCCATGGAGGGAGCAAGAGCATCAATGGGCCTGACCCTCCCCCGGTTGTCCTGGAGTTCAGACCACCAACCAAAGAATACACATCTATTGACCCATGGTTTGGACTACATATGTGGCAGAGGATGACCTCGATGGCCATCAGGGAGAGAGGAGAGGCCCTTGGGCCTGAGGGTGCTAGAGGCCCCAGTAAAGGGGAATATCAAGGTGGGAATATGGGAATGGGTGGGCAGGTAGGTGGGAGGAGGAATTCCCTCACAGAGGCGGGGAGGGGGAGGCGATAGGGGGTTTCCAAAGAGGAGACCCAGAAAAGGGGAAACATTGGAAATGTAAATAAAGTATCAAAAAGAAAAAGAAAAAGAAAAAAAGTACAACTTGATGAAATTGATTGAAATTGTGGTTTTGTTATGCCCTTCTCTTAATGCTTATGTTTCATATATTAATTTTCAAATCTCTCCTCTTGTGTGTTAGATCTAAATACAGCAGTGTTCAGAATGAGCCTTTTGAAAATGATTGCATCGTGATGGCTTTGACTTCCTCCTTGAATGAAACCATTCATATATTCAAGTTTAGTGGCTTATTGGTGGTAGAAATTTAGGAGTTAGGGCCAAATTGGAGGAAGTACATCACAGGGACTATGCCATTGAAAAAATGTTGAAGCCTGGTCCTTTTGTTTTTCTCTTTGCCTCTGTTATACTGTGTCTTCTTCACTATGTAATACATCAACACAAACCCAGAAAAAAAAAAAAACAGCAGGATAAGAAACTCTGATGTACAATCTTTGAAATCATAAACCAAAGGAAATATTTACTCCTGTTAATTGTCTTTTCTTAGGCATCCTTGTTACAGTGACAGAAATCTGGCCATCATATCACATTTGAGAGGGGCTTTCTTTAATTCCATTTCCCATTCATCAGACCATATTTTCATCCTTTTAAAAAAGTTTACAGTCTCTATTTCACTCTCTCCTAAAAATGCTACATTTATTCTAATGATTTTATTAACCTCTTTTGGTTCATAAAGATGAGTGACTTCCATATTTTCAGATTCAGTAGTTTGTGGATAGTTTTCTATCCCCAATTACTCTAAAACCACCATTCAATGACATTGGTCAATTAATCCCCGCAACACATTTGTGGTTCAGTTTCTGGGACACATCCCTTTCCTGGTCCCCCTGCCCTTTTTTACCACTTGATTTTATTTACTCACCTTACTGGACATCCAAATATTGTGATGCCTTGGGCTCATCCCATCAACTATCCTTCTCTCCTTAGCGCTTTATCTTTAAAATAGTCAAATACCAACTGTACCATAATGCCTCGATGAAGCAAACACAGCAAGTTGACTTATTTCACACTCCTTTTAGACCATTCTAGCTTACCTTCTAATTACAGAGACTGTAAAGCTAAATTTGTATGCTTTTATATAGCTAGAGGAATGACAAGCGGGTGAATATCCTTGACTCAACTGAGCAAAATCCTTAAATTTTTTTATTGTTTTATTTATGAGAACAACTTGCTTATTCCACGGTTTATAAAAACCCTCAATAGATTTCATTCTTCTTCCCCCATAACTCATGCTGCTACAGTTACCTGGCCTCTCATACACTTTCCTAATGGGCCTAACAGTCCCTAGCACCTGCTGGGATTGTTTTGTGCAGAATGATCTTCTTCAGCTCACTTGTCTGACTGGCTTTCTAACCTCTTTCTTGTCTCTACTCACATATCACTTATTTGATTGAAGAAAGCATTTCAGTTGTTCCCAGTCTTTTCAGAGTGTTTCGGTTTTCTTCATTTCACTTACAGCACTGTGATGCAAATTCACTCCTTCATCAGTTTGTTACCATTCTTACCAGAATGTGTACTCCACAAAGATAGAAATGGGGACTTTTTTTTCATTAGTCACTGTATTCCTAGGGCCTAAAATGTGCCTACATTCATTCACTAAGTGTTTACTTAAACTTACTGGCTGGTAATTCTGCATAGAGAATCTTTACCTGAATATTGCCAATGAGCAATACAACATTATAATAGACTTTTGTAAAATTATTACATCATAAGAATCACTTCTCATATGTTACTTTTTAAATGTGGAAAGGTGAATAATGTCCTGTGAGGCTTCTCACTGATGATCTTGGGATCCAACTTATATGAACTGTAAGCCTCACCTTCTTTCACTCATATTTTATTGCTTTATTTATTCTTTTTACCTATACTATTTATCACAAAGTGATTCATTCTACATCCTTTGGATGTTGAACTCAATGTTAGAGTAAAAAGATCATAAGAATATTATTTTCAAGTAAAGAAACGTATATGAAGAATGATAACTGCAGTATACCAGAAAAATTTTTCACTCATGTTCATATGTTTATTTTTTTATATGATGAAAAAAACACATTTCTCAACCCTTGTGCTCTAAACTTAAAGAGTCCCTTTAACTTTAAAATACTCTGCAATGTTTGTTTTCCTTTTTCAAAATCTTACTGTTTCTATGAAATGATTCTCCCTTTTATTCCTTTGTTTCTCATCAACATTACTACTGTTGTGATATTATGTTTTACTGATCTTTACGAAGACTATAAAATAATTTCGTTATTCCCTCTTTGGCTTCAGGCTTCCCATTATCCAAATCTTTCCAGAACAATAATGGATAATATTACTAAGTAATCAGTTGTATCATTCTCATATTTTAAAATGTCTCCAAACACTTTTAGTGTGGTTGCCAAATTATTCCACAATAATCAACTCAACCAGCCTTCTGGGCAGCCACCCAAGCATCTTCTCTCAAAAGGTTATTAGAAAGATGAAAATGATAAATTATGCATAATATCTATAAACTAGGAAATAGACAAAAGCACAAATCCCCTAAAGCGCTCAAAAGAGTGGGATCACCCCTCAAGAAGTTTGAGTGAAACCATATAGGTATTCTGATTTGGATATTTAGGGGAAAAAACGACTTCATGAGCATAGATAAATGGGAGTTCATAGAATGGGTCCTCACCTATATTGATTCACTTCAGTACTTTTGCTAGAAACACATTAAATGATGTGCCACGAGCTTTCAGGATAAGCACTGTGAGTCCATCCATTGTGTAGGGATCCTATCTAGAAATTTACTGTGCATACATGTACTAACAGAGCCTGTGTGTGCTTGTGTATGGCTTGGGATGGAACCTCAGAGCCATCTGCATGGTAAATAAGTGCTTTACAACTGAGCACATCCCAAGTCCAAATATTGTATCTACCATGTCAAGTACCACTTGTTTCACAATACTAGATAATGTATTAACAAATATATCTACATAAATACCTGACTTGCTGTTTATAAAATATCTTATAGAAGGAGGAAATTATGACACTGAAGGGCCACTTGGCAATGTCTAAAGATATTTGTGGTTGCTGTGACTTGGAGATCTCTTTGGCATGTAGGTATTAGAGGCTAGAGATGCTACTAAACATCACATACAACACCACAACAAGATGCCTCATATACAGCAAATAATTATTCAGCTCCAAATATTTAGACTAATAAGGTTGATGAAAATCTCGAGTTATATAATATTTCAGATTGGCATGGTTGTACACAGCTATAATGCCAGCACTCAGGAGGCAGAGGGAGAAAAACCACAAATTTCAGATTAGCCTACACTATGTAGCAAGTTCCAGGCTCACCTAGGAAACTTAGTATGACCATCTCAAGGGGAGGCTCCAAGGCCTGACACTATTACTGATGCTATGGTGTGCTTACAGACAGAAGTCTAGCATGGCTCTCCTCTGAGAGGCCCAACAAGCAGCTTACTAAGACAGATACTTACACCCAAGCAATGAACAGAAGCCGAGGACCCCTGTGGTTGAATTAGGGAAAGACTGTAAGAATCTGAGGAGGAGGGCGACCCCGTAGGAAGACCAGGACCAGCACTAACTCTGACCCCTGAGATCTCTCAGACACTGAGCCACCAATCAGGCAACATACACTAGCTGGTCTGAGGCCCCCTACTCCCTGACACATATAGATTAAACGACTGCCTGCCCTGGCCTCAGTGAGAGAAGGTGCACCTAACCCCTAGAGAGACTTGAGGTCCAGGGAGTGGAGAGGGAAGTTTGATGTGTATGGGGGGGGGGAGGTGAAGGGTGGGGGATGGGGACATCCTCTTGGAGACAGGGCGAGGAGGAATGGGATGTGAAACTGTGGGAGAGCAGACTGGGGGCAGGTAACAATTGGACTGTAAAAAAATAAAATTAAAAAAAATCAGGATGTGTGTGTGTGTGTAAAACCCAACCAACAACCAAAAACCAACAGAACAAAACAAAACAAAGACAACAACAACAAAAACTAATAACAGTAGCAAAAACCAAGGACATCATGAATTTTGCAGACAAATGGATAGAACTAGAAAATACTACCCTGAGTGTGGTAGCTCAGATCCAAAAGGACATGCATGGTATGTACTCACTAATAAGTGGATATTAGCCATAAAGTACAGAATAACAAAGCTACAATCCAAGACCCAAAGTAGCCACATAACAAGAAGGGTCCAATAGGATGTTTGAATCTTACTCAGAGTGGGAAATAAAAGAGATAGCGGAGGTAGTGGGAGGGAGAGAACTGGATAGGAGAGGGAAGGGGAAGGGCAGTAGAGTGGGGAGAGGTTAGATGCAGGTAGAGCAGAGGAGAAATTGGTGAGGGGACATCTCTAGGATGTGCCAGAGACCTGGGAGAGGGGGACGGGGGAAGGCCCCAGGGTATCTATGGGGGTGACTCTAGCTGAGACACCTAGCAGTAGGGGATATGTATCCAGAAGTAGCCACTTCCTATAGTCAGGCAGGACTCATAGTGGAGGAATAAGAACAGCAACTCACCCACAAAACCTTCTACCCAAAATGTATCCTGCCTACAAGTTGTGCAGAGACAAAGATAGAGCAGAGACAGAGGAAACGACCAACTAATCACTGGACCAAATTGAGACCCATCCCATGGGCAAAAACCAATCCATGACACTATTAATGATACTCTGTTATTTTTGTAGTCAGTAGCCTAGCATAACTAGGTTAATATTGGGAGGTAGAGTGAATAAATAAAATAATAAAAATTAATTAAAAAATAAAATGAAAGATATTGAAAGATAGATAATAGCAACAAAGGATAGTAAAGGAAAATAAGGGAAAGAATTACTATAAGCATCTTTTTCTTTTTCATCTGGCAGGAAAACACACTAAAAATTAGAAGAAAGCAATATTTTTGCAAACATGGTTTATTCAAAAGAATTTGACAAGTAACATGATATCGCATTGGCTTCAGTACATGAGTGAATTACTCTAATGAAAAACCTGGCATTGTCCTTTTACCAGTGAAGGTTGAAATAGACATTCTGAATCCTAGAGGAGAACTTGGCAAAGACCAAATGTAATTATGAAAAGACCCACTGCCTTGGGAGATACCTGCCTTGAGAACAGATATCTAAGTAGAATCTTGGACCTTCTGCTCCAAATGGTGCCTAATTGAATCTGTTGGATGCTGAGTGTATATGCATCTTGAGTTCCATGGTACTTAAAATGCTACATTTTCTGGAATTGCCTGAAAAGTAAAAGTACAGAACTCTGTGAAGCTTGAAGCAACTGCAGTAAACATCGTTATAAAATCGTAAAGGAACAAGAAATGCTAATAATCCATCCCTTTTAGCTACTCTAAAATGCAAATATGCACATTGCTAAGTTGCACCATAGCTCAATAGGAGCTTGGCATAGTTTTTGGTAAAAACATTATCAGTGTCCTCAGAAAAGGGCTACTCTCCATGATGATGCACTGGTCATAAGTACTCTGCCAACAGATGGACTACATTCCAATTTAATGCATTTTCCTTTTAGGACTGTGGATTTTCCAAGTTTTCTTTATATCAACTTTACCTCTAGGAATAAAACTCATATTCTTTGGCACAATCATCCAATGAAGACAGAAACAATACCAAGGCAATAACAACAGCATACACCAAAAGACTCCCTGTCTAAACACTTTTATAAAGATCTCCCTGGAAACCAAAACAAGGCTTGTAAAGAGGACTGAGTTGAAAACCAACGTATTTTTCAGACTCAGAAGTGCACCTTTGTTCCTGCCACATAAAAGAAAAGCAAATCTTTGTTTAATGGTTAACAGTTTTTGGCAGCTACTACCTTTTAAACAACGCCAGGGCTAAGATTACTATCTGGAGAGGCAAATTACAGATCATTTGGACAGCAGATTATGCCATGTTGACCTGCTCTGAAGTTGATTTTCAACAGTGATTATATTCTTATTGTGCACTCCACATTTGCTTGAGCCTTGTTATCTGCACTCAGTGGTAATAGAGCAAGCAAATGCATTTGTGCCAATGTTGAAAACTGGCCCAGAAGCTAGAGGGATCCATGTAACACATGACTAAGGTTTAGACTCAAGAAAAGTCTTGTTCAAGCAGAAATTCAAACTGAATCAATTTTAAAAATTAGAAAATACCAATCTGCTGATCTTTAAACCTGAAAATTGATTTCATCATGCCATGTGATTTAACTATGAATTAACTATTGTATAAGGATGTGAGTATCTTTAAAATAAAATCATGTCTTCCTCCTAAGCACAGTAAAATGAAAAAAAAACTGCTTGAGAAAAAAAATCTTTAAGTAAAATAAACTTCAAATTTAATTTGGCTGGAGCCTTTAGTCCAATTCTCAGAAAGACAAGCACAACACACAATAACATGTTTTATACATTTCATAGTTACATTGGGGAGCTACCATGAAGGATATATGTTAGGAAGAATACCAAGTAGAAGAAGCAAGTCCATCTGTCTGGTAGCCCAAAAAGAATTCCTTCCTCCATTCCCCCACCTATTTGTCCTCTCTCTGCTACCCTAGGCTGGTAGTGCCAAGCTATGCATTTACTGCCAACAGAACCAATTGGCTACACTGTCCAGTCATAACAGACATCTTTACATATTTTGACTTGTGCGTTAGATGATGTGCCAACTCAGTTTTCTTAATATTGGTCTTATAATCCTCAAATGCTGTTGTATAATAAAAATATAATTCATGATAGACAAACTATAGCTTGAATAAAATTTGAATTAACTTCAAACCATTTCTGAAAACTGAGTGTAACCACAATCATTTGAGAAAAGTAGAACCTTGGAATTTTAGCTTCCACTTCATGTCATGAACAAATTAAATTTAAACAACGCAATATTTTAAAAGATGCTTTTGTTGTAATTGAAGATATTAGATCACAAAGTACCAGAGGACACTGATAAATTATTATTATTTCTGTTTATGTGATTAAATTTTCTTCAGTTTTAAAGTCCTTTGGTAGACTCATACTTAAATATTTACTAGTGGAACTAAAAAGCGTAGGATATTTATGTATATATTGTGGTGCTAGAGGTTGAATGTACAGTCTGGCACATACTAGACAAGTGCTTTACCACTGAGTAACACTCTAGACCAAGATATGCTTTAGAGGATTACAGTTAAAACAAATAATAACAGATAGAGATGATTAATGAAATAAATTGATTAACATTGATAATTATTTAAACTCTTCAGTTCTCACTGATGCATTATGCCTCTTCTATTTCTGCATATGTTTTTGAAATAAAAATAATATCAAATTAAATTATTTTCTAGAAAAAAATAAGGACAAAACCAATGTAGAATAGTTTGTCATTAAAACTTGAAGGGATGATTGGCACTGGGATGGTTGAAGGTGCAATGGTACTTACGACCATGCCCGGCAATCTGGGTTCAGTTTCTGGGATGTATACAGTGGAAGAAAGAGCCAACTCCCGCAAGTTTTTCTCTGACCTCTTTACTTATGCCACACATGCGAGAGAGAGAGAGAGAGAGAGAGAGAGAGAGAGAGAGAGAGAGAGAGAGAATACAACTTAATTATATTAAAGGAATAATAATACCATACTATTATACAAAATATCTAAATCCCAGAGAAAGGACCTGCCACAAAACCGGATCTTAAATGTTTGCCAAAATGCAAAGCACCTGGAAATTTTAAATATTGTTATTGAGAATACAAAAAAGTGGGACATCTTTAAAATATTTAAGCAGTTTCTTATAAATTTACATATAAAATTATCGTACAGTACAACTGTATCAGTTTTGGCACTTACCCATGAAAATTTAAATTTTATGATCACACAAAAATCAACTATGATGACCAAAAGGAGACCTTGGTAAGGAAGAAGCAGAAAGCCCAGACTGAGGTTCTGAGAGAATAAGAAGACATTTCTGTTTAAAATCAGTGATTTAGCATTATTTGTCTTTACTGGCACATTCTAAGAGAGGTAACTCTGCATCTCCAGCCTCAGGACAACAGTCTCGACAGTAAGATCATTGTTCATCTATCAGAAGCTGAGTGTACTGATGACCCACTACTATGGGGAGCCATAATCCTTGATGACACTTGCACATAACTGGCAGGAGCTGGTAATAGTAGAGGGAGGGGAAACTCTAATCTAGATATATTGTATGAGAAAAGACTATATTTTCAATAAAATGTAAACAAATGAAAAAAATTAAGAGGCCAGAGAGGTGGCTCAGCCATTAAGAGCACTTGTTGCTCATACAGAGGACCTGGGTTGGATTTCCAGCATCCTCAGGATGTTTCACAACTATCCATGACTTCAGTTCCTGAAGAGCTATAAACAAAACAAAACAAACAAAAGCAAACAAAACAGAAACAAACAAAAGACAATAAAAGAACATGGAGCAAAAAAAAAATGGAGCAAAATATTCTCAACAAAATATAAGCAAATGAATTTAACAGGATATCAAGTAGATCATATACCATGATCAGGTAAAATTTATCTTAGCACTATGAGGATTGTTTGCAATATGTAAATCAATTAATGTGCTATAAGCATAAACAGAACAAATAACCAAAATTGATCATTTAAATTGGTGCAGATAGATATTTGATAAGGCTCAACATCATGCTATGATTAAAAACTTCCAGTGCATTACATATAGAAAAATACTGCCTCACAATAATTAAAGTTATAGCTGACAACTGCACAGAAAATATGATGCATGGGGAAAAAACAGAAAGTGTATCCTCTACGTTTGGAAAAAAACATTGTTAATGTTCACCACTCTTGTTCAATATAGCATTGTAAGTCCCAGCAAATAAGCAAAGTAAAGAAATAGTAAAAGATGACAGTAAATAATATATGTTTGTAGATGATTCAATTCTGTATATAGAAAAGTCTTATATTTAATTTATTTATCTTACTTATCTAATTTAGGGATTCCATCCCTAAATTTTTAGAACTTAATGAACAAATTAAGGAACATAGCTGAATAGAAAATCAACATTCAAAAACGGTAGCATTTTTATACACAAGTAATGAATTTGCTGGAAAAGAAATGAAACCAATCCGATGTTACTAAATATCTAAAAATGTTTAGGAAAAATTTTACCAAGAAAGTGAAAGTCATCTGTAGTAAAAGCCAGAAATGTGGGTGAGATATGTTATAGGTACACAAAAGGAGAAATACAATCAATGTTCATGGATTAGAAGTATCAATATTGTTAAAATAACCATAGTACTCAAAACAATCTCTAGATTCAATGTTATCCCCTAAAATTACAATGACTTTCTTAAAATTGAGAGGAAACTACAAATACAGAAGGGCCACAGAAGCCAAAGAGATCCTGAACAAACAATAAACATAAAGACCAAAGGCATCATATTATCTTACTTTAAAACCTACTGCAAAGCTACAGTTACTGAAACAGCATGCTATGAATATGACAACAGACACTCAGACAAATGGAACAAAACAGAGAGTCTGGAAATTAATTCATGCTCATCCAGCCAACTGATTTTTAATAAAGTCTCCCAGAACATGTTGTGAACGAAAAATGAATACAGATATTCAGAAGAATGAGAATAAATTTTTATGTGATACTGCAATAATGTGGCACACAGACATACATTTAGGTATCCATATTAGATAAATAAACATCAATAAATTCACAATAATGTGATGTACAAATGGAATGGGATTTCATTAAGACTTAGGGCTAAGGAAGTCTTACAATTTATAATAGCGTGGATGGATCTGCATAACAATATCATGTTGAATGAGACCCATGAAGCACAGGAAGACAAATAATCCATGTTGTCATTCATGTATGTAAACCAATATCAACCATGTAACATAAAAAATGGAGTAGTGAACATTTGAAATAGAATGGTAAAGATACAGAAAAAAATTAAGAGGAACTATTAGGAACTGGGAAGGCTGCTGGGGGAAAAGGCTTTGTGGGTAAGAAAGGGAGACTGGCACATTCAGTCTATGCATGTATGGAAATGTCAGAGTAACTTTCATTAATTGTCATAATTAATATATATGAATAAAATTTAAATAAGATGAATGATAATTATTTGACACTTTATGAAAATACAAAGTAATAATTATCTTTTAGGTGAGGGATGTAGTCAACTTTGAATCTTGAACACTTGTAGCACACTTTTGCTATTCATTAATACTTACTGAGTGAATAATTCTCGGGGATTAGAGCAAGCAATACAGTTGGAAGAGATTGTCAAACTTCTTTTGTTCAAGTTTTTCGATTATTTCACTCAAAGATTTTACCTGCATGTTCTTCCAGTTTGGAATCAGAGTCTGCATTCAAACAGAACTTTTTTCATCTTAAAACTATTTGTTAGTTGCATGAAACTCTCTGTGAATTCCTTCCAGCTAAATATTCCATCACTCTTTTGTTCATTAAAAGAAATCTATTCCAGCAGTTCAGCTTTATAAACAACTTTTCAATAAAAAATGTGTTTGTATTGAAGGAATGAAGCCCATTTTAGACAGGAAATAGGCTCCAGGTTCCAAATTCCATGTCTCTGTTTCAACCAGGAACATGATTGGGAGAACACTGAATGGGGACTGAGAGGCCTTTTCTGTTCCTTCACAACTGAGACAAACAAACAAACACACAGACAATGAATCTTAAAATTCTTGGCTTTCTACGATCAAGGGAAGGATTTCCTGTGTTAAATATCTAGGTGAAAGATAAGGAGAGTGAGAGAAATAGACAGAGAACCAGAAACTTTTATTTTCGGATGTAAGAAAAGATTTTGAGCCTATTCATTTCTTGTGAATATTTCTTTAATCAGCTGATAAAAGTAGGGGTATAAATTTGTAACAAAAAGCCATGGGTTCTACTCTCGATTTTTTGTTCTCCTGCTATGTGACCTTAGGACTTTATAAAATGACATTAATGCTGCCTAATTGAAAAACCATTGTAAATGGCAACCAATAATCAATAAACACCATGAATAGGAGCTGATAGCCCCAGATAAAATAAAACTAAAATACATGTTGATTTTATATATTATATGAAAGCAACTTTACCAATGCTGATGATAATGTCCCTTTTGGAGCTTAGAATTTAATGAAGAAACAGAGATAACTATTAGACAATGGAAATAAGCCTTCCATTCTTCCTGTTCTTCATTCATTGTCTATATGAGTGAGTAAAATGGGTTTCATATTTTAATTTTCAATGACACTAAATATAGATAGAAACATTTAAAAATAAATACTGTGAGTAGGCATCCAAAGTGTCCTAGTGAAAAGAACCAGTAATCAATATTGAGAGTCTTCCACAAGACTAAATCTGAAACTGACACCACTCAGGAGACTGTGGGTTGTTTCATCCAGCTAGAGTTAGCCCCAATCTCAGGAAGCAGCTCACAATGAAGGCATAGTTCTTCTATCCAGCTTCTGATATTTTCTTTGAAACTTTTAGTCATGTTACTTTTTCAGCAATGCACCTCCATTTCATGGAAATCTTAGATTGTAATGTGACAACCTAACAGATTTTATATGTTTAACTGAGATTATAGTATAGTGGCACAGTACTTGTCTCTTAAACAAATGGCTCTGGATTTCACTCCAAATACCACCTTAGAAAAAAACCAGCAAAACAAAATGGAAACACACTCATTACATGTGCTAAAACCTTTCTCAGTCTATGAATTCCAGATTAGTAAAAATCTTATAATTTGGAAAACTCTTTATTCACATAATGGCTTATTTGAGAAAACTGAATATCTCTGTATCCCCAAACCCATATGATGGGAACCCCACTACTTTTGTATTTAACATCCAAGTTTTTAAACAAAATCCTTAGAGTCCTCAAATTGCTTAGTGGTGAATATTTTTCAGTAAAGCCACATCATATAACCACATTTGCTGAACCATAGCGTTTGCTGTGGTCACTCTCCAAATCTGGCCTGTGGCTTACTTAATTTCTGCCCAAAGGAATGCATGAATATCATCATCAGAATGAATCTCTAGTCTGTTTTCTGTTTGGTGGTAAAAGTCGTTTATTTCTCACAAGGTAGAAGCAAATTGCTGACAAAATTCTCAGATGAAAAGCAATTTACTTAATATTTCAAGTCCAATATTGCAAAATAGTACATTAAGACTGGGATACTTTACATCTTACACCAGCATTTACTCTTATGAAATATAAGATATGAAAGCAGCTATTTGATATTTTATTGAAACTGATTCTTTTACTTCAAATCGAATCTCTATAAAGTGTGGCATGGGTGGAAAATGAATTTCCAGACACCTGATAGGACATTGTGGGCACTGAAAATATTCAATTATTTTTCTCTTTTCATTCATCCTATATAGTTAATAACCACAGAGTTTTGCCTTTGCTTACAACTATATAACTTCCAAGTGTGTTAAAATTGTAAAATATCATATTAAGCTAACAAAGACTTCTAAAGTATTTTTAATGCTACTTGAGAATAAATACACAGAAATATCTTCACAGGGATTCCAATTCTAGCAAAAAGATTTCAAAGATTCAAGACAAGCCCAGAGGGTAAAAGAAAAATAAAATTGATACCTCACTCTCAATATATATATATCATCCTCTTCTATTTAGCCACCATTCTATGTTAAAAGTTTATATTTCAAAGATATAATATTTAAGGAGAACATTACACAAAACTGCAAGCCAGAGATGTATCATAAGATGAAGAGAATGCTAGTGTTTTCTTTACACCAACTTATTAAAATAATTTAAAGCAAGAACTTGATTCAAATTCCCCATGTCATAAAATTCCAAGTTAAGAGGACATTTAATAACAGTGAGTTGTTGTCAGTTTGGATCAAGCCATCTGAAAAAAAATCTTCATATAAAGTACTTGTAAATAAGTGTATAATATATGTTAGTTATGGAAATAAGTTATAAACAATTACTTAGTTAACCTCCAAATTAATGCTTACTTTTCTATCTAGAAAAAAAAATAGTAACTAAAGAAAATCAAAGACCCATTAATTCTTAGCCAGCATTCCCAGATTGCTGTGCTTTGTTTTAAATTACTATGCTCAATGCTTTTGTTGTTTTTTTTTTTTCAGCCTCTTCATAGGCATATAAGACAAGACAGGAGGTAATCAGGAGATAATGGTGAAATGAGGCCAACAAAGCAATTTGTTTCAGACTTGGCATACTAATGTCCAATACCATGAATTCAGCAAGCTTATTCCTTTGTGTATTATATACAGTAAGACTGTTCCAGATTTGACCTAGTGAACAGAGACCTTAAAGCCTACTTACTTACTCGGGCTTTTCATAGACAATGATTCTGTGGATACCAACCAACATTTTACTTTTTTAACCTCTCACATTTATGTTGCTTTCGCTCAGACTCTGCACTCAGTTCTAATCCCCTTGATATTGTTGTCTATGATCTTCCTATGATTGCTCTAATGAACCCTGCCTGCTTTTCCTTGTACCCTTTTAGGAGTGGCTTGATATTTTCTAGGTAATGGGGATTGGATCCAGGGCATTGTGAATGTTAGGCCAGCACACTTTCTCTAAGCTATATTCCTGCCAGTTACGCTTTTTGATCAAGTACCCAATTTCCAATTTATATTTAGCCTTTCCTGCACATATGCTCTCTGATGTCCAGACATTATTTGTCCTTGGCTAGCAGTTCCACATTATTTAAATGAGCAGCATGCGGAACAGCCTCTTCATCCATTAGCTTCATTAGCTTCCTGCTATTCCTGCCCTTACTTTCTATGTATGTTTATGCATTTTTGATCACTTTTAATGTAGAGTACCATCAGGAATAGTAGTAAAGCATCATATTCTCAGTGATCAATCAGTGATATAATGTGTCCTACTGATGTATTTCAAGTTATGTAGCATGTTTCTATTATTTCAATGTCTTCTCTAAGATGAGGAAGAGGCAAAAAAAAATTCTTCCAATAATAGATTACAATGGATACAAGTAGAAATGACGTAAATATCTCAAAGTTGAGTAGTTGGAAAATTGAATTAGAGTTAGAATGTTGTTAATGGAGTTAATGTGATAATGGATGGAAATGACTGCATAGAAAAGGAAGCTTCCATTAGGATTATAATGTCAATGCTATAATTGTCTCAGGAAAAAGTCATCTTGAAATACCAGTGGATATTAAAATAGGATATTGGTTTAAACAGTATTACTCCCAACCTACATATTCATTTCAATATGGTAAACCAATACTGAAGAATCCTAGTAGACATCATCTTAGCCAAGTGGGCAAGCTTGGTAGTAGTAGTGGCTATGAGCATCATGCACCTCAGATACAATATACTGCAAAGTATTTTCTTCTGTAGTTTTCTTACCACAAATGCATACCCAAATGGACGTGGCAGAATACATAACCAACCTAAATTGAAGGTCATTCTCTAAAGAAGTAGCTGGTACACTTCAAAACTATTAAGATGCTGAAAGACATGGGGAAAAAATAGCAAACCCTTGGAGATCAGAAGAGTCTAAGGCGGCATGGTAAGTTAATACAAAATATCGTTCTGGATGAGATCATTGAACAAACAAAAGACTATGAAAAGCATAATGTGATTGCATATTTTCTTATTGCCCATTGTGTCCACTGGTGTCACATTCAGCATAACATGCTTCTAGAACAAACAATAAATTTGATTGAACAGTACCAACATTATCTTCTGAATAATTTGACCTTTCTGAGCTTGTAGATGCAGAAGGAACCTATACATGGAGTGGGGCAAATGGATAGGACCACTGAGCCAATCAGTCAAAGCATCCAGAACAATACTGGAGATTTTGGTACTGATATTTTCTAGTAATCATTCCTTTATATACAATCCATAGGAGTAAGAAAGTGATTGTGTTTTCTTAAGATGGTGAGTCCACTTTCAGGGTAAAATAAATAGAACTCATGTCACCCCTATAATATAAGATTGCCAAAATGCTTACCCGGGAGTATTTGTTTTATTTGAAGATCAGAAGTTGGCAAGGGTGATTATTCCTTGAGAAGAGTAATCTTGTGTAAAAACAGTTAGGAGGGCAGCATTTTATGTACACCACTTACAGATAAGCAGCACATAGACTATTTAGACTTTGGTAAGACCTACATGTCTGATTAACATGGTTTAACCACAGTTTTCAAAGTAACTCAATATTTTTTAAAAAAAACATAAATACCTATTCATCTGGAGAGTCTGGTCCTTAGAGAAATCTTAAGGAACATTGTTCAATGTTATTTTTTTTCTGTTTAGGGAATGCACATTTGTGCAATTAAATACTGATAACAAGAAACAGACATTTACTCCATTGTAAGAAGTCAAAACTCAATTTGGAAAATTAGGTACAATTTTAAAATGCTCTTAATACCTGGTGGAAATAACTTCATAGGAAAAGAAAGAAAGCTCCCATTTTATATGTCACAAATTGTTGTGTAGAATTTATGAAGTCAAGTGAGGTATGCAGCTCTAATTTCTAAATTAAACAATGCAGATTTATTAAATATACAGACAAAAAAGCTATCATAAAATTTTATATTAATATTGAACAGTTACTGAACTTCTAGTGCATGCTTTGTATCTCTTCTCTCGCCTTGCACAGTGCTCATATAAGGTAACTACCATGCTGCTGTGAGTCTGGATTAAGAAATCTTCCTAGTCACATAACTTAGTAACATAACAGGTATCTATGTCTCTGATTCATTATAAAACTTCCCATCTTTGCTAAACATTAAAGTCTATGTGCATATACATATATATGCATGTAGTATATTATTTAAACCAACACGCATGCAATATATACAAAATCAATGCATTGCTACTGTATCTCATATATTTGTTTTAGCCATTCCTACCTCTTCATAGAACCTCCTGCCTTGTTTTTGTAACAATTCTTTGCTGCTTTAGCAAAATCTGTCTGTATTCATTTCTGCTGTCTAACTTCAGTGTTAGACCACATGTGATATTTCAGTTTTATTTGGGTTCTGCACATGTATGGATTTCATAATCTGCCATTAGTTGCCAATGACACAGAATCAAGGGCCTTTCCTTGTGTTTGTTGGCAACTCTTATTCCTTTGGTCACACTGAGGATATTATAAGCCTGTGAGCCCTGCTGGGTTCCCAGGAGTTCTTGTCTAGCAGGTCAGATATCATTTTAGGCAAATTCTAATTGCACACCCTAGACTTTTGTACTTCTATCTTTGGAAATTTATTTATGCTTCTGTTTAGAATGTAGGCTTCCATTTTTATGATATCCTTTCAAAATATTAAGTGATCCGTGAGAAAGATAAAATATCTTTATTGAATTATCTTTTCTTGTGTAGCCTTCATTATGCAGTTTCTCAGCATGAGGCTAAGGCAAGATTTGCTACTGACTGGGTGCCAAGCTGTCCACTATATCACGTCTATTGAATACCCACACCATATGAGTTCATGTCCAGAGTTTTGAGCATCCTCGGATCAACTCCCTCCCTTCCAAAGCCTTCCTAGGGTGATTTTCCTATTTCCTGTCATGCTGACTGTACCCTTGGAGGAGATTTGAAGTCTGAAACATCTTTGATGTTTTCTTCTAGCCATGCCAAAGCCTCCCCAGGGGAAAACAGGCTCCCTCAAGCTGGTGTAAATGGAGTTTTCAGTGAGGAGCATCTGCCAAGCTGTTGTGTTTCATGGCTCTCTCTTTGATGTCTAGCTAGCATGGTGCCTTGTATGCCCACCCAGTATTTAGCGTGTTAGTGAGTCCTCATTACCATCACCTTACTATGGAAACTTGCATGGAAAATATTTCTGGAACTCATCCCAACCTTCCTTCTTCAACACCAAGTTTATTTCCCTCTTCTCATTTCATCCTCTTCCCTCTTCTTTCTAACATAAAGACATTTGAGTGATATAAAGAAATTTCAATAAATTAAAACAAAACTGAAAATCAAAACAGGACGGGGTAAAACCTTGGTTCCATTCAATGACCAACTACAGGATTAGAGTATATTTAAGCATCATATATATTTTGTATAGGAAAACAAATCTATGATTCTTGGCATCAGATCTCCTGAAATGGCTTTGGAATCATTCCATGTGCCAAGTTTAAATATGTTATCTTTTTCAGAGGTTTGATAAATGTGTCTATGGAGAGGCTAACCCAAAAGGATGCTAGCAAATTAAGCAATCCTTTTCACTACTTATCAATATATTCATGGATACCTAGAGACAACTTTCACCAAATCATTTTATTTTATTCTTATGATAGTTGGTTTCTGAATGAAATAACCTTTTTTACACAAAACACAGTGATACAACTTTTCAGGAGACAATGCCAAAGTAAGAATTTTAATAAGTATTGTATCATCCACAATGAAAGGATACACTTTAGTTTATAGACTTTTAGAACTCAAAAAGTACCAGAAACCCTGTATACAAAGGAAGTTACTGAGACATGAGCAGCATGCAAACCTTGAATTCAACGTTATCTATTAAGCCATTTGCCCAGGAAATTCTTTCTAAGCATTATGTTTTTCCTTTTGATTTGGGTGATTGGGAATTGGTATTTTCTGTGTTCTTGCCAATATTGGCTGATATTTAAAACAAGTGACTTGTCAAATATACATTAAGACTAGTCTAACGTCTTTCATCCCCACATTCTGCACTTTGGAGGCAAACAAGGCAGATCTTTTTAGTTTGGAGGCAGCCTGGTCCACAAAGCAAGTTCTAAGTCAGCCAGCAATACACAGAAAACACATATTTTTGACCCAACCCCCAGTCACTTCACACAAAAGACTAGTCTAGGGCAGTGTCTAGCCGTGTGAGTGTTTTCCAAGAGACAGACTAAACCATATAGAGCCCTAAGATTAGCAGTGTCATGTTTCTTCCAATGCAATCCACAAAACTCAAGAAGTTTAAAAAGCCGAAGGTCCCAAGTGAGGATGCTTCAATCCCACTTGGGAGGGAGAAGAAAGCAATCACAGGAGGGGAGGAGGGAGGGAGGGACCTGAGTGGGAGAGGGCGGGGGGAGGGTAAAAGGGGAACATGATCAGTTTTCGTTGAGAACAGGAGAGAAATCCTGAGGGCCAGCAGAATGAATAGAAATATGCAACCTCTGGGGGTGGGGTGGGAGGTAATGGGATCCTCTAGAATGTACCAGAGACCCAGAGGGAGGGACCTTAGATGAAATGTCCAACAGTCGGAAGAGGGAACTTATAGAATCCAACTCCAGCAGAAAGACAGGGCATCAAGTGGAGGGATGGGGTTGCCATCCCACAGTCAAAAACTCTGGCCCAGAACTGTTCCTGTCTGAAAGAACTGCAGGGACAAAAATGGAGAAGAGACTGAGAGAAAGGAGGCCCAGTGACCAGCCCAAATGGGGACCCATCTCAAGGAGAGGCTCCAAGGCCTGACACTATTACTGATGTTATGGTATGCTTACAGACAGGAGCCTAGCATAGCTGTCCCCTGAGGGGCCCAACAAGCAGCTGACTGAGACAAAAGTAGATGCTTACACCCAACCAATGGACAGAAGCTGAGGACCCCTATGGTTGAATTAGGGAAAGACTGAAAGAAGCTGAGGAGGATGGCGACCCAATCAGAAGACAAGCAATTTCACCTAACCTGGAGCCCTGAGATCTCTCAGACCCTGAGCTACCAACCAGGCACCATACACTAGCTAGTTCTAGGTCCCCAGCAGAGGACTACTTGGTTTGGCTTCAGTAAAAGGTGTACCTAACCCTTGAGATACTTGAGGCCCCAGGGAGTGGGGAGGCCTGGCAGGGGTTGGGGTGGGGTGGGATAGGGGTGGTGACATCTTCTTGGAGACAGAGGCAAGGAAGAATGGGATGAGGAACTGTGGGAGGGCAAACCAGGAAGGAGATAGTGACTTGACTGTAAAACAATAAAAGTAATAAAAGAAGGAAAGAAAGAAAATGCCATGAAAGTGGGGTAAGGATAGAAATCATATTTCTGTTGGCTCACATTTAACTATGGAATAGAGCAGAGCAACAAAAGAGATAATCCAGATACCTAAACATGATGTGTTCATGAGATTTGGTACTGTTCATTTTGTGATGAAATTTGAAGGTGAACATTTGGCTTTCCAAACAGATACACTTCAAACATTATGGATTTAAAACATTGCACAGAGGCACTAGACAAGTTTTTGAGATTAGCCCTACTAAAATCCCTCTCCAAGCTTCAGCAGCAGAATTCTGCCTCCTATTGGATTTCATACCCTAAACAGTTTTGAAGATGTTTTGTTCTCCTTGAACAACATTACTTCCAAGAAAAAGAAAACTCTATTAGATGTGTTAGCCCAGCCCAGCCGCATCTGCAGTTTTTTCAAAGGAGACATAGCACAAACATTCTTGCAAGAGTAATAGCCAAAATATCAGATGTGGTATCTAGTGATATGCTTTTTTCATGATTGTACTAAATATGATTCCAAAGGGGATATACATATATGTTTATATCCATTTTTATATTTATGTGTTTCGTATGTATTTACTTATTTAAAAAAGAATACACTCTCTTGTTTGGTGGAAGAAAAACAGAACTAAATCTCCAATGAACAGAAAGTATTGCACTGAGCACAAGTTTTAAAATTCTTGACAAAGAATTATGGAAGGTGCCCTGGACGTTGTTTTATGTTCTTGACTCTACAAATAAATAGAAAATATTATCCTTGTCATAAAGTACTTATTTTAAAAACAGAAAGTGTGCTGGTCACCCAGGTAGCATTCAGGCATATTCATGTTTATCATTGCCCTTTTTAGAAGAGCTAAACTGTGAGAGTAGTTTAAGTATTCACATGAAAAAAAGGAAAAGAATATGAGAAATTTTATTTATCCATGAAGAAGAATAAAATTAGGTCATTTTCAGGAAAGTGGGGGATATTGGAGGTTATGGTGTTAAGGGAAGTTAGCAGACTCAGGAAGACAGGAGAGCTTTTGTCATATGTAGAATGTGTGTGTGTGTGTGTGTGTATGACATGAAAATAAAAAGAAGTTGATGAAAAGAGAGGAAGAAATCCAGAAGGAGAGAGGAAAACAGGAAAGTGATGGGGGATAAAGTACTGCATATTTTCTATCATATAAATCTAGATTTAATCCTCTCTCTCCATCTCCTTCTCCCTCTCCATCCCCCCTCTCTGCACGTGTGAATGCATGTTCACGTGTGTGTGTGTGTGTGTGTGTGTGTGTGTGTATGTGTAAGTGTGTACACATACAATACAATATGAAAGCAGAAAATTGGGCCATATTTGAAGAAACTGGTAAAGGGGCAAAGGGATGGAAGAAAGTAAGAGGAAGAATCCATGTACAATGACATAATTGTATGGAAATGTCACAATGAAATCCATTATATTTATACTAACAATACTAATAATAAAGTTCAATGAAAGAAGGTCACTTGACTTAAAATATTGGTCACAGGAAATGGCGGCAAATTTGTCATTTTCATGTAAAATTTGAACCAACATAATCTTTTTCTTTTTTGTATATTGAAAATATTTTTAAGTTATTTTTTATCTTTTGAGATTATAATATAATTACATCATGGCTCCTATCCATTTGCCCTCTCTATACCCTGCTCCTGGCTTTCATTCAAATTCTTTGTCTCCTTTTCATTAATTTCTTTCCATAAATGTATACTCCTACATATATAGATAAAACCTGCTCAGTCAGTATAATATTACTTATATGTTTTCAGGGCTGATCATTTGGTATTGGGTTACCAAATTATATGTTCCTCCTTGGGAGGAGCTCTCAGCACTCCTCAGTCACCTGTAGTTTTTAAAATAGAGTTGAAGATTGATGGCCTTTCTCTGGCCCACATTAAGACATCCATATTGTTGTCCTTGTCCAGCTGATTTTTAAGCAATAATGCTGTTAAGATCTTATGGGTATAGATTCTGCCATTCCTAGGAAATACAATTTTATATCAACTTCCTTGATCCTCTGACTCTTACAATCTTTCTGCCCCCTTTTAGGCAATGATTCCTGAACCTTTGGTGTGGCACCTGTTATGTAGATATATCAATTGGAATTGGGCTCCACAACTCTACATTTTTTTAATTGGATATTTTATTTATTTACATTTCAAATGCTGTCTCCTTTCCTGGTTTCCCCCCCGCAAACCCTCTATCCCATCTCCTCTCCCTGTGCTTCTATGAGGGTGCTCTCCCACCCACCCCATCCCAATTCACTGCTCTGGCCTTCCCCTATACTGGGGTATCAAGCCTTCATAGGACCAAGGGCCTCTTCTCTCATTGATGCCAGATAAGGCCATCCTCTGCTACATATGAAGCTGGAGCCATGTGTACTCTTTGGTTGGTGGTTTAGTTCCTGAGAGCTCTGGGGGGTCTGGTTAGTTGATACTGTTGTTCTTCCTATGGGGTTGCAAACCCCTTCAGCTCCTCCAGTCCTCGCCCTAACTCCTCCATTGGGGTCCCCATTCTCATTCTGATGGTTCACTGCAAGCATGCCACATCTGTATCAGTAAGGCTCTGGCAGAGCCTCTCAGGAGACAACTATATCAGGCTGTTTTCAGCAAGCACTTCTTGGCATCTGCAAGCTAGTGTAGCCATTCTAATATGTAATAAAATTGAATTTCAACCAAAATTAATCAAAAGAGACAGGGAAGGACACTTCATACTTATCAAGGAAAAATGTACCAAGATGATATCTCAGTTCATATGAATTTTAGGATTTGTTTTTCTATTTCAGTGAAGAATTAGATGGGCATTTTGATTGGAGTTACATTCCAATACAGAAAGCTTATAATAAAATGATCATTTTTTAATAATATTAATTCCACCAATCTGTGAATGTGGTATGTCTTCTTATTATCTAGTGTGTTTATCTTAAAGAGAGAATCTTTTGTCCAACATGTTTTAGTACCTTTGTCATTAATCACTACTAAAATTCTGCATGTGTGCATACATGCTTGCGTGTGTGTGTCTATGTGTGTGTGTGTGTGCGTGTGTGTATGTGTGTGTGTGTATGTGTGTGAGAGAGAGAGAAAGAGAGAGAGAAAGAGAGAGAGAGAGAGAGAGAGAGAGAGAGAGAGAGAGAGAGAGAGATATGAAGACAGAGGATGATGTGCATTGTCCTTCTCTATCATTCTCTACCTATTTCCTTGAGATAGGGGCTCTCAACAAAACTGGAGCTAGCCTGGCAGCTCACAGTCCCAGCAATTCTCTTGTATTCATCTTGGATACAGTTAATTGTATCTTACCATGCTCAACTTTTCATGTGGGTGTTGGAGTTTCACACTCCAGCTTTCTACTGGGATTTTTCTTAGGATTGCATTATATTTATAAATCACTTTAAGAGATGAAATGATCTTAACTTTCTAAGCCTTGAAAACTCTATAACATTTATATAGACAATTATCTTAGGAAAGATTTTATGTTATTGGAGTGTATCTTACATATAGTGTGTCTATATTAGTTATATTTATATTGCTGTGACAAAAGTACCTAAAAGAATCATGGGAGAACAGAGTGACTATTTCAGTCTGGCAGAATTTCAAGTCATAGCCCTTGCTTCAATTGGTTCTTGAGCCTGCTCTGATGCAGAGTAACATGGCAGTGGGGACAGGTAGTAGAGACTACTCTTAGATCCTGGAAGACAGAAAACATGGGAAAAGGGGGAGGAGAGAAGTGAAAAGCAGAGGAGGGAAAAGAAAGAGAGAATAAGTGAGGAGAGGAGAACAAGGCAAGAAACAGCCCACAAGGAGAGACACCTATACCTGTATCTTTCAGTCAAGTCACAGATCGTAAATTTTTTAGAATTTCACAGATCAGTGCCACTGACTTGGGACCAAGATTCAGCACATCAGATGTGGGGCGTATTTCACTTTTTAAGCCATTACATTGTCCAGTCCATCCCTAAGCATTTCATATGTTTATTCTATTCTAGATGATTTTATTTCAGTTTCTATTCGTTGCATGCCAGTACAATTATTTTTGTATGATACTCTTGTTCTAACATGCAACTTTATTCAGCTCACTCAATAGTTCCAGAAGCTTCTGACATGTATTTCAGTGGGTTTGAACATTTCTGTATCAAGCTACTATGGTATGTGGAATACAAGCACCTGTGCTTCTACCTTTTAACATGAATGACTTTATCCTTTAATTTATTTCTCTGTCTCTAATTTCTTATACCATGTTTTATATAGGTGGTAAAATGGGCACCCTACATTTGTTTTTAATTTTATAAAATTTCCACTCTTTCATAATGAAAAATACAATTGCAGCTGTAGATTTACAAAGATACCCACTATAACACTGAGGAATTTTCCTTCTATTCTTTTTTGCTGGGGGGATTTTTTTTTTTCAGGTATAGATGTTGAGTTTTTCAACATGTTTTCTCTGTGCATGTTATGGAAATGAACTAGTTCTTTTCTTTTTTAAGTTTGTTGATATAGTGATTTATATTAATTTGTTTTTATATTTTATGACAACCTACATTTCTGAGTTCAACCATGAGTGAACATGATATATATTATCCTTTTAATACATTGCTGTTCCATTTACTATCACTTAATTGTATACCTCTAGTATACTAAGTATTTAAAACTGTTGAATGTATCCCACAAAATCACATACTTCTTTCATGGTTGGTTTTCTTTCTTTCTATTTTTAGTTGAGTGTGATGAATAGAGCTGTAAAAACATATGCTCAGCATTATACCTGAGTATTATAATTCTTTGGCTTAGAATTGTCAAAGGGGTTTTAGATTCAATTCTATTTAAGCTTAAATTGCATTTCTGGGTTTTTAGGGACATGAAAATAATGAGCACATGTTCCTTCCTGTCTATGACAAGGGATCCAGGTGTGAAGCTTTACCTACATCCCAAATTTTTGTTTTGATTTTTATTTCCACATTTTGACATATACAAATATTATAACATTCTACTGAACCATGGCTAAAGGACCTTTACATCCATATGTGTTGATGGATCAGACTTCCAGTTGGGAAAACTTATGACTACATTATAGTCTTTAAAATATTCACAAGTAACAGCTGTTTATCCTTGAGACATAATATATTCAGTTTGGATCCCAGGTAAACACGCTATTGTATAAATTGACAAGCCACATCTGTTTAAATATCTGTAACCTTCTAACCCTTTTGAACATGTTGAAAAATATCTGGAACGACCTGGTAAAAGAGTACAACTGATCTTCAGATTTACTTCTTTGTGTTACCACCTTTCAATATGTTTGGGATTAGTGTCCTGCTCTGTATAACACAGGCATTTAAATTATCTCAGAAGTCCATCTGCTATCAAATGCAAACTGTTTACACAACAGATAGACCCCCCCGGCCAACAGCTGAGTAATTGTCAGCCTTGAAGAAAAGAGCAGTAAATATATTAACAATTAATTGTGGGTAGTAGGGTATCATTTGCATCATGAAATATAATGCAGTCTACTCTATAATCCTCTTTGTAGAAAGCACCATTTAAACTCAGCATATTTATGTCTAAGAACCTTACTGACACATTAGATATTAGGCTAAAACATTCAGGGTGTTGCAGCAATTTTATTCTTAAGGTTTCAAATACTTAAGGCAGGCTTGTTTGCTGTTCGAATTTGTCTTCTGACTTCCTTCTGAATGATCCCATTTGAGGTTTTAAGAGACTAGAATTTAATATTTTAAAATCAACTTTAGCTATGGTTGAGTGGAGGTACATTTCTAAAGTGAATCATGGCCTTGGGTTAGCCACATTCTCATTCCCCCTTTTTGAGGTTCTTTATTTATTTATTATTATATTCTGGGAAAAGATAGAATGATAAATTAGTAGATATTTTGTTGACTAGGGTATGTTGCTAAGAAATTACTGAGCTATTTCACATGAGAAAATATTTTAAGCCTGCTCCCTAAGTAGTGGCTTTATGAACCAGAAGATGCCTTTACAAAGGAGGGAAGCAACCAACGTTCCTCTTGGACTATGATGCCTATGAACCAAAATGACCAGCATGCCTTGATAACCTTAAGGGCGCAGTAATGACACTCATACCTTGGTGGCCTATAATTACACTTAAGACCAACTAATAAACATGAAATCATGCCTGGTACTGAATATCAAATCAGCAACTCTGTGCTAATGAAGTCATGGATCTTGGAAAAGAACCTACAAACACTATTCTAGTAAACCACCACAATCCCTAACTACATTCTAAATATTCATCCTTATACCCATAGAGAAGTGTAGTCCTTAGGACCATTGAGGAAACTTTTCATTGCAATAGACACAGAAAGATGACTGCAGAAAACCTTAGTCAATAAAAATGTAGATTTATGGAGCCTAGTTCCAATTGATATATCTACAATATAGATCACTGCCTAAGAGGGGGCAGAAAGATTGTAAGAGCCAGAGGATCAAGGAATTTTATATGTGATTGTGTCTCCTAGAAATATCAGAATCTATACCCACAAAATCTTACCAGCATGATTGCTTACAAATGAACTGACAAAGGACAACAACATTGGATGTATTAAATTAGGCAAGGGAAAGGCCATGAATCCTCAACCTTATTCAAAGAACTATAGGCAACTAAGGAGTGCCAAGAGCAGAGAAATATGAGAAATATGGTCCCCCCCAGGAAAAATCACATAGCTTGGTTATCTCATACCAAATGGTCAGTTCTGAAAGCATGCATACCAGCAACATTGTAAAGACTATGCAGTTTTTATTCATATATGTAGGAATAGATAGATAGATAGATAGATAGATAGATAGATAGATAGATAGATAGATAGATATATCAATCAATGAATGGAGAGAGAGACCATGAATTTGAACAAAATCAAAAAGGGAGGAAAGAGGAAAGAGGAGGTCATGCATTAAATAAATAAAAAAAATCATTGAAAAAGAATAAATGAAATAGGTTTTTAAAAAGAGATTCTTTAACAAATGATACAGGCAAAAATAGATTTCCACATCTATAAAAGTTCAATTAAATCCATATTTCTTGTTGTAAAACAAAAATCAACTGTCAATGAATCAGGTATCTTAAAATATGAGACCTGGAATTCTGAAGCTACTAGGGGGAAACATAGGAGTAACATTTCAAGATATTGACTCAGACAATGATTTCTTAATAGGAGTCAAATAGATCAGGAAAACCAAAATTGACACATGGTATTGGGTGAAACTCAAAGTTTCTACAGAGTGAAGGAAAACCTAGTAATGGAAGTAATGGAATGACAATGATTCACCATTTTTTCATCTGACAAAAGACTAACATTTAGAATGTATAAATCACTTCAAAATCGAACACCAAATGAACAAGTAATCCACTCAGCAAATGGACAAGTGATCTGAACACACACTTCTCAAAACAAGTTCAAATTGATAGTATCTGAAAAAGCTTTTCCCTAATCCACATTAGGAGCCTTATCTCACCCCATTGGAAATGGCTATTATCAAAAAGAAAAGAAATATCAAGTGCTGATAAGGATGAGGGGGCAGAAAGCCCACCACAAATATTTTGACTGGCAGTGTAAATTATTTCATCCATTATGTAAATCAATTTGAACATTGATTAACATACTAAATATAGAACTGCCATATGATTCAGATATATACCACAAGACAAAGTCAATACCTAAAAACAGTACCTACGTTCCATGTTTTCCATGACACTATTCACAATAGCCACACTATGGAATCAGCCTCAGGGCCCTTCAACAAATAAATAGGTAAGATTTAGTTATATATCAAAAGTGGAATTGTATATATGGAACAAGATCACAAGATCGTGTTATTTGCATGAAGGTGAACGGGACTAGATATCACCATATTAAGCATAATACAGACCCAGACAAATAAGTATCTTATGTTTTCTCCCATTGTGAATAGTATATTTATTTTTATATATAATATAAAAGTAGTAGCGAGACTTCTGGGAAGTGTGAAAAGATGGGAGTAGACTGTTAGTTTGCCATTTCTTCTGGAATTGACACATATCTGTGCTGGACACAAGGTAGTAATCTGAGAGAAGGGAACTTTGATTTAAAAATTGCCTCCATTAAGATTTGGCTGCAGGCAAACTTGTAGGGAATTTTCTTAATTAGTGATCATTGGGAGAGGGCCCAGCTTGTGGGTGGTGCCATCCCTGGACTGGTGGCCCTGGAATCTATAAGAAAGCAGGCTGAGCAAGCTATGAAGAGCAAGCTAGTAGGCAGCACGCCTCCAGGGACTCTGCATCTGCTCCTGCCTCCAGATTCCTGCCCTGTTTAAGTTCCTATCCTAACTTCCTTCTTTGATGATAGCAACAAAGAAGTGTAAGCCAAATAAACCTGCTTTCTCCACATCTTGCCTTTTGGTGATGATGTTTCATCATAGCAATAGAAATCCAAACTAAGATAAGGAAAAACTGGATACTTATGAAAGTCAAGAAGTAAACTTTACATGTTGGGGAAACATCCACAAGAATCCCTCCACAGGATTATAGAAGCAGTAAAGAACTGTGGTTGGCCACAGTTTCAGAGTTTGAGAGTTTGGCCAGCCTTGATCTCTACAGATTTCTCAGACCTGTTGAACTGCCTGCAAGTTGTTCAGAAAGTTGTAGCCAGTCTCTCATTCTGTACACATTATTGCATTACTACCATCAACTCAAAAGTGGACTATAAATCTCTCAAGCAAAATACTTTCTACAAAAGGGCTGATAGTGAAGGTTATTGGTTGTTTTGGAAAATATTTAAGATTTTGTCTGAAATAGTAAACATCTTCCATGTAGAGCTTATTGATGGCCTTCAGATGCCATTAGAAATTATTCACAATTTTGCTTGTACCCAATGTGGTCAATGATACCAGTTTCAGACAGGTTTGTTAACAAGTTCTTGTTAAGTGTCCTACAGAATATTAGTCATGGTTGACTTTTTCACATAAAATGGGTAGTTAGTCATCTCAGATAATACAATGCTCATGATGATAAAATGTTCCTTTCTAATTTTCTTTCAGAGCATAGGATTGCAGTTTCTCCTGTACCATAAACTTCTTCTTCTTTTCTTTGTAAACCATTAAGTTGATGTGTGTTTTAGATTTGACACTTATCTTACTGGAGTTTGCTTTTGCTTACTGAATTTGATTTATTCCTTGTTTTCACATCAATAGCCTGGCTACTTTGGAGAAATTAAACTACAAATGTATATAATTTAACCATTTAAACCCTTTTCGTTTTTGCTGTGGTTTCACGATTCTTTCCTCCATTTAGATACTGTGCACATTTCCAGGGATGATCTCAGTTCTGGGCACTGGAAGGATGGTTATGTGTTTTAATATCAAACCCAGATGGGAGTAATTTGTAACACTCATGACAAGTTTCCCTGCTCTAGGCTAACCAACTTATTGTGGTTTGTCAAGACTTTCTTATGGTACTAAAAGTCCCATCTCTTGGAAACTTTTTCAATCCCTAGCTAATAGAATAATTGGTTATCTTACCATACTCTTATACTCAAACAAAATGGTGGAGTGGCCACTCTTGACTGGCCAATAACATTCCTAGTTACTTGCAAAGGAAGGAAAGTAGTCAACCTCCGTTAGAAATCATGTGTAGCAATTACATTATTTCTAACGTGTAAGAGTCAAATCGACATAGAATAGCTGGTAGGAATACCCAGTTATTTATTCAGCAAAATATATTTTTCTGAAAATTAAATACCGAATACATGAAAGATTGTTGCTTATACTCCAGTAGAAATGGAAGTATTAAACTACCATATTTTCAAAACTTAACATGTAAATTTATGCTTGGTTCTCTCTCTCTCTCTCTCTCTCTCTCTCTCTCTCTCTTTTTTTTTTTTTTTTTTTGGTATTTCGAGACAGGGTTTCTCTGTGTAGCCCTGGCTGTCCTGGAACTCACTCTGAAGACCAGGCTGGCCTCGAACTCAGAAATCCACCTGCCTCTGCCTCCCATGTGCTGAGATGAAAGGCGTGTGCCACCACTGCCCGGTGGTTCTCCCTCTCTTAATGTTACTTTTATTCAGTATATTTTACTCTTTGAAATTGCCATTTTAAAAAATTAACAATATAACAGATTATCGTTTTACCTCTTGCCCACACACATTTCCACACTTATAAAATAAATAAACATTTTATACACATATTTCAGTATATAATGACATAACTTGAAATATCACAAGGAATAAAACTGCAAATGTAAATTCAGCACAACTGAATTACAATTTCAGTATATGAAAAAGCCAACCAGGAGCTTCCAGACGCAAAAAAGGATAAAATGGAACTTCCGCCGGCAGCGGGGACCTCAGCTTGGGCCACAGGGCTCCATAGCAAATTAGCGCCGGGACAAAGATACCCTCCCAGCAGCTTGGAAAAACCGGGAGTGGGCCCAAGACAACCTCCACAGCTCAGCAGGAACTGCTCCGAACCTGGGAGACACAGGGACTGAGGTAGGCGGACATAGAAACCCCCTAGAGGCAGAGACCTCTGCCTGGGCCACCAGGAGTCCATAGCCAACTAGCACCAGAAAAAGCTACCCTCCCAGGAGCTTGGGAAAGCAGTGAGTGGGGTTAAGGGGAGCAACACCTCTCATCCAGACCCGCCCGGATCTGCCAGGACCCAGGACCTGAGAATCGGGGGACACAAAATCTCTGAACCTTCTGGTTTCCACCTGTGGGCGGAGACCTCTGCCTGGACCACCAGGAGTCCATAGCCAACGAACACCTGAAAAAGCTACCCTCCCAGGAGATTGGGAAAGCCTTGAGTGGGATAAAGGGGAGCAACACCCCTCATCCGGACCCTCCCGGATTGGCCGGGACCCAGTGCCTGAGAAGCCAGGGACACAAAATCTCTGAACCTTCAGGTTCCCACCTGTGGGTGGAGACCTCTGCCTGGGTTACCAGGGGCCTGAGCCTGGGGACCCCAGCCTAGGCCACAAAGCTCCAGGAGAGAGCGGTTTCCCAGGAGTGCTGACACACCTTTGAGCACAGGCAAAACCACCACTTCTGCTAAAACCCATTGGACCAAGAGGGACCCTTGCAGAGCCATCAGGACATAGGAACCAAGGGACAGCTGGGGACAGGATCTTTCCGATTTCCTTCTGCACCCCAGAGCAGACGCGGTGCCACAGCTCTCCAAACCCAAACACCTCTCAGAGAGAGCTGGTCTTCAAGGAGTACTGACACAGAGACCTGCAGGAGGGGCAAGCCACAACCAGACAGAGTAAGATCAGCTAACAACAGAGTCAACAAGATGGCAAAAGGCAAGGGCAAGAACATAAAGAACAGAAACCAGGAGTACTCTGCACCATCAGAACCC
>CM052722.1:16354540-16433103 GCA_028551405.1 Uromys caudimaculatus | reverse complement strand
GGAATAGAATTGAGGACCAAGAAATGAACCCACACACATATGGTCACTTGATCTTCGACAAAGGAGCTAAAACCACTCAGTGGAAAAAAGACAGCATTTTCAACAAATGGTGCTGGTTCAACTGGCAGTCTACATGTAGAAGAATGCAAATTGATCCATTCTTATCTCCTTGTACAAAGCTCAAGTCCAAGTGGATCAAGGACCTCCACATAAAACCAATTACACTGAATCTAATAGAAGAGAAAGTGGGAAAACTCTCAAACACCTGGGTACAGGATGATATTTTCAAGTTCTGTCCATTTGCCTGTGAATTTCATGAAGTCATTGTTTTTAATAGCTGAGTAGTACTCCATTGTGTAGATGTACCACATTTTCTGTATCCATTCCTCTGATGAGGGACATCTGGGTTGTTTCCAGCTTCTGGCTATTATAAATATGGCTGCTATGAATATAGTGGAGCATGTGTCTTTATTACATGTTGGAGCATCTTCTGGGTATATGCCCAGGAGAGGTATAGCTGGGTCCTCAGGTAGTATTATGTCCATTTTTCTGAGGGTCCGCCAAACTGATTTCCAGAGTGGTTGTACCAGCTTGCAATCCCACCAGCAACGGGGGAGTGTTCCTCTTTCTCCACATCCCTGCCAGCATCTGCTGTCACCTGAGTTTTTGATCTTAACCATTCTGACTGGTGTGAGGTGGAATCTCAGAGTTGTTTTGATTTGCATTTCCCTGATGACTAAGGATGTTGAACATTTCTTTAGGTGCTTCTCAGCCCTGCGAATTTCCTCAGTTGAGAATTCTCTGTTTAGCTCTGTTCCCCATTTTTTGATAGGATTATTTGGTTCTCTGGAGTCTAACTTCTTGAGTTATTTGTAGACATTTTCTAATTGACACATAACATTCTTGGTGGTAAAACAGGAGTTAGTTTTAACAGCTTTGGGCTCCCTAGGCAACTAGAAGTTGTGAGAGACTAGGCTGGGCAGGAAAAAAGGAGTTTCATTCAGAAAAATGAGGCACTTGAGACTGTTTCAGAAGCTTTTTTAAAAAAACAAACAAACAAACAAACAAACAAACTTGAATTATGATAAAAAAGAATCAAGCCAGTGTGTGATCTGACAGAAAGATTAAAAAGTTTAGAAATACTCGGTTTTTTAAAAGCTTACCTTAAGATAACAAAAACTCCGTTCCAATGATTTCTAGATTGCTATTTTGTCAAAATTGATTATACTAGAGAACAGATATGTAGGATTTTCTTGGATAGTGTTTGTTTTTATTAAGCTGAGAATAGCATCCCAGACAACCTTTATCTTTTTGGGATCTTAAATCCCCAAGGATCTACCATTTTTAGGCCAGCTCTTCTTTATGTAAAAAATTGCTTTCCAGTCTTCCATCCACTTGAAATCTTTGTGCTCTATGACATTGCCATCTCATCATAAACTGCAGCTGTGTGAACTTGTGTACCCAGTCAACTTTAAATGTAATAAAATCTTTGGTAAGAAGTTAGAAATATAGGTTGATTGCCAGAGGGCTTGTCTAGCATGCATGAGGTTCTAAGTTGAATCTCAAGAACCACATAAACTGGGTGTGGTGGTATATGCCTTTAACCACAGCACTAGAATGATAGGTGCAGGAGGACCATAAGTTCAAGGTCATCCTCCATACACAGAAAGTACAAGACCATAGTAAGCTACATGAGCCTTTGTCTTTAAAAAATCATCTATATTCAATGGAAATTATTAGGGCACATATGCACTGTGATTACATGATAGGGAGCAGGTTACTTGCATTTCAATGGTTATTGTTTGGACATTGGCTTTGGACATACTTTGGGAAGTTGTCCTCTCTGGATGAGGTATACTTGGATTTCAAAAAACAATGAAGGAAGTGACTATGTGGTCTCTAGGAAAAACAAAGAGGAGGACTAAGTGACTAATAGTCTTCTTCACCACCCTTTGTCTTTCTACCATTGATCAAGTCAGCATTTGTCCCATTCTCAACCAACTATATCACCCAGATGGGGATTTGCTTTTCACTGACTCCAAACTGCTTACAACCAGAAATGTTTTTATTAAAATAAATTTGGAACTAATAGATTCTTAAAACCTTCAACCCAGAATTTGCCTTCAAGGCAGACTTAGGAAAAGTAAGAAAGGGATAGAAAAAAAACTCCAAGGAACAATTAATCAGATCCAAATGTATACTTTTCATAGCTCCATTCAGGCCACTTTCATAAGTTTCTCATGTCTAGTATGGGCTCTCAAGTGGCACTGAAATAAATAGTATAAATGGTAATTCAACAAGTTTTTAACATATATTCTTTTCCCACGGCATGGGAAAGTTGACTTTCTATGAAAACTTATTCCCTTGCTCTCAGCCAATGTGAATTAATGAATGCAAATACACACACACACACACACACACACACACACATACACACACACACTAGCATAGCCACTCCTCAATGAGTAGAGCAGTATCTTTCCTATGACACCATAAAGTTATCTTAATGAACAGGATCTTTCTTAGAATACCATAAAGTTATCTATGTCTTTAAGAAGATTGTACACCATAATTTATACATATATGCATATGTTTTTAGCACACAGGATGCTTTCATTAGTTTTGTGTGTGTGTGTGTGTGTGTGTGTGTGTGTGTGTGTGTGTGTGTGTGTGTGTGTCTGGTGCATTGTATAACATATACTCACATGTGTACTTGATTATTTACATTATTTTCCTGAGTTAGTGTTTCTCACTTAACTTGGATTTAGGGTGGCAGCCTAAAAGTTCCAGAGATTCTCCTTTCTCCACCCCTCCATAGCAGTTGAGTTACAGTTATGTGTGTGGCCACAACCAGTTTTTCTGTATATTCTGGGAAATTGAACTCATATCTCCATGCTTGTGCTGCAAGGGCTCTTAGTAAGCCATCTGTCAAGCCCTATTAATATTCTCTACTTAACATTCTACTTCAAAGCATACAATGGTATAGAAATCAAGAAAAATCATAATAAAATATAACAAATATGAGACTTGTAAGGCAACTGGCTGAGTCTTCTCAATAACTGTGATATTATACCTGTCATGTTTCTAGAACAAGTGTCCCTATATTCAAAAGTGTATATTCTCCCTCTTTTCCCCTATCCCTCTCTCCTTCTCTCCCTCTCTCTGTTACTCTCTCTCTCCCTCTCCCTCCCCTTCTCTATAAGCGTGTAGGAAAGTATTAGTGAAAAGGAATATGAAGAAAGCCCTAAGGTACCTTTCAACCTCCACTGTCTCTTAGCTCTGAGAACACATTTTGTTGTACATATGTGATTATCTCTAATCACCAAGAAACTGCTCACAGTTGTCAGATTTTAGTTACCATAGGCAACAGGTAGTATTGGAACTGAGAACTTGCTGCATTTGCTACCTATGCTTCAGGACAAACACAATTCTAAATTATTTTATCAATGCCACTTACAATAAAAGATACATTTAAAATATATTTAAGTCTCCTACTTGTAAGCATACACATGGTTACATTATGAATTTTACTGGATATTGGCCAAATTATGTAACAGCTTTTTTCTTAGAATATAATGTTAAACTAAGCAAGCATCAGAGTACCTCAAGAGCATCTGATGAAATTACAATGAGCCCAAAGAAGCCTTAGTTAGGGTCACTTTTGGTCTTTCATATTGATGAGTACAAGTGCACAAGTATATACATACACACTGACAAGAACAACTTAAAGGAGAAAGGGTTTATTTTAGCTCATATCATAGTGATGAAGTCAAAGACAATAGAAGGCTGAAGGAGCTAGTCATATCACATTTTTACTTAGAAAACATAAATTGAGGAATGCATGCTACTGCTCAGTTGTTTTCCTCTGTTTATACAGTCAAGGATCCCAGTCAGAAAGAAAGATTCCACCCACAGTGGGGCAGACTTTCCTACCTCAGTCAAGTATAAAGATAACCAGCCTAGACATATCAGAGCCCTATCTCCCAGGTGATTCTAGATTCTGTCAAGTTGACAGATAATACCGTCATGGGTGACTTGTGAACTTGGGAAAGAATCTCCAGTTTGCACCACAGATTATTCTAGCTCATAGCGTATAGAAAAACAGCCCAATATTATGTAAGAAAAAATTACCCGTAGACTCAAAAATACATCTCTGCTGAATTAAGTTTGAAGATAAAAAGATAAAGACTATGAAAATATTTCATGCAGCCTTTCAAATCACAAAATGACATCTCAATGATTAACTACTGCAATTACAGGTATTTAAATATTTATTTTTCTAACATTTAAAAATACATATAAAGTCACATGCAATGGATAGAGAAATATTTTGATAACTTTCTTTACATTTAACATTCTACTTATGTTTGTCACTTAAAATTTAAAAAAATCGAACTCTCTTAAGTGATTGTGTTTATTTCTATGTCAAAAAATATAGTGTGTCTTCAATATAGCAGAATATGTTCAATAGTTTTGAGGCATCAGAAGAAAAATTAAAAATATCCATAGAAAACATTCATCTATAGAAACATCTATAGTAAAAAATTCAAAGCATCTATTGAATAACAATGTCATGGTCTCAAGGATGTTTATAACTCTTCATTCATATATATAAAGACCCTAACTGACACAAAGCAACAGTGATGTTAAAATACACTAAAGGTTGTTCTACTATTCTCCTTTCTCTTAAGAACACAGCAAAGAGGACCATGCTGTATATATGCTAAATTCATGTTGCCTCAACAACACAAAAGACCCAGATGTCCGTGCATGGTCTTTGGACCTACAGCTATTTCCTGTTTTCAGGTTCTGGTCTGAAACCTCCTTCTGAAAGAGAATGTATGGCATCATAAGTCCAGTATTGTTTCTCAAGTAGAATGAAAAATAATAACTTAGGAGATATATCATCACACAAAAGTAGAAAGAACTATGACACTTTAAGAGTCTTAGTGTTTTCAAAGAACTATAATTTTTCTATTAATTAGTCAAGTAGAGCTACCCAATCTTTAGTGGAGACTACACTAGAAAGAATGATCCTCTAGTGAAACGCTTTACAAACAACCCATATGGAAATCATTGGCCACAATGCGTCCTTGGCATTTGGTAACAGACATGTATACATATAAAATAAGAACTGTAAACAGATCAAGCTATTTTAATAGTGAAATCATTTTATTTTCCACTACCACCTCTTCAGAAAAAATATACTAGACCTGTCTTACTTCTTGAGGCCTATAGCAGGAATGTGAACTCTGAAGCAGTAAGTATGCCCAGCCATTGTACCTGTTTGGGTCTCAACAGGAAACAGATGGCACATCCAAATGAGTTAACATGGAGAGCAATAAATGAACCTTTTACAGATGGATGGGCACAGTTAAAGGATTGACAGGATGGGAGAGCACAAAAGGATTAGCAACAGTGGGAAACTGTTAGGTCTAAAGAACAGGGAATGCTATATCCTTACTGACATTACAGAGTGAGAACTACAGAAATGTGTGGTCCTGACAAAAGCTTCAGCAATGTAGCCACAGGCAAAACCAAGGCAGGGAGGGATGACAAAGATAATTACTACCCATCACTCCTTGTCATCACCCATCTATCTCTTACCACAGTCTCCTTTTACA
Organism: Uromys caudimaculatus; assembly: GCA_028551405.1. Classification (NCBI taxonomy): domain Eukaryota; kingdom Metazoa; phylum Chordata; class Mammalia; order Rodentia; family Muridae; genus Uromys; species Uromys caudimaculatus. The sequence goes on along the minus strand of CM052722.1, from coordinate 16,427,479 downwards.
TAGAGTGAAACTTCTAACACCACTAGTAAATCATCTAGAAAGATGCAACATTCCATGGAGGTCCCTCTGTGAGGGACAATTGGCCAAAACAGGATAAGAATAGATGGGACCTGAAGACTGTGGCATAGATTTCAGTTCAATCTCTATTTTTATGGCCATGCTCAGGCTGTAAAAATGGCTCATCAGTCAAGAGTGTTTCTCAAGAGTGCCGAGGTTAGGATTCTAGAAACCACTTACGCAGCTCACAACTGTTGGTAACCTCAACTCTAGGGATCCAATGCCCTTTTCTAGGCTCCATGAGTACTGCACACATACCTCACCCACACACAAACAAAATAAAAATAAGTCATTTCTGGTTTTTTTTCCTTGGTTGGTTTTGTTATTTTGAAACAAGGTTTCTCTGTATAACCCTGGCTGTCTTGTAGACCTCCAGATAATGTTTCATCTGTAGACCAAGCTGGCCTTGAACTCAGATTCACCTGTCTTCCAAGTGCTAGGATTAAAGATGTGTACCACCACACCTAGCTTTAAAATAACATTTAATGGCCATTTTCTATGTTAAATGATGGGGATGTAAGTACTTTCGTTTGCCTTGTAAACATCAATCCTAAATATAAGGAGACTTTTCAGGTGAGAGAAACCAATGCATAGTCATTAAGGTAAATTTTTACTCTGGTTGATATAAAAAACAAGGAGGTTGAAGAGGTTAAAACATACCTTGCAACTTCCTACAAAGAGTGATGAAAAGTTTTGGATTTAATTTAAAACTTATAGAATGCTTCTAAAACATTTTCACCATGCAAAATGAAGCCGGAATTCTAATGGTAGGAGAAGGACAATGCTAAAGTTGTGCAAAGTATGACACAAATAAAATGGTTAAGAGACTATATGCTGTAAAGTAAAATGATTAAGAGACCATATACATTTACCATAGGACCCAGAAATTCTAATGCTAGAAATGACATATATAAACAAATATTATTTGAAATAAACAAGAGTATAAACATCCCCAAATGTCTATCAGTGGTTATATTGAAAAATAAATGTGGTATATCTATATGGTAGAAAATTACTTGGTCATAAAAGGAGTAAAGTACCAAGTTATAGTATATCACAAATTAGACTCAAAAGCATCATTCAAGATCTGATCACAGGAGGTTATATATTATAGGATTCCATCTATGAAGTATCCAGAAAAGACAAATCTGTATAGACCATATGTTGCCTAGGTTATGGCATCAAAAAGCCTATTTTAGTAATGTAAGAAACATAGAATGCTGGCTGCAACCAAATAAAGTATATTGAGATGAAAACTAGAGAAATGATCGAAACCGGTGGTGCCACTGTGGTTGGCTGTGATGACTGTAAAATTCTGCACTTTGGTCACCTATGCTATCTTGCTACTTAATGTTGGTTTGGTTGGAAAATGATCTCCAACATTGGAAGAGGTGTTATCCTTGCTAACAATGGCTTCAGACCAAACAGTAGTGTCTTGGTGATGTGAATGTAAAGAATGTTTTTCAAATTTTCTGGGCTCAGAACAGAGCCTTTGAAAACTACCTCAATATCTTAGAAAGAACTTTATGAAGATGCCAAGAACAATCTGTTAAATGGGGTGCTCTTCATATTTGTCAATCTTTTCTTAAACAATAGTAAATGTATTTACATTCTAGAGGTAATACTCCTTTTCAGTATGTAATATTGTGACATTTGGTATCCCTTGAGGAATGCTTGGGTTGGGAGGCTCCCTAAGGTATCTTAAGAGCCAAGAAAATGTCAGTGTTCTTTTTGCTTCCCCCCTTGAGTCACAATAAAGTCCCAGCTTTGATTAGTTGTTTAGGTGACACTTAGTCTTGTTTTGATGGAATTTGGTAAAACAAGTAAGAAGATCCAGTTTTCTCAGACTTGTGAAATACATGGAGTGATAAGAAATTTCAGTCAGACTGTATTTTCCCTTCCAGGACATGGAGTTTTCCAAGTAGCACAATACCCCCTAAGGGATGGTTGAACCTTTCAGCATATGGTTAGCTAAGCTGTCTTATGCTGGGTTATCAGTAGATCATCTGGAAGGTCAGAAGCCACAACAAGAACATGAGAAGGCTAAACTTGGGAGTTCAGAATTAGAAGGTAACTTAAGAATTTAAAGTAGGACTAGGGGGCATTTAGAGCAGGATAGAAAAAGGGAACACTCTTTAGGCATTGTTTCACTTTTGACAGATTTTCTCTGTTTCCTTTTCTCTTTTAAGCATTCAGAATTGTGTACCTAGTTTTTAAAATTCTGCTTTGCATTGCAAATAGAGTCCCATTCTGCTTCCTTTTAAATAAGACAAACAGAAATATGACATATTAGATTGAATAGAATCTCATTTTTCCTTTTCCTTTAATTACATATAAATCAAGTTACACACACACACACACACACACACACACACACACACACACATACACACACACACACACACACACACACACACACTTTTGACAAAAGAAGACATTTCTGAGGTTGGACTCCTGGGTAGCAAGGGAACAGGATACATTCCATACCTCATGATAAAGCACTGAGTAAAATTGGATTACTGGATTGTTATTAGAGAAGAGAGTTAAGAGGCAGATGAAAGCCAACTCAGCTTTCTCATGCTGGGCTTGAAGATTTTGGAGCCTGAAATAATATGTCTTGGTTCCAAATCAACTTACTAGGGAATTATTAAGAGAAGATAAGTATAGAATGATATGTTGAGAGGGCTTCATGGGCAATAATAACATTGGGAAGTCTGGATATAGAATTTCAGCTTTCATTTATATGTGTTGTTGTTATTGTTCTTGAAACCATGCCTAGCCATTACTGTATACTGTAATTGGTTTGTGAAATTCCAGGTGTGATTTAATTGACAAACAACATTTTAAAAAATGCACATTGCTTAGTAAATTCACAAATTGAACACATTTGTTTCTTGGAGTAAGAATGTTTCTGAGCTGAAATATTCACCTTTAACATTTGTAGGCAATGGTTTTTCCTATGCAGGGACATGTATTTGGAGTTCATACTTTCTCTAACTTAACATATTGATTCATATGGTTTTGAAAATAAAAAGTAAACATTGCCACCGATGTCACAGAGATCCTCTTTTTCATTGTTTTTAGTTTTTTGTGAAATCCTTGTAATGTGTTATGATTGTATTTACCCCTCCATGACTCTTCCTTGTGTTCTTTTTTTTTTTAAACCCATGAAGTCAAATTTGTGCTGCCTGTATACCTTTAGGCATGTGGCCTTCACTTGAGCATTGTCAACCTACCAGGGTCTGCACCTTTTTAGAAGATTGAATCTCCTAGCAGCTACCTGTCTCCAATAGCTCCTCAGCTTGTAGCTGGCACTCATGCCCAACTTTTCTCCCAGGGAGATTTTTTTTCCTAGTTTGTGCTTTCACAGGTCTTGTGCATGCTGTCTCAACTACCGAGATTTTGTATGTGCAACTGCCCTGCTGTGTCCATAAAATGCTGTTTTCTTTTAGTCAGCCACTGTCTGTGGCTCTAACCATCTTGCAGCCCCTTCTTCTACAATGATCTCTGAGCTTTGCAGGGATAGGGGAGATGATATAGTTGTCACATTCAGGGCTGAGCATTCCGTAATATGTTATTCTCTATACCCAAAACAGTTGTTGGTCCAACCTAATCTTAGACTAAACAAGGATCAAGGCAGTAGCTCTGTAGTCTGTGGGGCACTGGATACAGAAGAAACTTGTAGCACTGTAATGACACCAGTGCCATGATAATAATTTTGGACAAGGGTTCCATCCCAGGATTCTTAATATCTGCGAAAACATTTTTTGTCATGTAAGGTAATATTCAGATTTGAATATTAGGTGATGAATGCCTTTGGTAGAGTTATGAGGCATTTGTCTTGTTTGTACTGTAAGTTACCAAACAAAAGCTATTTTAGGTAAGAAGAACTTTTATTGGCTTAATGTTTAAAGGAATACATTCCATCATATCACAGAAGGCATGACTCCAGGATCTTGAAGATCTTGAGGAAACTGGTTATCAAGAAGCACACAGAGAGAGATGAATGTTAGTGCTTAGCTCATTTTCTCCTCTTTATTCTTTCTGGGACATCAGTCTGTGGAAGGAACCACGTGATTCAGGTTATGTATTTCCTATTCAGTTAACGCAATATAGAAAACACCTCCCAGAAATACCTAGAGGTTTGTTTCTATTCCAAATCCTATCAAATTAACAACCAAGATCATCACAGGAGGGATATAATTCTGCATAATGGAAGGCCCATTAATTGAAACCATAGCTATGGATTGATGGAACTGAAGTGGTTCTATTATTTCTGTGTATCATGGAACCTGTTTAACTTGCTTTCCTTTTGACCTTGGTTATTATGACTCTTGGAGGTAACCACTATGTTCAGTTCTAACCACTCTGCTACACTTTGCTTTCTTTTTCACTGTTATCTTTATTTAATTGGCTCTATTTTGTTTGTATCACTTACTTTAACTTGATTTTGAAACATAAATAGGATTTACAAATCTATACATCTCCTGATTCCTAATCTTTTACCTCCATCTTCCAATTCAACATTTTTTCTTACTTTTTGTCCTTACCCCTGACTTCCTCTGTTATATTTTTGTATATCTGACTTTAATTTTCTTTCCCTATTCTTCTCACAGTTGCCTCTAGCCCTATAAGCCATTCTACAATCCATTGCTAATTTCCTTCAAAGGACTGTGCATGAAGAGTTCACCCTCTGCCCATTAGGTAGATTCTGCTAAAATCCTTTATGCTGTGATGAATTAACTGGGCCTTGAACTCTTGGTCTGCTTGCCCATGGAAGAAATATCTTCTGAACTGATTTCAAATACGCTTGACTCATTAAAGTACTTGAACAAATTGCCCTAGAATCTCCAGTAATAACCACACACCTCTGGGAGATGAATAATATCATCCATATGTTATAAGAGGAAATACTGAGTCAAAGAACACAGACAGAGAGGAACAGATTCTATTTCCTTAAGAAAATTATCTTGGTTTCAGGGTTTTAGATGACTTAGATGAATGAATCCCTCTCAGTTTTCCCTTTTATCAGTGTACCCAATTATCATTAGGATGGTTTGATAAAATAATTTTGTTAGCCTAATTAAAATATATATTTCATATACCACATTTCAAAATACTCAAAAGAGCACAGATTTCAATGCCAACTTAAGAAATGTAATGATTTACATTGATATCTGCCAAAATATTTTGCAATTAAGCATATACATGCATATACATGCAACTTAAGTTCTTATAGAATGAATATATGTGCATAGCCACTTTCTCTTTATGCTCAAATTCTGACAGTGCTTCAAAGACTGGCTCAAATATCCTTGCAATGAGCATACATTATTTGTAATCACATTCTCATTTAATTTTAAGAGCATATTATTTGTATTCTTCTTGTCTTGTGTATCATCTATACATACATAAGTGTATGCATAAATGTAATGGTTATACAGTACAAATCTATTTGCTAACTATCTATACTTTCTTTCATATTCAAGTTCTAATGTGTTTGATGGCTTAATGAGTCCCCAACCAATGCTTGGATTTCCCACAATACTCCATGTTACTGTGTAACTACAATTTCAATATAGTTTATTAGCGGACGACTGACCAAATGAACAAGGAAGTGATTCAATAAAGTCATAAGATTATTTAAACCAGTGGCCAAGCTCATAGAAGTCACCTAGTGTAGAGAGGAACAGTCAAGTATTTCATGTTCTCTAGATTAAGCAAGGACTTATAGGGTTTGGAAAGCCAGATGAACTTGGAACAAACAGTTTTGCCCTGAATTTAGGCTGATGATATAACAAGTAACAAATACCTAACAAAAATTAATCATAAGACACTTAAGCCATTTTATCCTCAGGAAAAAAAACATGAGATGTACAAATTAACATCTTTTTTAAAATGATAAAATTAAAAACTCACAACAAATTTTAAAGGGGTACCTAGCCAAGGTCATGATGTCTATGTTCTACTCATTAGGTGACACTAATAAGACCAAGGTACCTGATCTATATAATAAAAATATAGACTCATAGATTTTGATTCAAAGAGATATATCAAAGTTATTTAAATTATGGATTTTCTTAGGGTGTTAGGATTAACAATACCAGTCAAGCATTCTTTAAAATTAATGATGTTTTTCTATATTCAATGTCTCACTGTATAGCCCAGTTCATAAACCTTCTGCCTTATCCTTTCCAGTAGCTAAAAAATGTAGGTGCGTACCACCATATCTGTCTTCTGACTTACTTTAAATGGTATGTTTGAGTAGTTCTGTGTGTAATCTGTTGAGATGAATATTTTCCATAGTCTTATTTCATCCTCATAATATTTCTGGAGATAGATATGATTTGCACATTTGGGTGAAAAACCAAGCCTCAGAGCCATTAAGTGACTTACTGAAAATTCTTGAATGAAGGGGCTAGAGAAGTAGCTTCATATGTAGTATTGTTGTGCAAACATGAAAACTATGTTAGATCCCTAGAACCTTATTTTATTTTACTTTTTTAAAAACTTATCCATTGGGGTTTCCTGGGCAGCCTTCCTTTCTTTTCTTTTTAAATATTTATTTACTTTACATCACAACCACAGTTTTCCCACCTTCCCAGTCCTCCAGTCCCCCAACACCTCACCTCCCCAACCTACCCTCAGCCTCCTTCCACTCTTCCTCTGTTTCTCTTCAGAGAAGGGCTAGCCTGGTTGGATATCAACCAACCATGGTGTAGCCAGTGTCAGGGGTAGGTTCCCTCTGTTGGCATGGGTCTTAAGCTGAAGCAGTCATTGGTTAGCTAGTCCCACAATTCTGTACCACCTTTACCTCAGCACATCTTGTAGGCAGGACAAATTGTCAGTCGATGGTTTTGTAGCTGGTTTGCAGTGACAATCCCTCCACTGGAAGTCTTGCTTGGTTACAGGAGGTGGCCATTTCAGGTTCCACAACCCGCCTCTCCCCCATTTCTAGGAGTCTTAGCTATGTTCACCCTCATATATCCCTAAGAGTTTCCATTGTCCTACATTTCTAACTTGTCCCAGAGATGCCCTTGCTTCAGTTACAGTTGTCTCTCCCAGTACACTCTCCCTCTGTCTTCCCAATCCCTGATCCCTCCTGTTCCCATCCCCACACCCAGTCATGCCCAGTTCCCTCTCCTTATCTTCTCTTTATGTCTATTCTGTTCCCCTTTGTCACTGAGATTTACATGTTCCTTCATTGAATCTTCCTTGTTACTTAGCTTCTTTTGGTCTGTGAATTGTTTAATGATTATCCTTTACTTTATGGCTAATATCCACTTATAAGTGAGTACATACCATGCTTGTCTTTCTGGGTCTGGCTTGCCACACTCAGGATATTTCTAGTTCCATTCCTTTGCAAGAAAATGTCATGATGTCCTTGTTTTTAATAGCTGAGCGGTATTCCATTGTGTAAATGTACCCATTTTCTTTAACTATTCTTTGGTTGAGGGACATGTAAGTTGTTTCCAGTTTCTGGCTATTAGAATAAAGCTGCTAGGAACATAGTTGAGTAAGTGTCCTTGTGGTATGGTGGAGCATCCTTTGGGTATATGCCCAGGAGTAGTGTAGCTAGTAGACAGATTTCCAATTTTCTGAGAAATTGCCATACTGATTTTCAAAATCAGCCCTCCTTTCTTTATTGATGAGTCCAAGATTCCAGTAACTTTGTCTCAAAAAAGAAGTGGATAGCTCCTGTAAAACAATAGTAGAGGTTGACCACTGACTTCTGTATACCCATGCATCTACACACACACATACACACACACACACAGAGACACACACACAGACACACACATGAACACACACACACACACACACACACACGAACACACACACACACACACACACACACACACACACACACACACACACACACACACACTATGGAAATGAGCAGTAAAGAAAGAAAGAAACAAAAGTAATCTAACTTAGGTCATTCGATTACTTTTACCAACTGTGCCTTCATTTTTAAAACTGAATCAAAACCTTCCAGATTACCAGTCTTTTAGGTGCTTGAGGATATAATGTATATGCCCAAATTATCTTTTGTATATGTTATTCTGTAATATTTTTTGAACTTGTCTACTGTAATAAAATCTGTATTTGTAGAAAGATTGAAAGTTATCACATCCTTAATGTGAAAAATCTCTCCCATAATATCAACTCAACTCCAGCCCCTGTTTCTATTTAGCATAACAATTCCTTTTTAATTCAATGAGAAAGGTTAATTTTCATTCAAAATATGATCCATTTAGACTTCAAACCAAAACTACTTGAGAATTTCTCTTTTAATGACCAGTTAAATTGTCCTAAAAGAGTAGTCTTACTGTGAGAAGACAGTGGAGGAAGGCTAATTTATTGGCAGAGCATCTATGAGGGTAGGACTGGCAATAATCTTGACCTTTAGCCTCAGCCTTTCATTTCTCCCAGCCTCAATGCACCCCTCATAGCGGCACTTGGCATAGTACCTCTTTTCTAGAGTTACACCACACATAATTCTTAGCATGTTTCCAGCTCCCAGATTCCAGCCACTCCATCTATAGCACTCTTGGTGACACAGGAATATCTCCAATTTCCTCCTCATCAACGAGTAGCCAAGAAAAACTTGAGGCCAGCCAGCTGAAACCTTTCCTCTGTTTCTGTTCCATTCTGGCTACCCTTTAATGAGACAGAATACCCTACAAGTCTAACTCTTCTCAGCATCTCAGACTTGAAATAGAACCTACCTCTCTTGGCTTTCAGAAACCGAATCTCATTTTTCACACTGTTACAGTCTGAACTAACTAGGGTTCTGTGTCTTGATATTTAAAGAAAACCTTTTTATATTAAAAATTCATCTAGTTTTCCTCTAAAACATTTCGAGTTCTTATATATCCATCAATCTTTGGTCTTCATATCATATATGATCTGTTATGTATTTACAAACTTGAGTCAGCAAAACAATTCACTTTTGTATCCCAAGGAATATCTGAAAACTGTGTACAGAAAAAGTATGTTGCTGTCTGATAGGCAGGAAAATAAAACATATAAAACATGGAGATGCACAATGGGTGTCAAAATATTTTCTTGTATTTACTGTGTATTAATTGCATATGTGTTAATATATAATAAGACTCACTCATCTTTCTCATGTGTCCACTTGACCATGCCCAATGGAAACATGAATTTTTTACTACACAATCTACTTATTTATATATTCCATTTATAAGGGGGCATATCAACATAGAACGATACCAGTGTTTTCTTACTTCTTTTTTTTTTACATGTATTTGTTTATTATAGGACTAGGAGGCACACATGTAGCATAGCATGCATGTGGAGCTCAGAGAACAGTTTGCAGGCACCAATTCTCTCTTTCTACCATATAGGCTAAAACTCAGGTTGTCAGCCTTAGAGGGAAAATATCTTTACTCTGAAAGCTATTGTGCCAGCCAGAAACTAGTAGTTATTAACTGATGGAATTCTGTAGCCCATGGAACATTTGGAATTGTCTGGGGATATATTTGCCTATTATTAAAAGTATGTGCAGGAAGAGGTACTATTTGCCTACAATGAGTGAAACACAGGGATACTGCTGAACATCTTGTAATGCACAGAGCATGCTTCTATCAAAACACAAAACACACTCAGTAAAGAACTATGGGATCTAGAATGTTAATAATATTAATGTTGAGAAACTTGGAGCTATAAAAATAATGTTGGGTATATTCTAAGTACTTAACACCATGCTCAGCAGAGAAGAACCAGAACAATCCACCATGAATAGTTTAATTAGGTGTAAAAGTCACTGAGTGTCTTCATACCTTAGATTCCCAACTTTGTTTTTAGCTTACAGGCAAACCAATTCTTTATCAGGAAAAAGAAGTTGTTTGTTTGCTTGCTTGTTTTACAGATTTATTGTCTTTCTAGTCATCATTTGTTTTTGTAGAAAAGCCATCAAAACATAAATTCCTAAGTGAAGTTAATTTTCTGGACAGAATACATAGTTCCTAATAGTGATAACAACTTCAAAAGGCTTAATTAGATTCAGATTTGGTATGCTGTATCAGTGGAAAGGGGCAATTTAGAACATGGGCTCTTGCTAAAGAGTTTATGTAAATGGCTGCCTTAAAGATTAAATCCAAGCTTATATGAACTCTGTATTTACAATAGAAAATGAACACAGGGAAATTTAGCATCTATCTGTCACATCTTCCTCTTCACAGATTTAACTCATTCTTCTAAATCCAATTCATCAACTATTATCAAAAATCTCAATTTCTAGTTAAAGAATATATATTGCATTATATGTGAATAAGTTCCTTAATCAATATCCATGAAAAATTTAGAGTTCTGGGTATGAGTAGTGACTTATCCATGAAGTTCATGTTTAAACTTACTTAAGCGATACCCCAATTGAATCCCTTTGATTGGCTGCTAATAACTCACCCAATTCAATCCCTTTGATTGTCCACTAACAACTCACAACCTCATAAAGACTATCCTCATTTATGCTTAATGTTTTAAGTCTCTTCTGTAAAGCATTTGATTCTGAAATGTGTGAGTTGCATAAATTCACATGTTGGTCTCAGAGCACCCCCACAAAGATCATGTAATATATGTATAATGTACAAACACACACACACACACACACACACACATACACACATATATATATATATAAAATGTCTATATTTATATAAGTATGAGACTTTAACTTCTTGGACAGAAAAAAATGATTGTCTTTTATTTGCTTCCATTATATCTATTCTATGATATATTAAACAGAGGAAAACTAGACATATTTCTAAGTAGAATTAACTGTTAGAAAGAAATCAAAGTCAATTCTAAATTTATCCTGTTGGCATTGGGCAATAAAAAATGGAGGTTTCTCAAAGAACAACTCTATGGCACACAACAGCTTTCATTATCAAAATTTTGCTAACCAGCCTCTTCAAGCTTCCTTTAAAACTTGCTAAAAGTTGTGTAAGTTTTTAAAGAATCTTGAAGAGACTGGTTACCAAACTTTTGATAATGAATGCTGCCATGTGCCATAGAGTTGTTTGAGAAACCTCCATTATTTATTGTTCATGAACAGAGGTGTGTAGCATTGGGGGATGGACAAGAGGGGTTAGCCACAAGCAAGTCTCAGATGCCAGGAAAGCAAGAGGCTCCCAGTACCCAACAGGGACGAGATTAGCTGAAATGCCCAACAAAGGGGAGGGAGAACCTGAAGAGACCATACCCAAAGGTTAGGCAAGGCCCTCAGTTGGGGGATATAGCCATCCACTCATCTTCAAGTTCTTAACCCAGAAGGACTCCTAGCTAAAGGAAGTAAGGGGACAAGAGACTGAAAGAAAAGCCATCCAGAGACTGCCCTACCTGGTCATCCATCCCACATGCTGACACCAAACCCAGACACTATTGCTGATGCGAAGAAGTGCTGTCTTCTGAGAGGCTCTGCCAGAGTCTGACCAATACAGATGTGGATGCTTGAAGCAAACCATTGGATTTAGTACAGGGTCCCCAATACAGGAGTTAGAGAAAGGACTGAAGGAGCTGAAGAGGTTTGAAACCCCATAGGAAAAACAACAATATCAACCAACCAGAACCCCCAGAGTGACTAAACCACCAACCAAAGTGTACATATGGAGGGTTCCATGGCTCCAGCCACATACGTAGCAGAGAATGGCATTGTCTGGCATCAATGGGAGGAGAAGCCCTTGGTCCTGTGAAGGTTCGATGCCCCAGTGTAGGGGAATGCCAGGGTGGTGAGTTGGAGGTCGGTGTGTGAGAGGGGAAACATTCTCATAGAAGCAGAGTGAGAGGGAATGGAAGGGAGGTCCAGAGGGGAAACCAGGAAAGGGGATAACATTTGAAATGTAAATAAATAAAATATCCTATTTTTTAAAAAGTTGTGTAATCACAAAGCATGCAAAACTATCAGAATCATGTAGAAAAATATAACTAAAATTTGAAAGTAAATAAGTAGAGCCAAAAATTTTCTGTAGTTTTACGTATGCTTTGACCCTATGTTAAATTGCTTGATGTTTAAAGGGTCATCCATTTCTGACCTTTAATATAAGACAATATCAGGAAATCCCATAACTAAGCCACTAAGCTCTGACACAATCAAGGAAGTCATTAGTCTATTTCCATTTCTGTCTGTTTCACTTTGCCTGTTTCTGCTTGTGTGTCTTCGTCCTTCTTGACTTCTGATGGATCATTCTCCACTTTGTTTTTCTTTCTCTGACCACAATGTAAAATCAATGTGATACAGATGCTCCTCGGCTTATAATGGGGTTATTTGCTGGTGAAATCATCATAAGTTTTAACTATCACACACCCATTATCAAAGAGCTTAACTTTACAGAATGCAATAGAATATATATTGTTCACCTTCTAGATCATGTGACTCACTAGGGACCATAGTTCCATGAATTTACTCAGAACCAATAGCGAATTATATTGGCTGGAAAGATAGATTAGTCAATGGAGACTGACAGATATCTACAAATCACTCTCTAACATGCCTAGTGAAATTGATGTATTTCAGATTCAGTGAGAAATCTTGTCTCAGAAAAAAGAAAGGTAGAGGAAAATACCAACACTGACTTCTGACCTCCACATGCATATACAAACACGCATCCACAATTGTATGCACACATGCCTACACCCACAGTAATAAGTTCATATACCACATGTTCACAACATAACCATTACACATACACACACACATACAAACACATACACACATACACACACATACACACACACATACAAACACATACACACATACACACACATACACACACATATATACACACACCCACGGGGATAGGAATGTCAATGATCATACCACAATTCCTTAGTCTAGAAAAAGACCACAACTCTAAATTGTAAGAATGGTTTTTATTGAATGCATATTGCTTTGTGCAATCATATAGACAAATTCCTGAATTGATTCACTGTAAGTCATAACTGATGCTTACTGCATATAGTTTGGCTGTTCTTATGTATTTCATCTCTTTTTAATGTTTGAATAATGCTAAATTAATGCAAATTTTAGCAAGAATGTACAGAAATTTTCATATTTCTTCACCTAGCTGTTACTAATGCCAGCATCTTGCATTACATGGTACATTTTTCGAAAGTTAAGAAATCCAAGTCTGTTACTATATTACTCTGACTAAATGTTGGACTTTATTTGGATTTCTACAGTTTCCCAACAATTGTGCTCTTTCTGTTCTAGAATCCCATGCAAAGCAATACACTGTGTATTTAGCGAGCCCATTTCTCACATTCCCTCCAGAAGCATGACAGTATGTCTCTTTCTTCTATTGACTTTGTAAGACCATGCTAGTTCTGAAGAGGATTGGTCAGGTATTTTGTAGAATATTTCTGTTGTTTTTGCATGATTTTATTGGGACCATAGGCGTGAAGCAATATTTTGGGGAGGATAAGGGTCTTTGTTATTACATGATAAAGAGACGCATGCTATGCAAACCACTTGTCACTCATGACATATCCATGTGTTTCAATACTATTTAATTCACATTGTCTCTAATTCAAAAAAGAAGGGGATGAGATGTCTTAGGTTGCTTCAATTCACCCAATCTTTACTTAAGTTGATTTGATCTACCCAAATATATAACTGTGTCTAGCACACAAAAATTTACCCAATATTCTTCGATGAAGAGAGAGCTATCTTTTTATCTGACTCTACTCTCAGATATACTATATGGATCAAGGTACTTGTGTGGGATAATGAAATTGTATCCTGTCTAGATGCTAATCATTTGATTGTTCAACCAATGTTTATGTATTAGAAATATAAATAGTTCACTAAATATAACTCTAGAGAGCTCAGCTGGTCAAGGCACTTGCCCCTCAAGCCTAGCAGCCGGAGTTTGGTCCCCTGGATCCATACAGTAGAAGGCAAGAAGCAACTATTACGGGTTACCTTCTGCCTGCCACATGAATGCAATGATACACATGCCCAAACATATACACAGAAGCACAATGAATAAATGGTAAAAATTTATGATAACTCTGAGGGCTTGAACTTGGTAGTTCATTTCTATAATCATATAATTATTGATACTAAAGCAGGACCGTGAACTCAACAACAAGCTAAGCTACTACGGAAGTCTTCCCTATCTCAAAAATGTATCCCCCTCTCAAACATGTCTCTGATCATTCTAAGTTTTCATTGGGTTTTAATATTCAACTCTGATGTTTTCAACAATGCTAATGAGGTGAGAACAAAGTATTAGGAGCTAGGATATATAGACCTTGGGAAATGGGGATGTGCTTTATAATTACCATTAGAAAATTACTCCTTTCTTTTGTTGTTTGAAGATTTTTCTGCTGTCATCATTTGCCTTCTTTTTCTTTTGTCGTCTTATTTTTTAAAAAGCTCTCAACCTCAACTTCATCTTGAAACATCTGCTTAGGCAAATGGAGAGAATCATTTAAGAGTTGTAACTTCATTCTTTGTATGTGTGTAGTTTGAAGAATTTTTATGCTTTGCTCACATAAATGACTTTTATATAACTAAAAAAAATACAAAATAAAGTGAATGGTTTGAAACCCCAAATTGCTTTTCTGCCACTATAGGGTGCTAAGGAGCACAAGAATGACCTGAGAAAAAGACAGTGTCTCTTAGTTCCTATTGTTTTCTGCATTCCTTCATCATTTTACTCTCCTTCTACAGGAAAGAAAGGAGATGTCATGTTAGTCCTTTGTCTTGATAATTGCTCACTAAAAAGAGCTTGTAGGGATCAGAGGATAAAAGAGCTTGCCACCAAGTCTGAGGACCTAAGTTTCATCCCCAGAAACCACAGGGTGGAAGGAGAAAAAACCATGCTCCCATAAATTGTCCATTGACTTTCACACGTGCACCTTGACATGGGAAACACACCCACCCACACATACACACACACACACTCATACACACTCTAAATGGATAAATAAATAAAATACAGATTGATCATAGATAGATACATAGATACATAATACATAGATACATACATGTGAAAATTCAAAACTTCAAAAACAAAAGTTGCAGATCACCTTCTCTCTAAGAGTGGCAGTAGGTCTAAATTTCAGATAACAGGTTCATGCAAGAGATGCGAACATCTTCTAGTACTTTGTCTTCATTTGGTTCAAAAAACATAATGAAAACCATGACTGACAAGAGGGGCTTTTGTAGGGAATCAAACACCTGAAAATCAATTTAAAAGAGAATTTAAAGATAAATTCCTCAAGACAATTCAAACACTACAGTAAATTTGGCACTGGGTACTTGGACACAGGATTGCCAAGGAAAGGTTTCTTAAGATAAGCATTTGTGTTTCAAATTTCCCCCACTTGGCTTTTTATGATAACAGCTTTCGTAAATAGCGTAGCAGTTGAAACATTTATTATTGGAACAGAAATGCAATTACATGCAGATGTTGTCCTGTGATTCATTGCTTTGTGCTACATACATTTTCAAGCTGGAGGAAGAACAAGCAGGTCAACCAGTAAATGCTGCAGGCTGAGCTTCACTTACTCTCCTGACTTACATTATCTAATCTCTGGTGTGAGTGTTGCCACAATCTAAGGCCTCTATGGCCCTTCCTGGCAGCGTGTTTCCTTGTGCAATTTCTCCAACTACTGTCAAAAATTTCTTTTCATCCAACACAAATGGTCTTTACTTAATTCAAACCTGGTCCTTTTCCCAACATTCCTGACCCAAGGCATACAAATGACCACCACATTTATTTTATTTTATTTTTTAAGTTTATCATTGTTTTCTACTTTTTTGTTTAGGTAGATTTGAGAGTTGATTTCTTTTTCTTTTCTTTTTCTATTTTGCTTTTGGTTTTGCTTTTTTATGAATTAACTCTGTTGAAGTTATGTAGTGGTCAGGGGTATAAGGGGAAGTGTAATGGGAAAACTTATATGGAAGCTGAGTTAGAATGGACAATCAAGTCAGTAATGGTTATAATGGTAGGTAATATACTAGAGAAGACATTCCCATTGAATCTTAGGTTTGAGGTGTTAGCAATGAGAATAGCTGAGGAATCATTGTAATGATACATTACAAATTTAGTGATTCAAAACAGGCCAATTATATTACCTTACAGTTGTCAGGATCAGAAATCCAACACAAGTTTCATTGGCTTACATTCAAGGTGTCAGCTGAGCTCTGTTTCTTGTGCAAGTTTTCTTCTAGGAGAAAATCTGGTCCCTGGCTTTTGCCAGATTTTAAAAGTGACCCAGATTCCTTGGATTGTCGATCTTTCTTCTGTCTTGGAATCAGCAATATTTAAGAGATTGGCTTATACAGTATTGGTTGGTACTTGAGCAGTACGTGGAGAGGCTGTGAACCTGATAGCTACTCTGTCCATAATGCTGAATGTCTCAGCAGTCCAGATCTGGACCTACAGGCCTGGAGGATTCCTGGAAAGATGTTAGTCTTTAGTCTACATTGTACAGGATTTTTTTTTTTTTACTTCAAAACACCTTTAAATCGTTTTTGTTCTGGGTGATATACATAAAACAATTTCCAATACAAACATCATTAGAATATACAGATTTACTAAAAGCCATAACTAAATATTTACCAGATAACAGTATATTTTTGTAAGTTTCAGGACTTATGGTTTTTATCTAAAAGAATTCTTATGAGGATGCATTTTTGTTTGTCATATTTCAAAACCTCATCTTTTTTGCCTTTTACATTTTTTAAATTTTAATTATTTTATTTATTTACATTCCACAGTTGCCCCCTTCCTGCTACCCCCTCCAAGAGTTCATCATCCCATCTCCCCTGGCACCCTCTTTGCCTCTGAGAGGGTACTCCCTCACTCCCCCACCCCCACCTCATAGCATTTTTCTTCCCTAGGGGATCCAGTTTCCACAGGATTCAGTGCTTCCTCTCACACTGAGGCCCTACAAGACAGTCCTTTTCTGCCTATGTGCCCTGGGACACAGACCCACCCATGTATGCTTCTTGGTTGGTGGCTTAGTCTCTGGGAACTCTGAGGGGTCCTCATTAGTTGACACTGTTGTTGTTCCTATGGGGTTGTAATCCTCCCTCAGCTCCTTTAGTCCTTCTCCAAACTCTTCCACAGGAGATCCTGACCTCAATCTATTGGTTGGCTGTAAGTACCTGCATTTGTCTCAGTCAGGTGCTGGTAGAGCCTCTCAGAGGACAGCCATGCCAGGCTTCTGTCTGCAAGTACAATATGGCATCAGTAACAGTTTGCTGTGTGCACATGGGATGGATCACAAGTTGGGGCATCTCTTGATGACTTTTCTTTCAATCTCTGCTCAATTTTTTGTTCCTGCATTTCCTTTAGACTGGAGCAATTTTGGGTCAAAAATTTTGAAGACGGGTGGGTGGTCCCCTGCCTCAGCTTTGGGCCATGTCTATCTACTGGAAAAACCACAATTGTACAGGAGAATCTTAAAAATGATTTATTAAAAGCATTACTTTTATGTACAACTTTAGTATTGTTTATCATATAGTACAATCTATTCACAGAGTGTGTGAGTTGGGACAGGCACAACTTTATGAAGTCAGTTTTCTGCATATCATAACAGGGTGCACATTAAAGAATCTAGCAACAGCATGTGCAAAGTTCCCTCCCATCTGCACAATATGAATATGTTGGAGAAAGAGGAGGATTTCCAGTATGAGCACATGCAGCACTACAGTATTAGTTTAGATGCCTAGCCCAGAACAGATTGAGAAGAATGCTGGGAGCATGGGAAGGAAATTACATTGCATCCTAAGTGTCTTAATCAGGAATTAGCATAAGCTCATGTATGCTGGTAAAAGACATTATTTTTGTATTTCTGTGACTGTAGACTATAGAGAAAGTATGGCAGTGATAGGGAAAACAATTAAGCTATTATCATAATCCAGTTCCCAGAGGATGATTTTGTCCCCTTGAGGATATTTAATGATGTCTAAAAACATTTACTCTTGTTATTTAGAAAAGGAGTACAGCTAGTAAGTAGATACTAGGGCTGCTGTTTTTTAAAAAAATAGTTTCCAGTATAGGAAATAGACCTATAACAATGAATTTTCTAATAAGACTGGCATAGTGAAATTCATCTGGGCAGGAGGTGCCACTACCTTGCAGTAGAATTGAGGGTAAAAGTATTCTTTTTTAATTAATTAATTAATTAACACTCCAGATTTTATTCCCCCCGTCCACCCTCCAACTGTTCCACATCCCATACCTCCTCCCCACCCCCTGTCTCCATGAGGATGTCCCCACCCCCCCACCCCCAACCCCACCTGACCTCTGAACTCCCTGGGGCTTCCAGTCTTTTTTTTTTTTTTTAATTAGTCATGTTTTTACTTTGAATAGCATATTTTTATTTCATTTTTTGGGATATGTAGCACTGTTCCTATTCTTTATAATTATTATTATCGTTATCATCATCATTATTATTATTGATATTTACTTTATTTACATTTCAAGTGTTTTCCCCTTTTCAGGTCTCCCCTTCAGAAACCCCCTATCCCATCCCCTCTCCCCCTGCCTCTATGAGGGTATTCTCCTACCTGCCTCCAGTCTCTTGAGGGTTAGGTGCATCATCTCTGAATGAACATAGACTCAGCAGTTCTCTGCTGTATATGTGTTGGGGGCTTCATATCTGCTGGTGTATGCTACCTGTTTGGTGGTCCAGGGTATGGGCTGGAGAGATGGGTCAGCCATTAAAGGCTAGGCTCACAACCAAAATATAAAAAATATTCTTAGAATATGGTCATTGTCAAGGTTCAGGAGGATTTGGACATTCATCCATGATTATGCTTCAGTTTTCAGAGTTTCATCAAGAGGGAGAGCCTGTGGTTGACTAGGAACCAGATTGAGTTAAAAACCTAAGAATCTATGGAGACCACTGGGGGAAGGGATGAAAGATGACATGTGAAATCCTGGACTTTCCTTGCAGAAACCCTCAAATAATCAATCGATCACACACAAGTAGAAAAATATGAAAGTAGAGAAATTTCCTGTAGTGGGAAAGAGTTTCAGTCAGACAAGGAGGGGATGAGAGGAAAATGGGGTTATGTGTGAAAATGATTAAAAATCATCATAGTAATGTATGAAAACGTCAAAGAATGTAAGAAAGGACACAACACATAACCTCCACATGTGAGTATTGTGTTTATTATTTCACTCAGTTTCCCTTTTATAGGAAACGCATCTTAGTCAATGCATTCCTGTCTGTGCCATTGCATACTGTCATTTATCAAGCTCTAGGACTAGAAACTGTAGGCATTTCATTCTTTCCATCTCCTTCACTAGTTCCTTGACATTGGACAAGTGACATCTTCATCTTGTCTCCATCTTTACCTGTGTCTAAAGATGACATTTGATTCATTGTCCTTGGCTAATTATAAAGAACTTGGAAAAAAACATTAAAACAGTTGTGTGAATATATCTGCTTCCTAAGATTTTCTTTTTTGTAATCTCATTAATATAATATTCTTCTGTTTTTTTCATATTTTCTGATAATATATTGTTCTTCAAGGAAAATATAATTGATAATTATTTGACAGAATGGAAATGTAAAACCTATTTTGGATATTATATTCATGACACTTTCAAGAATGATTTATTACAATTTATTTTGGAATATTTTAGAACTTTCATAAAGTAGTGTTATTTTGATTAATATAATTTACTCTATTTAACAAGCTTATTCACTGGGACCACTGTAGAAAGCATTGCAAAAGAAACAAAAGCCAGAAAAAAATGCCCAAAATTTGATCTCTCCTGAATTCATGGCATTTGCAATCATTTTGGATACATTATTATCCTGAAAGACTTATAATATGGAAAACAGGGTTCTGTATATAGCCAAAGTCCATTGCTCAGTTTGACTAATGAAGTTTTATTGACATGCCAGCACACGCCTTCACTTATATATTATATATGGCTACTTAATGGCATAGTTGAGTACAAGAGAGTTTTTCTGGCAAAATTTGAAAATATTCATTATTTTGCTATCTATAAAAATCTTTTCTGACCTATGATCTATACTTATAATCTTTGGAAATATCCACTTTTGCTTCTGAATACCTGACATACTAAATTGTGGGACTAAGAAGCAGTATTTCGAAAGAACTTATCTTCATACTAGTGTTCAGATAGTTAATGCCACCACATTTTTTTAAAGATTTATTTTATGTGTCTAAATGTTTGCCCGCATGAATGTGTGTGCACCATGTATGTGCTTTTTGCCTGTGGAGGCCAGAAGATATATCCCCTGGAACTGAAGTTATAGATGGTTGTGAGCTATTATTGGGTATTGGACACCATACTCAGGTCCTTTGTAAGCGTAGTAAACCCCTAACTGCTGAGCTATCTCCCCAGCCTCCTACCACAATAGATATAATGTACCCTCTAAACTTTTACAAATAAAAGTTGTAGGTTACCTGTATATATTGATTTCACAAGATAGTGTTAGGTTATTAATATTTGTTCTGTCATACATATTCTTTATCTTTAATCCCACCCTTCCATCTTCAAGTTAATTCACTTTATCTTATATTTCATCACAAAGTGATTGATTGAGATGGATTAAGCATGCATCCTTAAAGTAATTTTTGAAACAATACTGTTGTTTTAAGGTAGGAAATGACTGACTAGATTCCATTGCACTCGAAATAAGAGTCGAATGTTGAACTCAAATATTATCAACGGTTTTAGATGAACCCATTAAAGTTTTGAAAGCTAGTGCATGATTCACCAAATCCCTAATTCCTATATTATCATTTATAAAAGGAGATGTTGGAAGCAGTGACACATCCACATATTTAGGGTCAGTATACATAGACCTCACTGTTGACATGAGAAAACGTGCAGCATAATGAGAAATACACCTTTGTTCTGCTAAACCACTGAGATTTGTGGATTGCTTATTGCTCAGACATAATCTCACCTATCCTGCTTGATACAATTATCATTATTTTTCTAGACAGTTTTATTCTAAAGACCATTATTATTCTCTGTGTATTATTTTTTGAATATGTTCTTGATACCCCCTTAAACATAGAACATAGCAATTACATGTGGTTTCTTTGCACAACAGTGAATTAAAATATATTTTTAATTAACTGAGACCAGAAGATTTAGGCTTGTTTAAAATACTTTTGTACATAGTTAATAAAAGTATACTGAGTATCCAACTTTTATCGCATTGTCAATATTTTTTGATTGAATTGATCTTTTTCAACTGTTAGAAAAAGGCCAATGTTGTCATATATGATTACTACTTCATATTTTACTTTTCCCTGGTATTTCACTTATTTAGGTCAGTTCAGTTCTAAATGCTTCATCATGGCAAGATCAACCTTTATTTGGTTAAAATACTTGAACTATTCATAGTGAGAATGGGAGCATGAAAGGCATTCACCTAGTAATATCCTTGTATTTATATAGATCTTCAGCAAAACACTCGGGTTACAGTTTCACATTGCACAGTATAGATGTAAATAGTATTTAGAAGCTTCAAGTTGGCTAGCTCCATGGCCAGAATATGTATAGCTTGCTTATAATTGTTTACCAAGAACACCAATGAAAGCCTGGGCTAAAAGAAGCATCAGTAGTGTGTATGGACTTGTTGACATGAAATCTCATGAGGTATTTACAGAAATCTGTGAAATGTAGAACTATTTGTTTTTATTTTCTTTTGTTTTGCTCTAAATTAGTAGGTGAGAGTCATAAATTTTAAGCAACTTGCCCAAAGTCATACATCCAAGAAGTAGAATTAATTTGATGCATAATCTCCCACTAACTCATTTGCCATTCTTTGAATAGTGTGGCATACGTGGAATGGAGTAAAAATAGCAAGCATTCCAGTGTCCAGTGGACCAAGGTTTGAAATGTGGCTCAGCTGCTCATTACATATAAATCGTTGTGAATTTCAAAAATCTATCCCCTGATATTTTCTTTAGACCACATTGGTATTTTCTACACTTCAAGTAAGGCCTATATTTTATTTACTTTTCCACAAGTGCAGTTTTGTTTTAGCTTTTTGGCATGGTGTAATTGCTCAACTTCAAGTATTCTCTCATTGAGGTCCTATATGGCTAGGTTCAATCCTGCCTCAGCGACCAAGCTTTTTTCAAACAATTTCTTGAAGTAATCAAACTGGATTTCATAGAGACTTATGTTACTTCTTTGAAATAAGCTACTTCAATATCTTAATTTCATCGTGAACTTCTAATTCAATAATTATAGTCTATAGTATTTTGTGTTTAAAACCTAAACAATTGTTTATTAAGAGTTTCAATAATAAATTTGGAGGCCAGCTTAACACATTTAAAGCTTTAGTCTCCCCTGGGGAAAAATGCATTCTTTGTCTTGTAGCAACATGTTGATACATTCTAAAGTTCCTGCATAAACATAACTTGCTTCAGTGGGAATTATGAGTACATAAAGAGTGCAGTATCATACATAGACTGTATTAATAAAAGCAATTTACCTGGCATGGCACCAAATTTTAAGTACTAGTAAAAACCCAATATAGAGAATACACTAGCATGCTTTCTAATGGAGGAACCAAGATGGGTCTTAATTTGATAAAACAAGGCTGTGTATCCTGTGAACAGAATAAAAAAATACGTGCAATATTTTCAAAGTCAGATTTTTATACAATTTTACAACCCGAACTCACATTCAGTGAAAGCACACTTCTGATCTCATTGTATGCTCAGTTTGGAGATATTCAAATGCACTCATCTTATCAATAAATTATGACTTTATGGAAAATATTTTATCTTAAATCAATTTGTACATTATATTCAAACTATATGAACATAGCATTAAAAATAAATTTGGACATGGGAAAGTGCCATTTTAATATTTTTCTATTTCTTAAAATTAATTTTTATCAGAAATGCTATTGGAATTAAATTCAGGAAGATCTGGGGAATGGGATTGACTACAAACTGATCCTGAGATGCTGAGCAATAATCCCTTTACCTTTCTGAGCCCATTTGATTATTGTGAAAAGGAAAGAATACATACTTTACAGCATTCCTACAGAGATAAGAAGAGTGATTGTCTTTGCACAAAGTGAAATGCTGTTCAAAGTTTAGTTATTCTTCTTGACTGTTCAATTAGTGGAATTTTCTGTGATCAGTTTGCATTGGTGCTGGCTTCGGTGGCATGACAAAATCCATTCTCTCTTTCTGCAGCAGGGAACAAAAACAGCACTAAGGTATTTTTAATAAGGTTGTCAGTACTCAAGGGGCAGTCAACTGTTGAACACAATATGACCAAGTGATTCTTTAAAGGATTGCTTATACTTGTTAGACAGTCTTCATCTACATTAAAGGCATAGGAGAATCTTACATCTCTACTTCTTAAGTTTTTAGTGGAATGGATTAAATGAAAAGGAATTACTACTTTACTAGGAGACAGAAGTACAAAGAAAGAGTCAAATATTAGAAAATCTACATGTATCGTATTTGAAACTGTATTTCAAATTTGAGTTAGGCCTTCTTGCATCTATAGATTTCACCCAAAGATATATCTCTTATCTTCTTAAATCTGTGAAATTGCTTAGGATTTTTTACATGTAATCATAGAAATTCACAAATCTTATATTTCTTTTTTGAACCAAAGAAATAATATGTTAATATGTGGGATATGGAGGATTATTACTGCCATAGATATAATTATCTGATATTTCACTGATCAAAAATACTGTAGCAATCACTGCATTGCAAAGCAAATAAACATCAAATGTTTATATTTTATTATTTACTAAAGACCTGGGAAGGTTGAATAACTCTTAGTTGCTAGGCTCTAATAAGCAGTTATGCCTTGTTTTGTGGATGTTTATTCTCTTCTCATTCTCTTTCTGTCACATGTTTTACTTCTTTGAAAATAACCTCAAAATTAATTGCCCTGTTTTTAAAATCATGAAAGAAAAATTATGATATCCTGGACTTTGATTTTTTTTTCTCCTTACAATGCCTTCAGATAATATAGGGTTAGTCACAGTGAATACTAGCTGTTAATTCTCAGTTACACTAAAAGGGCCAATTTTTGCAGACTGCCAGGATAAAGATGATTTTAATTAAATCCCACAAATCCCTTTGTACTGCAACCAAACCCTCTGCAGGCCAACTGACTGAGCCCTTCTGGCATGTATAGAGTTAACTAGGTTACGGGGTTCTTAGTTAACTTCTTTCACCAGGAATGCAATTCATGTTTACCTATATAAGGAAACCTGTTAGGCTGACCTGAGTTTGGCATATTTTTTTGCTCTGACTGAGAGGCATGTAAGCACACACCCTGGAGAGGGGGAGCGATTCCCAGCTGGACAGAGCAAGCTTCCTGAACGCCCCAGCCATTCAGCTGATCCGAGGCGAAGAGCAGAGTCCGTACTTGCCCCGAGCAGCCTCCTTGGAGGACCCACAGGTTTGCTTCTTCCAGTTCCCAATTGAGAAACAAACCTGCGATCCTGGGAAAAATGGGGAAGCCGGTGAGTCTTAACTTCTCTCTTTTTCTCTTTGCTTGCTTCTGCTAAGGGGCACGCCTCGCTGCTCTCACCCAGGAAGCAGAGGGAGAGGCATTGCTCAGCCTCTAACCCCACAGATCCTTCCTGAATAAACACAATGCTTCCCCATACCTCCAGCCAACTTTCTCCGCCGGCTTTGCCCATCAAAAATCCACTGAGGCAATAATCCTAGCACCTTAGACATTCCAGAAAGTGGGTTTTTTCTTTTCTTTCTTTCTTAACTTTTAAACTGGGCAAGAGTTTCCAGACCATCGTGAAGAGCAAACTTTCTCATCTTTCTTGCACTTTGAAACAGTGCAGATGAGTTTGGGGGTGCTTTCAGATGAACGCGGAGTCCCCAAGGAAGTAAGAGTAAATCTAAGAGGGATTCTTAAATCCACAGGAAGGGTGATAGCTTGCAGAAACAGAATTTATCATTTTAAACAAGGCAGGCTGAAGTATCATTTTTCATTCCCGAGGAGCAAAATACTTGAATCCTGTATATGTAATAAAGGACACCTTCTGAGACACTGAGGAGAGAAAGCAGCAGAGCTGCCTCCTTTGTTCTAGACAACATATAGAAATTCACTTTTGCATTTTGACAACTAGCATGTGCCTGTTTATATATAAGGTGCAAGTAATAAATAAGGGGTTATTTGAAGGGCACTGTGGTCAATTGAGTTAAAAATTGGCTGTGCTCTATACATATATAAAACTCTCAGTCTGACTGTAATTAAATATGGGGATGTGAAAATACTTAGCAAACTTACAGGGAAATTTTAGTTATTCTTGGGAACAGTCAAATGTAAAAGGCAACTGTGAAAGGAATTTTGAAAAACCTGTTTCCCCCAACTTCAGAGGCATAGGTAAAATCTTTGAAATGAAAGTTACTTTTCATACTTGTCAAAAGTGATTTGAAATAAGGTACACGTTTGTAAATTTTATTTTTGTAAGGGAAACTGGTTTATTGATTTGGATTCCATTGGATAGTTTTGATAAACGATGTGACTGCTCATCTTTCAAATGAATGTTGTCTTTTTTCGGTCCTGCACAATACTTTATCCTGAAAAATTGTGTAGCAGGATTGTGCTACTGACTGCAACAGGTGGCAATGAAGACCTGGTTCCAGATTTGCAATAATAGGATATTAATTTCCTAAACCAATGTAAAGGAAAGTGCTCAAATCAGATTTGACAGAATGAGCACTCTTTTGTTGATAATTGAAATCATATTCTGCTCTTCTGCTTGTAGTGAGGTTATTGTCTCAAAACAGATTGGCGTCTGACTATTCCTAAGAACAAAAGCTCTGGCCAATTTTACTTAGGGTTCATCACTCTAAACAATACAACCATGTTTAGTAACACGATTTAAAGGCTACTTGTTCGCTGCCATGAGAAAGAAGTAGAAAAGAAGGGCATATCATAGGGGAGACATTTTATTAAATTTAAAAAAATAGCATGGCTGTGAGGGAACAATGCAAATGTTTAAAGTGTATTATCTGCACATTGCTACTAGGAAAAAAGGGGAGAGTGTTAGTATTGCACGGCTATCAATGGGAGTGACTAACCCAGGAGACACAAAACACTATTTTTAAAATATACGCTTAATAACAGATGGTTTACTACCAGGTTGTCTCACCATGCTGCCGATTAGATGGCACCAAGCCAAATCAACTGGCATGTCTACCATTTATCCTGTGAGTTGATGTGTACATACTGATTATATTAACAGCCAAGGGAATATATAACCAGGAATATATAAGTCTGGGTCACAGAGGGTGAGAGTCTTCATAAGGATTTTGATTTCGCATTTAACTTCCTTGCCAGTAACATATGAGTTGTTGCAGATGATTGGAAGTATTAGCTGTAGAATATATACATCTCGGGCTCCTCACAAGTTCATTTAGGGGTAACATTACTGATAATGGAATGGGACACTTTAGCATTATCAAAGTTCCATGTGGATTTCTTCTTGAAGATTACATTCATTTAGTGTCCAAATTATCCTCCGATATAAGATAGTTAGGATGCTATAGTTTTACATTAACCCTTCCACATCACCCGTGCTATGTTCTGCTGTGAAGGGTGCAACCATTTAGCAGCTTCCTTAGAACTATGAGATGGTAGTAGATTTTCTAGTTTTTGAAAAAAAAAAACAAGACTAAAAAAACCCTGGGTGCTGGGGATGGGGAGGATAGATCTTCTAAGAACTTTGATGTGTTCATGAGTTGTGGCTTCATGAAAAAGATATGCACTCTATAAAGTATAGTTAGCTACAAATTTACTAATGGCCTCTTTTTTGAAGTGGTATCTTGTTATTTTAGGACACATTCTTTAAGAAAGAGCTGGCCAGTAGATGGGCTGCCTAGCACTGTCTATGTGTGGGTTTCAGATATGACTTCTTTGTTCATACTTCTTAGAATCTTGGGCAGCAAGCTAGATTTGGATACAACATACCTCCGTTTCTCTAATATACTGTACAAATTTCATCATTTCTATACTTGATATAATGTGTAAAGGAAAGAAAACTGCCAATGACAATTCAGGCCAATGATACTGATTAAGCAAATCAAAATGCTACAAATTTGTTTGCCTTAGGATTCAAGAAACAGTATTCTAATTTTTATTATCTTCCCTGGGATCATTTAAAATCCTTTCTACCTCATTTAATTTCAGATAGAATATGCACGCGCATGCGCGCACACACATACACACACACATATATTCTCTACCTCTATCCCCTCTCTCCCTCTTCCTCTTCCTCCCCCCCGTGTGTGTGTGTGTGTGTGTGTGTGTGTGTGTGTGTGTGTGTGCGCGCGTGTGTATTATTTCAGCCTTTGTTTGCTTTTGTAGCTAGCATTTGGTTATTGCTTCTATTATCCTTTTTGGTTGGGATTTTCGGCCTTCATCTGCTTACCATTTGACATCAATTACCATTTTCTTTAAGTTGCATTATTACATGTCATAACATTCATCCAGCAAATAATAATCAAGCACTTTCTGAAGTCGTGTGCTATGTACTCTGAAGGAAAGGCATGCATATGAGAGACAGATGAACTTGTACCATGTCTTTATGCAACAGATAACAACATTCGTGTAAAGAGAAATCTCATAATGTGAATGGTATACAGCAAGTGAAATGTAGTTTAAGGCTGAGTCATTTAGTTACCCACTTTGTGATGCCGATCAATCTGTAAGTCAGAGCTTCCTATCTCAAGGGTACAATACACTGCTAGGTGCTGGACAGTTAACTGACATGGTGAAAGGATTTAAATAACCAAATAAGGTCCACATAAGACAATGCCAAGTGGATACCAAGGAGCTTCATGTGCTGACAGAGGAAAGAAACCACTATAATCTCTCTGCAGGGCACCTCTAAATGACAGAGGTGCTACTGGGAGGTAGCACTTTATATTTTGTTAATGTATTTAAAATACCACTATGTCATTCTGGGTTTGGGTTCTTTGGTATAAAGTTTGATTAGCATACATACTACCCTAGAGTCCATTCCCAGCATAGCAAATAAAAAATGAACTGTTCTCTCTTGGGTTGTCAGGGATTCTTAGGGCACAACATGGGGAAGAAGCATTTCTAGAACACTAGGTAGCACAAGAGCTTTGAATACTGGTTCAGCACCACTGGGAAGTCATTAAGGTAAGAGTTCTAGTAACACTTCTTGTGAAGTAAAAAGCGCAGCTGTTGTGACTTTAAAACAATCAAACCTATACCATAAATGGAAAGGGTTTAGTTAATGTTAATTTTTGTTTTAAAAGAAAAATAAAAGTAGACTCCAGTGTTCTGGGGAATACAGCATTCTTAGGATGCCTTGACTTTTGTGTGACAGAGTATGCTCACACTCTCTTGTGGGTTGCATTTCACTTGTTTCAACTTGAGACAGAAATGAAATTAAGCAGAACCTCCTCAATTTGACAGTTTGAGTTTTAACACGTGACAGAATTGGAATTTTTGTCAAAGAGCTTGAGCCAGGAAATGTTGTATTATTTATAGGTATCATTCTGCAACAGAGGACTTGGCTATTTAAGCCAAAATTATTCTCCCCCTTGAGTATCTAATTGTATAGTTATTTATATCCATACTGACACACTCATCATGTATTGCCTTCAGAAACAAAGCAGTCTATAAACCAGAGAGCAGATAACAAGTTTACTCCAGCTGATAGTCTTAGCTCAAAGTTACAAAACAAGACATTGGTAGTGTTTCCCAAGTTTCTTCTGAAGCTGTGGACAATGGGTTGGGCCATATGATTTAAACTTCTGGGGGATTTGATTTAGTCAGATATCTATGGGTATATGGATATATACTTTATTATTTTATACCTGTTAAAAATGCTCAGGTCTGTGAACATGTGTGATATAATGCCGAACATACAGTCAGTAAATACATATTTGTTATTTCTGAAATGAGGTGGTAGATTACGCATCTTCTGTTAAATAATGGTAGGATTGAAAAAGTAGAAGCTGGAATACACTGATAGCCCACTTAACTAATTTAAAAATTGTGGTTCATGATACAAGAAGAACCTTCTAGTGTCTATACTAAGTCCTTTTAGCTCTTTTGTGTTACCTGTATAGTGCTAAGGTTCTCTAGATGAACAGAAATAATAGAATGAATCTCTCTCTCTCTCTCTCTCTCTCTCTATATATATATATATATATATATATATATATATATATATATATATATATATTCTACTATTTATTATTTATTAGAGTGGTTTATAGACTGTGATCCAGCTAGTATTAAAATGGCTGTCTACTAATGGGAAGTCCAAGAAGTTGTTCAATCCAAAAGCCTGGATGTCCCAGTGGGTTTTCAATATATACCAGAAACCTGAAGAAGTAGGCTCTAATGCTAATAAATGAACAGGCTTATCAGTGCGTGCTAAAGTAAGCAGGCCAAGAGAAAGCAAACTTCCTTCCATGTCTTTTATGTAGCTTGCCAGAAGGTGTGGCCCAGATTAAAGGTGGATATTTCCTCCTCAAAAGACCTGCATTAAAGGTGTATCTTCCCATCTCAATGAGCCAGAATAAAAGGAGGTCTTCCCACTTCAAATGATTTAATTGAGAACAAATCTCTCACAGGTATACCTAACTGTTTGGAGTTCAGTTTGAAAGTTTTCCAAAAGCAACAACAGGAAAGAAAAGGTTAGAAAATTAATTGGAAAAAAATAACAACAAAAAATTTTCCTTTAAAAAAAAAAGTCTCTCTGGCTTCATTAATGATTTTTCAGGGGTTTCTAGGATTGTCTGTTCTCATGGTATCATGCCTCCAAGGTCTTCTGTACTACATCCCATCCTAGGAAAAGAAAACATTTAATCTGATATGGCTTCCAAGACAGAGTATGCCCAGTTGAGTTGACATGCCTTAGCAAGACTTCCCTCCTTATTAAGGCAATTGGCAACCATATGGTTGTTGAGTGACGAAGAAGTGGTACAGCTTCACCAAATGTAGATCAAGTGCCCCCTATATTAGAAGTATTTTCACCAAATTTCTGACACCATCTTTTATAATTGTATGGCCCTAAGAGAGGAAAAAATAAATCTATAGTAGGACCACTTTGTTCTCCATTTATTAATAGCACTCCTTTAGGCATATTTAGAATGAACATTTAAGATTGTATCTGCCTCATCTCCATCCATAAAATGAAAACTATAGTTAAGATAAACCTCTTAAGTCCTTTCAAATTTCAGGTGCAAAGGGAGTACTCACTGTCCATATAACAATTTTTATCACCTTACAGACTAAGGCTTAAGTGGAACATGTATTTATGTAAATAATATTCTATAAGAAATAAACATGGATAAAATATAACATAACAAATAGTAAAGGTGTTATGAAAGAAATAAAAGGTATAATCTGGAGTCACATATGCCATAATATCACAATAGGAAGGTTTACATTGACAGCAACATGGAAAACGGTTCAGATTTAAGGGATGCCAGAATCATTTGGTGTGGGTCAAACAGGACTAAGGAAAGCTGCCTGGGAGAAAAGATAGCTACATATACTTGTGCTGTGGGGGCAGAGTTGAAATCATTAGAGGTGACTAAAATATTGAACAGGAAAGTAGTGACTGACAAGGAAATGAAAAAGAAAACCTCCAGGACAGATTTAGTTTACATAACTATAGATATAGTTGTAGTATCCTTAAAGCTGAGAGCAAGGCAAGGTAACCTGGATTTGGGAAGGAAGACGAATTATTTGTAGCTCAGTGGAGTAGAAAAGATATAAGTTTTGAGGCTGAATTTTATGGTTCCATTCACTAGCTGTGTAACGCCTCAGAGGACATATTAAAAAATTATGCCATAAGCATCTGCATTAAGTGTTGGTGGTACAATTCAAAGAGATGCATGGTAGTCATTTCCTTGGAAGTCTTATGAGGGAGTTAACATTATAAACCCTTACTACTGCTTCAAGTTGAAAGGAAATTAGTAATTTCCTGGGTATAGAATGTGGGTGATGTGGTATGGCGTGGTACAGCGTGGTATGGCAGTAGAGAAGTCAACACTATAACTTTTCTTAAGTGAAGATTTATCCTTGTTGATAATATACAGGTTAGCTATTACCTTCAATTCTTTGGTGAATTCTTTCATTTCACTCCAGCTTCTTGGATGAAGGTATCCCATATAAGAACAAGTTAGACATTTTCAGCTGAGGTTCCTTGTCACTTGTAAAAGGACTATAAGACTTAGGTCGTGTAATCCAAGAGTTTACTTTAACCAATGTTCACTGCAGGATTTGTGTGAAGATTTTGCCAATCTATCCTTCCAGGATTCTCAGAAGAATTTTCTACGATAGTGTAATTCCACTGTCTGGCCTTGGGAAATTCCTCTCTAGCTTGTAAATATTCTTATAAAAGGAGGTTTTCAGTTAGTGAAAGCCACAGCTAGAGGGACAGGAAACCCAGAGAATGAGCAGGCAATGGGGAGGAAAGAGTTAACCTTTATAGATTACAAATATTTGCACACACCCTCTCTCCGCAGGTGTTCTGGTAGTGCCAGATGCAAGTCAGTAGCAATATTCTCCCATTGTCTTGCTCCTTTATTTTCCATTGTTCTTGGCACATGCTATTTAACTCTTTTCTTGTTGTTGTTAGACCTGAGTGAATGCTTACAGTTACACATACACATATGCAAATATAAGCCACATTTACAAGTCACTGAATTATTAAAACATCTGAATTACTCATCAAGATCTTATTCAGCTGTTTCTCTATATACCATAAATGCTTATTTTCATATAGAAATAAGTGGTGTAGAGTGGGAGGCTTTCCAGTCATTTTATTTGTAAACTACTTGGATGGAATATTCTGAGTTTTCTCTATGTTCTCTCAGGTAACTGGATCGTGCTCGGTTCTTAATTCTGGTATCTGATATTTGACCATGTACATTCTAGCTGGGATTTAGCTGAGAGATGGGTTAGTAAGTAAGAAGACTGGAAACTTGTTATCTAAAATAGAAATCTCGGGCATGTTTGGCAAGTTTGTCTTCCTCTTCCTACTCACTCCATTCCCGAGCCTTCAGTAATTTCTGCTCTCTATGTCCCATTTTGACACAAATACCTTTAAAGATATAAGGGTGCTGTAAAACATTCATTTCAAATCTGAATTGTATCTCCCAGAGGGTCTGCATTTTCACATTTTAAAGACCCTCTTGGCTTTGGCTTTGCTGACATTAAAGCAGAAATACCCGGTTCATAGAAACTTCCAGTCAGTACATGCAATGGCAATTACTCCAAGTCTGGACGTTTTAGGAATCATAGTGCAAAAAATTGGAAGCTGAGCTTGATCATGTCAAATTAGAGAATGAGTTCACTTTGTCCAAGAATGCAGACACCTGCCAATAAATCATTTGCTAGTAGACAGAAGATAATGAAGAAACTCAGCAGAATGATCCAGGGTGAAGGTTACATCAAACACTACAATCAGCGAAAAATGGTGAGAACTTTTCTTTCCAGACCCCTGAGTCAAGCTTTTTAAGAGATAAAGATATGAGCTTCCTGGTCTGTTTTAGTAAAAAGAGGGAGGAAGAAGGCCTCTGCCAGCAGACTATAGGTCATAAATTAGCTAATAAAATATGTCTCAAGTTATCTCTTAAATAGTGTATTTTATATATACTTGTCTATTTGATTTACTTTTTTCTCTACTCTCAAGGTTGCATTTTGGAAGCCTAAGTCAATATATGCGTTTTAAGTTATACAATCATAGATGAACCATCTTCTTGTAAGGAAAATACTGTGTGTGTGTGTGTGTGTGTGTGCGCCATATACAATTTGTTGCTGTTGATCAAAAATTTAAACATTATCTTCTGACTTCAATATATAATATTAGTTCAATGAAGCATGCCTTTTGTTATAAAATACATTTAGTTTCTTTAAAAAGAAATTTTAGTAATGCTCCAATTTTTTTCAGGACTTTTATAGTTCTATTATTGCCACTGGTGCTCGGATAGTCATTTCTTATTTTTTCTACTAGAGCCACAGTCAATGCTAAGGCAGCACTACATGTATTTTTGTACATTTCTAGGTACATTACACACATATTTATATATATATATATATGTATGCATTATATATATGACATATGTATTTAAAATTATTTTCATAGTAAAGTTTCAACCAGTATTTATTATTTTCAACATCAGAAAAATGATATAACAGGAAAGGAAAATGGCATGTTTTTTTATGACCATATATAATGACTTAGAGATAATTAGATGATCAAAGAGGCAAGCCCAGGGAGGGGGAAATAAACAGGAAATATTACAAGAGGGGAGGTGCTAAAGCAACAAAACCTGCTTTCCCCTGCCCATCTACAACCACACAGAAGCAAAATCCCACCAATCAACAAGGGACAGGATGAAAGGCTCAATAAAACTAGCAAGGCACATAATTTCAGCAAAAAAGAAACTACAGAAAGCAGAAAATGAAAGAAAACAAAAGAAAGGATGGGAAAGTCACTTCAGGGAAAATGCTTTAAAATTCTAAGAAATGAGCAAAAAAAAGTCAATGAAGGAAGAAGTAAAAAGGAAAACTTAGCAACGAGAACACATCGTCCTAGGGAAGCTGGGAAATTAGAAGAAAGAACAGCTGAGAAGAGGACACTGTTATCTCACATTCAAAACTGCCTGGCCAAGGTGCAGTTTCCTAAGACTAAGTAGAACTGCCCCGTGAAGACGATAGAACTGCCTAGTCCTCTGCCATATGAGTATAAGTGCAATTTGCTTTTTTAAAAAGTCCCTTCCTCAAAAACGGCATGAGTGACAAAGAATCCAGGGCTTCTCAGGTGCTACAGAGGAGTCTGCCCCCTCCAGGGCTGGGACATGGCTTTTCTAGGTCAATGAACAATAGACTGGTGGTTTTAAGAGCTAATCCTCCACATGCTTCCCTAGTCTTCAGAGTCATTCATTAAACCGGGAGCACCTGGCTTAGTATTTATAAAATACTTTACACTTCTGAAGGGAAAGTAAATGCTGAGAGGGCCATGAATCCATTTCTATTGTTAAGCATTACTGAAGTACCAGGGCCTCACTTGGTAACTGCCAGAGAGCATGACATCCCAAATCCAACTCACTGGGAGATTTGCTCCCAAAAACGTATGCTTATAACTCAGTACCCCTACCCCGAGTGACTTTTTTTAAGGGCAGGTTTGCATATTAGAGTATATCACACATCTCAAAGCCTCTTTCAGAAAACTGTTTTGACACAGTGCGTTAACAGTGAATTGTTGATTCTTACCTGCATCAAGGAGTAATGCTCAAAGTGACTGGGAAAAGCTTACCAGTTGTTGGCTCAATTGTGCAGCTCTATTTAAAGCTCTAGTGGGTAATTCAGATGATGGCAAACTTCACTTTGACACAGTGCCATAGCACTTCCATTAGTGCCCTCGCTAGAGCACAAACATCTGCTTGCTTTTATTGTCCATGTGTTACTTAAGATAGACTCTTGCTTTATGACGTAAATCACTGGATTCTACTATTTTTAAAGACTCTTTTAGAGTTTCCTTGAAATGATCACTCTTTATAGTTGTTTAATAGATAACTGGCCCTTTAGGTACACAAAAATTACAAAGATCATATTTTCTACTCTTCTGACCTTTTCCAGAGATGACATTATGACTAAAGTACCCTGGCTTGTTGTAAAATTCTTTGTCTTTGGGGGTTGTGTGATTCATAGGTTCACATTGTCACATCAAGTCAAAAGCAACTCCATTTCTGATTAATTGATTTGAGATAACTTACTTGTTGTTTTTGTTCACTGACCAGAGTTGTGTGGATTTGCTTATTTCAGTTCACCTTGAAAGGCTTTGCTATTGCCTTCTTTATGTATTTATCTTCCCCTGACAGACTGCGAAGCAATTTGCTTGCCCTCTAGTCTATTCACATGTCCAGTACAGATAAGTTTCACAACAGCCAGGTCTATCATTTTCATTCCAATGGACTGGCTATATTCCAGGGCCCCTTTCATCAGCAATTTCTTCTTCCTTTTATGGTGAGGGAAGACCTAAAGCCATGGAACTCCATGATACAAAGGCTCTAGCATGTGAAAAACAAACACCATCAAATATGATCCAAAATCTGAGCAAAGATTGGCCTTAGGTGTAATGAATACTAAAATGACTCTCCTCAGCCCATTAATTAGAAAATCTCAGGAGGCCAGGGCCATGCATACTGGGTCTTATAACTTGTAAAGTAGTCCACAATAATCCAACTGGAAGAGCACTTTCATATTATGCCATAAAATGGGGCTCTTACGCAGGTCCTAGGATTGCAAGGAGCCAGGAAGTTTCCAGGGATTTCCTAGGGGAAGAATTTTGGAAGATGATAATTTGAAGATTGTGAGAGTTCTTGAGACTTGCCAGAGAATTAAGACAGGGACTAACTGGGTGATTCTGAGAGTGCAGAGAGAATTCATGTGGCTATGTGAGGTTGCAATGATTTCTTTCCACTTGACATCTATGTGTTTCTTGCTCTCTCTGAATATTGAATTCATGAAAATGGAAAAGAGAAAAAGATTGTGTCCCAAAGGGAAACATTTAGAGAGCTGGGGGAAAAGAGCCTCATGACTGAGAAAGGAAAGAATGCAATGGAGAAATCTGAAGTCACTAATTGCAAATAAAATTAACAATTCCTGTGAACTGTTTAAGACAAAGATTTTGTGTTCCATAAGCTACAAATAAAGGGGCATGAATAAAGAAGATTCTCATAGTAAATTTGAATTCAAATTCATTTCATCTGGAGCTGACAAAGGCTCCGAGGGTAAAAGTACTTACCACCAAGCCTGAAGACCAGAGTTGGATTCTTGGACCCACATTGTGGAAGGTAAGAACTGACTCATGTAGGTTGTCGTTTGATTCAAACAAGCTCATTACAGCATAATATATGTGTCCGTACCTACACACGTGTTAATGTGTGCATAAACACACATGCATGTACACATACACACACACACAGAGAGAGAGAGAGAGAGAGAGAGACAGACAGACAGACAGACAGACAGACAGAGGAAAGTGTAAGAAAATAACTCACCTTGCTTTCATAGTCTGCAGTTTGCCACAACCACCATTTCTAGCTGTTTAATGCCCTCTAAGGTTGCACAGAAATACTTAGAATTATGGCAATATTTAGTACTATAAAAACATAACTTAGAACCCCTACTGATCCCTTGCTAGCTGGTTGGGAAACATTTAATCTCTGGCTTTGATGGCTTTCAACATCATCTTCTCCAGGGCACATAGTAAGACTTAATTAGAAGTAAACACAATAGTCTAAGCAGAGTAAATACTTGAGAAATCCTGGCTAATGTTGTCTCTGAGCACAGGGGGATTGCCTAGTGTTTGATAAATGGATGCCCCAAGAAGTTGTCATTCTTGACAAAGTAGGCAAAATATAGCATCTCTAGGAGAGAAAAAGTCCATTGAACTTGTTAATAGGCCTTTTACTCCAAATCACTTAGGATTGTTTAGACTTCCTTCAGAGACCTGTAGACTTAGGTAAGACATAAGATGTCCATTAACATAGCCAAGGAAATGGATTGATAATATATAGAAACAATGACTTACTAAATGGAAAGGCAAACATTTGTTTTATATCACTCTGTTCATTTAATTCAGAATGAACAGCTTTATACCTTCAAAGAATTTTCCTATACTAGACCTGACTGAAGTTTTACATATAAAATATTTTGCAAATGAATTTAAGTTAATGCTACTAAAATATTTAGTGATTTCGGGCAATCACTCTAACATATGTTGGCTCAAAACTAACTTTTAAAAGTTTTGCCTGGAGACAAATTCTCTGTAAAAAAATGCTTGAACAAATTAAACACAAAGTTAAAATTTGTTTGGAAGATGATGTTTCACCCAGGCTGGTTTTATATTTCCTCTCGGATTAGAAACATGTTAGTCATTTAAAAAATATATACATGTCCTGAAGACATATTTCAATAGGGCAAAACCCCTAATCAACAACAAAACCCTATTTCTATAAATACACAAAGATGGCAGTGATGCAGAATG
The DNA here is from genome assembly GCA_028551405.1 of Uromys caudimaculatus. NCBI lineage: Eukaryota > Metazoa > Chordata > Mammalia > Rodentia > Muridae > Uromys > Uromys caudimaculatus. The sequence goes on along the minus strand of CM052722.1, from coordinate 16,390,381 downwards.
AAAGAATTTAGCATCTGTGGCCATTTCTTCTTTCTGCCACTCTGGAAGAAGTGTTCTTTCGATGTGAAAGAAAACCAAGTTGAGCTCATCTGAAAATTTAGTAATTATAGCAGTTTTGCAATGCATTGAATTGCTAAAATCAACTTATCATAAACATACCTGGCTTTTACTTTTTAGCTATATTAGTGTCTAAATCGTGGACAAATGATTATTTGATTATTTTGTTCAAAGGGCTTAAACATATGACTACTGAATAACCCATCAGTTCCCATCCTTCTGATAAAAATGAAAGAACGCAGACCTTATCTTATATTCGAGCATGGATTTTGTATTTTCCTTCTCACATATCTGATCCTTCAAGGCTGTTTATCTTTCATATGTCCTTTACTCAATCCCACAGAATAACAGGTCAGAAAATCCTGAAAGATCAACATCAATGGATTATGGTTTAATTTGAATCATCTAGTAAGGTCACATAATTTGGTTTCTTAAGTACAAGAAAGGAAGAGGGAAGGAAGGATGGGAGGAAGGAAGGAAGGAAGAGAGAAGAGAAAGAAAGAAAGAAAGAGAGAGAGAGAGAGAGAAAGAGAGAGAGAAAGAAAGAAAGAAAGAAAGAAAGAAAGAAAGAAAGAAAGAAAGAAAGAAAGAAAGGAGGAAGGAAAGAAAGAAAGGAGGAAGGAAAGAAAGAAAGGAGGAAGGAAAGAAAGAAAGAAATCCTGAAGAAGTTGAGACTGTCACCTCACTTGGGTGGGTATTCACCGCTCCCTTTCTCCTACATTTCTCCTTATGGAATCATTTTAAAAAGATGTGGCTCTGTTGACATCCCTGTGTTCATCTATGGATCTCCCTCAATATGCTCCTAAATGTCATTTTGCAAATAATGATGTCTGCTAAATGATCTCCAACATGGCATATTCTAAATTAGATTTTCTAACATGCACATGGGAGTAATGCCCACAGTAAAATTATTTAGATTCTCCGAGACAGCATCAAAGATGCTGTTTACTTAGCTATTGACACCATATAGTTAATGATTTTGTTAAACTCGGTAAGTTTGGAAACGTCTGATGGCAATTTAAATATAGTGGCAATAATTCAGCATGAACAAAGCCAGTCTTCGCTAACATGAAAGTACACTGTATATTGGATGAAACAAGTATAATACAAAACATAATCTATTCATTTGTTCCACAACCATTTATTAGGCTATTTATTAGGCTATGGGGACGCATGTTTCCTGCCCTCAAGGAATTTATTATTTGATAAAGAATTTTAAATAGGTGCTGAGTAGAAACCCAATCTTAGCAATTTCATTAAAAATATAACAAGCATAACATGCGTGAAGAAAGGTATGATCTGTTGAATGTCTGAAACAAGAATTCTGATATATGCTTACATAAATATTGACCTCAGAAAGACTGATAATTAACAGAAAAATAAATATTTTGCTTTGGCTTTAACATTTTTTTATTTTAATTTTTACTTATGAGTGTTTTGCCTGCATCTACGTATGTACACCATGTACTCTGTAGTGTTTAGAAAAGTATGTTGAATCCCCTGGAAATGTAGTTACATACAGTTGTTAGCTACCAAGTGGTGTATGAGAACTGAACCTGGGTCCTTTGTAGGAGCTGCAAGTGCTCTTAACTGCAGAGCCATCTCTTCAGCCCTGCTTTATTAGTATCATTTCATACTCTGTGATCAATTTTTTGTTGTCTACATGCAAAGTTCTGAGGTGATTGAAGACCGTGCTGTATAATAGGAAACTTCAGAATCTCCAAGTGAGAATTAGGGAAGAAAAGCAAACTTTTAAGCCTTTCCTGCAGAAATTCCTCTAGCTGGTCTTGAGACAGGCACAACAGTCTGTGTGTCTAACATATTCGCAGGTGATGAGGATGCTGTGATCTGAAAGCTCTTGTTTTGTAGTTTTTGTGTCAGATATACTGACACTGTTGCAACACCTCCCATATTTGAACAATAGTGAATTTTCGTAGGCACTAACATGTGGTAGTAGACAGTGGAGTGACAAAGCCAAGTAATACGTGTAAGGTAGAAATTAAATGAATTCTTCTTTGGCTCATCCACTTTTCTGGTGAGATTAAGATTAGAAAAACTGCAATTTATCAAAAGTAAGCCAACCAACACTCTCATCAGTTCAGGCAACTGTAAGAACCACATTATTGCATAAACCTGGGGGCCTGACGAATGAGGATTGTTTGCTGCGGTCAAAGAGTTTTAGTCTCCAGCTCCCATGTACACTCTAGAGGGCTAGCCAATGTGTTTGCACATTCACACACTGCTGTCCTTCATTGCTTGTTTACTGTGAGGCAGGTTCACAAGGATTCATCAAGGGAGGCTGTGGCAGGAACATGAGTTCATAAAGTCCCCAAAGCTAAGCTATCCTTGCTCTTTCTTTCATGATGAGAAGCTATGTATTTCTGGCAGCTCTTTTCTGTAGCAGTTTTATGGGTACAGTATGTTGATGTATGTTGATCAACTTAACAAGTTAAGGATTAAGCAAACATTGATAACTCTTTATTGTAGAATACTATGGCGCAATGAAAAGGAATGGATTATCGATATGTCTAGCAACCTTGATGAATCTCCAGTGAATTATTCTGAGTTTTCTTTTTAAGCCAATGCTGCATGGTTACATACTCTATGATTCTCTTATAATTTGACTTGGTAGGAGAAAATTTTTTTTAAATATAAAACAAATTAGTGGTTTCCTAGATGTAGAGATTTTAGGTAAAGTGAGGGAGATGGTTGTGTTAAAATGTATGGATAAACGGGCAACATAAGGGATCTTTGCAGAGATTGAGCTAAACACACATATGTACATATACACTCACACACCAGTACTAGAAAGCCTGCTAAAATCTTAATAACATTGGTGGGTTACATTTGTTTCAGTATTTCTTGTTGTGATATTGTATTATAACTGAACAGGATAACATTAAAATAAAGAGAGAAACTGAGCAAAGAGAGTTAGAGTCCTTTCTATGTTATTTCTTACAACTACATATGGATCTTCAATTATATCAGTAAAAGTTATAAAAAAATAACATTATTGACCTTTGAGATGATTCAGTGGGTAAAGCTGTTTGTTTGCTGCCACACCTGACAACTGGAACTTACTCCTGAGGAGTCACATAGTAAAAAGAGAGAACCAACTCCAGTAAGCTGTCCTTTAACCTCCATACACATCCTGTGGCATGCAGGTATACAAACTCAGACACATATGCACAGACACACCAAGAGCAACATACCCTGTGGCATGCAGGTACACACACACGCACATGCGCACGCTCACATGCACATGCATGCTTATACACAACTAAATAAATTCAGTAAAATAAATATGTGAAATATTCTTTTGAGCCACCCTAGTAAACAACAATTTGTGTTAATATGATATCAAGTTACATGCAATAGATTTCACTAATTAATTTCAATGGTTCTTCTACTTTTGTGAGTTTTCTGAAAGGAAACCATATCATACATAGGGTAAAATAAAATGCAATGTGATTACCTACAACAAAGACTGGCAAGCTCTGGCTCACTGGCTAAATCTGGTCCTCTGCCTGGTTTCATATGATGCCCAACCAAGCATAGTTCTTTCATTTCCAAATTTGAAAAGCTTCAAAAGAAGAAGTGCTATTTTATGATAGGTGAAGGTAATATGAATTTCCAACTTTAGTGTTCATAGAGAGAGTTATGAGAACATAGCTACACCCATTCCATTCATGTGATTGCCTCTGGAAGTTTTCATAGCCCAGCAGCAGAGCTGAGTGTTTTCAATGGGATAGCTGGTCTTATGAAGACAAAACTACGGACTAAGATTGTACAGACAAGTTTGCCTACCTTTGCACTTGGTGGGTTAACTTAGGATTTTCTAGACTAAGGTAACCTCTGATAAGTGATAATCTTAGCATCAAAGCATTCCTTGAGGAAAATAATGTTTACAGTTTAAAGAATAGATGTATAAGAAAATATCGTTGCCTGAATGAATACCAGGAGTCTTAGCTTACTCGTATATTTAGTCCTTCTGGAAGAGTCATCAAACCCATAAACTCAGTTCATGGTTGTCTGTTTATAGAGAACAAAACAGTATATGTTTCTTATGAAAAGCACAAGAAAAAAAATGGGATCATAGGGCAAGGCAGAGTCAGATCAAGTTCAGGTCATCACTGTGGCATTTGCCAGCTATATAACCTGGGAATGTCACTCATCTTTCTGGACTTTATAACAATCAAGATAAATATGCCTGCTTCTATGGATTTTTAGAGGATACATTGAACCTGTACATCAAGGACCTCGAATGTTGGACTAGGCAAATGCCTGTCCAAGCTGTTCCAAGACAAGTGTCCTTTCATTGCTGTAATTTTTCTTGTTATTTCTCAGTACTGCCCATCCCTCTGTTTGATTTTGAAATCTGCCAGGAAGAATTTGGTTTCTTTTATAAACATCCCTCTACCTACGACTTTTCAGTTTCTCTGTAAGCATCTGTAGAGTAAGGTTTAAAAGAAAAACTGGTCCATCTCCCTGCTGCCCAGATTTCTCTATCAAGAGACCTGAGTGGAGGCCCAGGCACAATGGAATATGAATCAAATCTCTTTTTCAATTATAGGATGAAATGTGTCTGCAGTGCTGAGGGAAACCTGCAGATTGATGTGATCCCAGTAGGTTCAATAGTAGTCTCCAGTAACAGGCCAATTGGTGTTTGAAAATGTTTCTGGCCCTTTAGGTTATAAAAGACAAACTCTGTACTGAAATTATAAAGTCAGAGGGAAACATGAAAAAGAAAAAAAAACCTGACTTGTCTGTTTGTCATTGCTGTACATTGCTGTCTAAGTGTTCAGGCTCATGACTAACTACACACTGATTCAGTGGGGACTTGGATATGATTGTCATGTCACTTATTTCAGGGCATGTCCATCTGACAGCCAGAAGGACTATGATAGTGTTATATTATTCCAGGAAAGGACACAAAATCTAGACTCAGGAGTTATCCAATCCGGCCATACAGAGCAACACTGAAATGAGCAGTACATCCCTGAATGTGACTTGGATCCTTGGATGCTCAGATAGAGACTTAAGAAGCTGATATTGAGCTAGTTTCTGGTCTAGAAAAATTTTCATCATAACTAAAAGAGAAAGAAAAGGGAAACACAGACAGAAAAAGAAGAAACAAGTTTAAAAATTCGTTGTTGATCAGCTCAAATGTTTTTTTTTTTTAACTTGTACATTTGTTTTAGTAGGTGTCACGGCTTAAATCACTTAGTTTCTTTGTCACCCATCTTTTCCCAGATACATTAAGAAAATTAACAATCTAAAACTCAGTAGAGTGAAAGCATATGTAAGTAATGAGCCAATATAGACTTTCCCCTCTATGTAATTCATAGTTAGTTGCTTAGAGATAAGGACTGTCCACGTTCATCACCCAACCTAAACTGTCCACCCATAGTGTTGCTGATGTCCTCTGCATGATTGAATCCACCTTGGATGAAGTCTTTCAACCTAAACATTTCTTCACTTACACTAAACTGCCCTGCTCTTAGCAACAGTTGCAATGCATTGAATTTTCTAGATGTCTCGTGCAAAGGATATTTTTAAAGCATGGAAATTGTAGGATGGCCTCTGAAGAAGACCCACATTAATGCTGATATCATTGGTGTGGATCTGAGGGTAGAGAGATATCGCTCCAGTGTTTGCATAATGTTGTACAGCACAGTTTATCTTAATAAACAAATTGTCTAGATAGGTGTGACATTGTCTTGTGAACCTTTCAAGTAGAGAACATACTTTGGCTGGGACAGAAGCTGGAGAGATTGGAACTACAAAAATTTTTGATTACCATAATTGGCTTTGAGGATGGACAGAGTCACATCAAGGATAGAAAAGCAGCATATAATTGCTGAACAATTCTATGACAGATGTATGTAAATGGGGACCTTAGTCCTACAAATTCACAAAGCCAAAGTTGCCAATGGCTAGAATATCCTTGGAAGTAGTTCCTTTTACAGGTACTCCAAATAAAACCCCGGGGCTTACCAATCTTTTCGTTTCAGTTATGTAAGACCTGGAGCATAGAACTAGTTGACTAGTTGAGTCTATCCCATCTTCAAGCCTCCATCTCCATAAGCTAATAAAACATATTTTCATTTACTAGCTATTTTGTGATTTCTTATATAGCAACAAAAACCTGTAAACCATTTCTTATTGTCTTTCCTTTGAAGGTCTCAGAGGTGATCTTTTTGAAATGAGTGTTCTAAGTAAATGTCTCATTTCTAAATAGAAAATAATTCTGTTCCTTTCACCACTTTGATCTTGAGGGAACATTTCATTTCCTATTTCAGTTCACTGACAGTTATACTGCTTGGTGGGAATATATTTTTTAATTAACTACATTAACATTTATAATTTCCAAAAGAAGTTGATATACTGTTGATATACTTCTTATTTGTTTCACATAATAAGCTGATTTGTAATGTGAAGAACTTCAGTGGCATGTGAGCAACACTTTTGGATAACTGGAGCTCTAGATCTCTAGATTCATACATTACTCTAGTTGAAAAGAATGTAATGTATTCATAAATCTGAAATATAGTAACATGAGACACATCTGGTTACTATTCCAACATGTAAAGAATTTAGGAGTCATGATTTCTGCTAACTCAACAAGATAAAAGAAGACCAAACAGAAAACCAATGTCTTGCCTTAAATATATCAGAGAATTGAAATCACAGTCCTGACTCTAAGCTCTAAAACCAGAGAAGCAGGAATATTCAAAGAATATAGATTACTTTCCCAGAAGCCAAAGCTGTTAGGCTCAGTAGCTAGTAGGAACACTTAAATTATAACTTCGATCAGCTGTTGTTGGCTGATTCTACTCTAGCTTGAAAGATCCAGAGCTATGGGGAGCTTTTACAGGTTATAACTCTAAGTTTTCCACCTGAATCTTATGGTGAAGATCAGAGGAAATCCACCTAGTGCTTGTCCAGGTCAGGGGGAAAGGAATCATTGTGTGAAATACAAGCTAACTCTTTTATTAAATTAATTATTTTATTTATTTACACCCCAGATGCTGCCCCATCTCCTGGTCCCCCTCTCAGATTTCTTCCCCCATCCCCCTCCCGTTATCTCTGAGAGGGTACCCCCCCCAGGTATCCCCCTACTTTGCTTGAGGCATGAAGTCTCTACACGATTAGGCACATCCTCTCCCATGGAGGCTAGACAAGGAAGCCCTCTGATATATATACATGCCAGGGGCCTTGAACAAGCCCGTATATGCTTTTTGGTTGGTGGCTCAGTCTCTGGGAGCTCCCAGGGGTCCAGGTTAGTTGACAATGTTGGCCTTCCTGTGGGATTGCCACCTCCTTCAGTTCCTTCAATCCTTGCCCTAACTCTTCCATAAGGGTCCCCGACCTCCTTCCCATGCTGGGCTGTGGGTGTCTGCATCTGTCTCAGTAAGCTGTAGAATAGAGCCTCACAGAAGACAGCTATGCTAGGCTCCTGTCTGCAAGCACAACACAGCATCAATAACAGTGTCAGGGATTGGTGCCCGCCCATGGGACAGATCCCAAGTTGGGCCAGTCACTGGTTGGACATTCATTCTTTCTCTGTTCCACTTTTGTACCTTCATTTCTTTTAGATGGGAGCAATTTTAGGTCATAAATTTGCTGGTAGGTTGGTGTCCCTAACCCTCCACTAGGGGTCCTGCCTGGCTACCAGAGGTGGTCTCTTCAGGTTCCATGTTCCAACTCTTGGGCCTAACTCCTTTTAAAATAAACCCAGAGCATCAGTCACCAAAACAAGCCTCAGAAACAGGGAAAAAGCAAATGTCTTACATTACTTAGGAAAAGGAAAATCACCTATTTCCACCTGGATTTTAGACTTTCTGGTACATGTAAGGGGGGGAATATAAGTTGAGAAGCACTTGTGATGGTTCACAGTTCAGGGTCACAAGCCCAATCCTAATCATAGGATTACAGAATGCCTTCCATCCACCTAACTCTACCCCCACAACATGAAGGAGAATTATAAATAAAATAACTTCAATGCTTAAACTCTAAGAAAGTCTCTAGGGAAGCAGAGACCAGAGTAATGAACAGCAAGGATACTTTGGAAATTGGAGCCTCTAACATCTCCATTTGTAGCAAATAGTAAAAGTATCCTAACTCCTAGCTAGACCATCATACAACTTCACAATAAAAGCCTTAAGTTCCTAGTACACAGCTTCCAACAAAAAAAACTCAAGGCATTCTAAAAGACAAGAGAAATCTCACAATCTCAAGAGAAACAATCATCAGAGTCAGACTGATATGATTGAGGATGTAAAGTAGTTGTTTGGGGTATACAAAGTTTCTAATGGGGAAAGTAGACAAGACATTGTCCCATAACCTAGAGATTTAAAATACTGCACATTTATTATGTCATAGGTTTTGGGAATCATGAATCAAGGCACATCTTAGCTGTGTCCACTGCTAAGGTTCTAAACATTTTTCCTGGAAACTCATCTGGAGGCCCAGCTGGTAAAGAATGTTCTTCTGAACTGACACATTTAGTGATTGGCAGGTTTCAGTCCATTAAGAGCTTTTGTATAGAGTACTCTGTTTAATCCCTGAATGTTGATGAGAGGACACCTTCTACTCCTTGCCATATGGACCTATCTAACATGCTGGCTTACTTTATCAAAGTCATCTAGGCAGAGAATCTGATAGCAAAATAGTTGTCATAACCTCTTTTCAACAGAAGATGGAAATGAATTCTCATTGGAGTCATTCTGTTAGCTAGAAACAAGTTACTTAAAAGGGGGAATATAATATTATAAATAATGAAACAAGGCTCATTTAAGATCAGCTTAGAAGAGCTTCATATAATGAGTATGATCATTTACAAGGCAACATAATTAGGCAATTGTTGTGCCTCAGTCAAAAAAAGACTGAGAAAGCACAAATATTTCTATTTTCTTTCTTTCCTTTCTTTTCTACTTCTTCTCCTTACAAATGTAAAAGAAGACCCTGATAAGCCCAGGGAAGCTAAAAATATCCAACATCATATAGCTTGCTAGAGACCCAAAAACCAAATCTTTCTTCTTCATCTTTCTGAGTTAACGTCTAAATCCAAACAAAATTAAATTAATGATAGAGCCAAAGTTAAGTGAGAAGTCAAATTGATGAGTCGCTTTTGTAAAATTGAGTACTTGAATCAATGACGTTTAAAGAATTCAGATGAGAAATTTCAGGGAATATAAAGCAAAATAGGAGAGGGGAGGGAAGCATTGAGCATGCCAGAAAGAGCTGCCAGACCCTTAGGCAATCCAAAATAATGAGTAGCATGCCTGATTTTGCAGGGCTTGTCCTTTGGACAAGGTAGACTAGTCTGGAGATGCTTGAATGCAAGAGGACAAGCAATGTAGCCAAAATATGAACCTGGTGGAAAATCAAGAAAAAGAGGATTCATGCAGAAACATCATGGGGATGGAGAGTCTCAGAATAATTGCTCAAAAGGAATATCAAGAACCTTCCATGCCACTGCCAGTTCAGATCAGCAAAGCCCAATTACAAGTGGGCTCCTCCCATGCCCACTCACTCCTGTCTCTGAATAGCAGTGGCAGAGTTTGCAGCTCGCTACTGTACTTGAAGCCACTATGTGGTACCTACCCTCTGTTTATTAAAAGAGCTGATAGAATAACTGATGAGCAAAATCTACAAAAGAAAGTAGCATTGCCTGAGCTGCACTGGGGTGATTTCCAAGGAGAAGTATAGGATTTTGCATAAGTTCTTGACTTTTGAGGAACACATAAGGATGAAACTTGTTACTATCTACTGCTGCTAACTCATGATTCTCTTACTGCCTCTGTGTCTATAAAATATAAATGGGATCTCAAATCTATCCAGCCATTGCTGTGTCTTATGTCTAAGATTCCATTCTCGGTGTTCTTTCAAAGGAATCCATGTAACAACTCACTTGCTGAGGAAAACAACCAGGTACGAAGGAAAATCACATATACTATTTCAAGTTTGTGTTCGATGGGCTGGAGGTATAGCTTATCAGTAGAGGGCTTGCCTTTATCACTTACAATTCAGGTGCTCCATCCCTAGCAATTGCAAACATAAAGAGCTGGGGAGAGGTTTCAAGGCCTGCTTCAGTTCCTTGCTGGCCATAGAAATCCAAGAAATGTCAACATGCCCCCAAATATCTATTGCAGAATAGCTCCAAAGATCCCTTCCAGCAACTTACTAGCTTCTCCCTTCTACCTGCCTCACCTTCCTTATTTGTGGTGAACTATGCCATTCCAAAAGAAGAAGAAGAAGCCCACACCTAAGGTTATGGATTAGCCATAGTTTTACCAGCAAGTCTCCCTGAACATGGTCTCATTTGAGAGTTCTTTATGGAAAAGACAATATCAAGCAGATATCAAAGAGATTTCTTGAATAATAAAGTGGAACCACAATTTGCACTAAATTAGACTATGTCAACCATGTTTTTACTAAGATACCAAGACAATTTGTCGCTAGTTCCAAGCAATTCATTAACTCATCAGAATAACAATCATTAAAAATAATATGAATGGACTTTTTAGTTCTCTGTCAAAAAGCTTTAAAATTTATGTCATTCATGTCAAATAGTAATCATAAACCTTCCAAATTATATTAGTTAATTTTCTCATCATTGGGACAATATGCAAAAAAGAAAATAATTTTTTAGCCTATAATTGAGAGGCTCATGGCTCAAGAGAGAGGTAGAGAAGGCATAGCAGAGTCCATGGTGGCAGCTGCAGATTATAAAACAGAGACCAGAAGAGCAGACAGGAAGCAAGGCAAGGCTGAAAAGTATCCTCTCTCTCTCTCTTTCTCTCTCTCTCTCTCTCTCTAACTCTCTCTCTCTCTCTCTCTCTCTCTCTCTCTCTCTCTATGTGTGTGTGTGTGTTTGTGTGCATGTTTATGTGTACGTGGTACAAGAAAATAATGAAAAGAAAACAAAAATCAAATGATACTGTCTGTACTGGCTGGTTTTGTGTGTCAACTTGACACAAGCTGGAGTCATCACAGAGAAAGGAGCTTCAGGTGAGAAAATGCCTCCATGAGATCCATTGGTAAGGCATTTTCTCAATTAGTGATCAAGGGGGGCGGGCCCCTTGTGAGTGGTACCATCTGTGGATTGGTAGTCTTGGGTTCTATAAGAAAGCAAGCTGAGCAAGCCAGGAGAAGCAAGCAAGCCAGTAAGAAACACCCCTCCATGGCCTCTGCATCAGCTCCTGCTCCTTGACCTGCTTGAGTTCCAGTCCTGACTTCCTTTGGTGATGGACAGCAGCATGGAAGTGTAAGTCGAATAAACCCTTCCCTCCCCAACTTGCTTCTTGGTCATGATGTTTGTGCAGGAATAGAAACCCTGACTAAGACACTGTCATACTGTGACTGTGTTATAGAAGTATATTACACTGGCCAACTTCCTATATGATGTCAAGTAGCCTATATTATTGTGGAAAGGTTTAAAAATGTACTTTTTCGATTAGAATAAATTATGCCTGGGTAAATATTAGAGTTTACTAAACCCCTGAAGAAAAGCTTTTTTTTTTTAAATCCATATCAGCTTTACAAGAGTTTGCCAAAGAATATTTATGCTAGAATTCTTGTTCTTTTTTCCCACCTAGTGCCTCTTGATGAACAAACGTTTAGCCTCATTCCTTTTTGAGAAAACAGTGTACAGAGATTTTGCTGATGGCCCTTTCTGAGTAGAAGTAGATAAGGCATTTTATGGGTAGTGAGATTTAGACTTGGATTTGCTTTTGGATTGTAACCAAGACAAGGGAATGAGGCAGTTGGAACACATGTTCTTTAGGTTGACTTTATAGATTGCTTGCTGATTAATGGGCTTTGTGGAGTTGTAAACTCTCATAAGACTGATATCAAGGCCAGTTCTGGTCTTTCTAGTCTGATTCTAAGTACATTGTCATTAAGGTCAGTTGTTTTAGCAAAAGACAGAGACAAATGACTTGTTTTTTCATTGGTTTCAAACAAAAACCAGCTCTCTACTTTTTTTCCCTAAAAGAACTCTTCATACAAATATTATGAATTTCAAATGTCTGATTTGAAACTAGTTTTAAAGTTGTTCTCCCCATTCCAGAAAATGCTCAGGCTCAGAAGATTCATTACTTATGAACACTGCTTTTCTAAGAGCATAATCTTGGCATACAGTACTTAATGAGTGAATCAAATTGTACAATGAATTTCAAGGAATCTTCCTATAAGTGCAATTCTGTCCTCATGGGGTTTGAGTACAATAATGAGCAATAAACCACAACTCACACTCAGCACATTAGTTTTGAGAGCACAGCGTCTTAAACAGTGGCTTCAACTTAAGTGGCTTTGCCTTATGGTCATTTAGCAATGTCTGGAAACATTTTTTGGTTGTTCGAGCCTTGAATACTGTTGGGATCTCATAAATAGTGACTGAAGATGCTACTAAACATCCTACCATAATAAATAAAGAGTATATAATGAAGAGCTATCTTGTTGAAAATGTCAATAGTTCTGAGATTTAGAAACCCTGACCTAGAATCATGGCTGAGTCTGGAGCAAGTACTCATGCTGGGGTGATGAAGAGAAGGAAGTGCTTTCATTGGCTCAGCATGAGTGTGAATTGAGAAAAGGTCAAGGGTTTGACATTTTTCACCTTTAAGTGTCTTAATGGAGCAATTGTTATTTCAAAGATTAAAAAGGAGGGGGAGAAACTAGGTAAGTGCTGAATTTATAATTAGGTCATGTCTCTTCTTGTTTCTTGATCTGCTTCCAATGAATAAAAGAAAGTCACCCACATACTGAAGTTACCACTTTTGAGTGCCTGGTTTAATTAAACAAGAATGGACATTACTGTTGGGAGAGTGTGATGTCTATGTCTTAATTATAGATTTACCCATATACACATCTCTCTCAGGGCAGCAACTTGTTTGCTTTAAAGTGCTAGGACAAACTGTCATCTTAATCTCTCTGTTATAGGGTGTGTCACTTCAGCCACTCAATTCAAGTTCCTTGGCTGTGTATTTTTGTCGTTTCTATGTGACAGTTGCTCTTGGGTTGCAAGCAGCTGCTTTCTCTTAAATGCCTGTGCCTATGTTTACTACATTTCTATGACAATGTGTTCACACCAATATAATTATGACTGCATTAGCACTTGCCCTGTAAAGCACATGATTCAGGGGTTTATGAGGAGGTAATAAAAACCCACTTCAGGCTTAAACTTGTCTCTGGGTGTGGGCAGTTGTAAATGGTCACTGTTGGTTAGGGCCTTCTGAGGTTTGTGGCCATTAGTCCTATTTATGGTTTACTTCTCTGCAGAGCCAAAACTGTGTGCTGTGGGATTTAGAGCTTTAATCATTTAGCAAAACACAGAAACCTTGCCAAGTTTCATTGGCATTCATTAATTCTTTCAACAAATATTTGAGTGGCTAAAATGGGCCAGGGGCAGGTAAATAACACTGAGTTCATTTTCTCGTAGAGCTTATATTCCGTGCAAGGAAAGGAAGCAAGAAGAGAGGGAGAAAGAGGCCAAGAAGCAAGAAAAAGGAGAAAAAACAGGAGAAAGGAGAGAATGGTGCAGGGAAAGAATAAGGGTGAAGGGAAGAGGATATGGAGGAGGAGGAAAAGGGAAAGGAGAAAGAAAGAGGAAGACAAGGAGAAAGAAAATGAAGGAGTGAAGAGAGTAGGAGTGAAGATGGAAATGCCACATGCTAGAGCTTTACAAAGTATTAAAATAGAGTGATTTGTGGCTAGTTTAGAACAGTAGACAATGACAGTGTCTGGAGGAGGTTATGAGAATGACAGTCTTTCTTGGCCAAGGCTTTTCAGGCTGAAGTATCAACTGGGATAAGCCTCCAAGGCTGGGTGGGAAGGCAGACCCATGGGCAGGAAGGGCAAGGGCAGGATGTGGCAAATGTGCTAGGGAGTGGGACCAAGGCAACCAAGCCCTTCTAAGCCAGGATTTGAGGCTTGGCCTTTAAAACAGGGGAGGAGTGTGGGTTGATGATCTGAGTTTGAAATAGATCCTTCTGAAAGTTTTGGTTTGTAGAAAAAGGAAGGAAAGACTAGTTGGGAAATCCAAATGGTGACACTGTGAACTTGTTTGCAGGGCTGGCTATACAACCTGTTTCCAGGGGTGATCGAACAACTGAGCAATCTCCAGAGGGTGGGGCTCAACCTGCCACTGTTCTCTTGCTGGAATAAATTCCTGCAGGCAATCTATTATATTAAGAAGGGTAGAGGAAAGAATAAAGCCTTTGTCAATCAGTTTGTTCATCTATAAAATGGGCTTTATAATGCGTGGTTTTGTAGAATTGTCCTTAATTGAAAATATATGAAAAGCTCTTAACTCCAGGAAGATCTGCTGCTAAATCATATAAACAGATCAAGTACCACACAGACGTGGGAAGGCAAGAGATTTCCTTTTCATTTTTTATTTTATTTATCAGTTCTTTGAGAAATTCATATATGTGTTCTACATGTGTTAATCATATTCAATTGCTCTTAAGACATAGCAACTGGGAGCTTCTTGTGCTTGAGTTACATACCAGGGGAGCACCCCAGAGGCTGGATTTATTTCCTCAACTCTACAGTTTTGACATCTTCTTCGGTCCTTCTCATTTCTCTTATACTGCTTTGTTTTGTCTCCAATTGCCTACCAGAAGAATAGCACCCATCTGAACATGTGCATTGTACTGGATTTTAGAATGATGAAAGACATCTGCACTCTTTACAAGCTGATAAAAAGTATTGAGGGAGGGAGAGTCCTGCAGCCATCGCTACTGCCCAATTAAAACATTTTCATCACTCTAAAGTGAAACCATGCACCCATTAGCAGTTCCTCCCTACTTCCCCTTCTCCACAGCCTGTGGCAACCACTAATTTGCTTCCTGTCTCTCTGGATTGGTATTGGCCTCTTCTGGACTTTTCCTATCAGCAGACTCATAAACTATTTGCCATTGCCTTACTTGCTTCTTTCACTAGACCTAAGGTTTTCAAGACTCATCCCTGCTATAATAACCTCCTACTGGTGAGATATATTTATATATTTTGATCAAAATGAAAAATTTTTACATGGTAGTTATAGCAGATAGGAAACTATATGAGTAAATTTTCTTAATCAAAATGAAGAATGTGATCTACAAAACTCTGGCAAAACCATAAGAAAAAATGGATAATATAAGTTCTGGCCAAATTTGTTGATGAGTATATCATAAATACAATATTCTTCTTTTGGTACTATTATGGTACTACCATAATTATTCTATTTTTCCTACCTCTTATGAAGCTCTCTTTCTGGTTCTTAGTCTCTTTTCTCCATTCTTTCTTTTTAGTCTGCAACAAACCTGGCAAACTACACCTCATAGGTCAAATCTGGCTTGAAGCTTACTTTTGTAATTATAATTTTATTGATCATGGCCACACCCATTCATTTACATAGTATCTGTGGCTTTTTGACATACCATAATAATATTGTGCTGTGGCAAGGAAAATCATGTGGTTCCCAAAAATCTAAGTTATTAGTTTCCTGGCCCTATATGTCTCAAAAGTTTGCTGACTCTTGGTCTAATGTGTGTGAGGACAGTACCCCAGAATTTAATTTGTATTTAATCAGAATGGTTTGTGGTTTATTGTGACTCCTCTGGGCTGGAGCAACTTAGTCACAAAACCATGAAAATGATTCAAGTATTTGGGGAAGTATTTTTTCCTTTACATAAGGGTAAAAATATTATTTCAATGTAAAGTGATATTAGGCTATTTCTTAGTATTCCAAGGCTATTGGTGCATGTAGCTGCTACCTCGTGGATTATAAATGTCAAGTTACAAACATATGTACTCATACATGCCACCCAGGGCTGCACACAAGAATATCAAACTTGACAGTGGGTATATTACTTATCCTCGAACTCAGGAATTTTTAGGTTCCCAGAAACTCGGTGGAAAAGCATTGGAAACTGTCCACTTAGTCTACTGTTATGATCTGGACTCACATATTTAGAGTCTTGTAATAAAGCCAGGCAATTTTCATGTCCTCGACTCTTCACCTGCCAATACCAACTGTACCCTTTTATCTGAATTTCCTTAAAGCAACCAATTTGACTTACGCTTTGCTTTCTTCTTTTCATACTTAAATTGAAGAGTTAAGGGGAGGAAACAGCAAAGTCTTTATACTTACACCATCTTGTTTTCTGAACAAAATTGAAATATAATCTTACTTCCAAATGTATTCCTTATAAAGCTCATCCCTTAATAGCACTTGTCCTCTTGACCCAGTTGTACCCGTAGCTCATATTTCTCATGTGCCCCATTCTCTTTATGTTTCTATCTTCTCCACTAGTCTATGAGCCTTCAAATGAAAACAACTCTTCTTTCATTGCTCTGTAAAGTGTGTGGTAAGACTGAGGTATGGAACAAAGGCCTGTTGAATCACTCACAAGTGTTTTAAACCTTCAAGCATTCTCCTTCATGTGTACTGTGATTCAAATCCATCCATTCCTCACATTAGCATTTTTGTCTGTTCATTTGTTTGATTTTAATGCTGAGTGTTTCTATGTTTTTTGGGCTGATATGGAACTCACTATGTAGCCTAGTCTGACCTCAAACTTTTTGTATCCCTGCTTCAGTTCCCAGAGTGCTGGGTCTCCAGGTATGCCCCACTGTAACAGGATAGCACTGGATTTTTAAAAGGATGGTTTATTTCAACAAATACTCTAATTTTTGTTCTGCAATGGTGATTAATTTTTGCCCTTTAATCCATGAATTGAATCGTGATTAGCAAATCAACTGTGAGCTCTATGGAAAATATAAGATACTTTTGGGTCAAGTGGCAGGTATTAAAGTATCAACATCTACATATTCATAAATACATTTCCTAAACATGATAAAAATTCAAAGAAAAATGATTGGGTGTTGTGTAGCAAATAATATGAAAGGCACGTGATATTAACTAAGGGATATGAATGTCAGAGTCCTGACTGGAAACAAAATTCATTTTATATGGTGAAATCAAAACTGTGCTGAGGAAGGAGCTGTTGCTAGAGATTGGAAAGAACTAGGAGAACACAGGAAATATGCGGATTTGCTTCTATGGTAGGGGAAATGAGGACAGAATGTGACACTGAAGGCTTAGTGAAAACTCGTGTTACCAGGGTGCCTAAAGCCCCTGCAGTTGCCCCTGAGACTTTTTAGTGGCCAAACCCAACACAGAGCTGGACAGAAGGAAGACAAAGTAACACACAAAGTTACATAGGATTCAGTGGCACAGGGCAAGATATAGGGCTAGGCATGAAAGCGGTAATGGTAATGGGAGTGGATCGTGGAAAGAAGTGAGAAGTAAGGCGCAGCCTTTCCTGGGTGTGCTATCAGATGCTATTACTAGTAATAAGATGATCCATACTGTTTCAGAGGTCCAAAAAAGGAAGTTTTCAGTTAGAGGAAACAAACTATGTGGAGTCTTTGAGCTAGCAATAAAATCTTAGCGAGCTGTCTTAGTCAGGGTTTCTATTGCTACAACAAAACACTATGACCAAAACGTAAGTTGGGGAGGAAAGGGATTATTTGGTGTACATGCCATAACACTGTTCATTGTTGAAGGAAGTCATAACATGAACTCAAACAGGGCAAGAACCTGAAGGCAGAAGCTGATGCAAAGGCCATGGAGGGGTGCTGCTTACTGGCTTGCTCCTCATGGCTTCCTCAGCCTGCTTTCTTACAAGACCCAGGACTACCAGGCCAGGGATGGCACCACCCACCATGGGCTGGCCCTTCTCCATTGATCACTAATGGAGAAAATGCCTTAAAGCTGGATCTCATGGAGGTACTTCTTCAGCTAAGCCTCCTTCCTCTCTGATGACTGTAGCTTGTGTCAAGCTGACACACAAAACTAGACATTACAGGAACATAGAAGCTAAAGAAGAAGGGTCAAGGTTGGGGTAAAGGAGACAGGGTTCATGTCATGGATGCTTTGTATGTGTGGAATGTTAACCATACTGCTGTGACTGTCCATTGAAAAGAAAGAAGCAGACTCACTGAGGACTGCAATAGTCTGGGAGAGAGATGATAAGGGGAAAATTAATGGGCAGATATTCTACTATAAAGATAATCTTTCACTTTGAATAATTATGTAGTATTACCCTAGTTTTAAGAAAGTTAATCTTAAGAAAGTTTAATCTCCCAAACACATTCAAAATAGAATTAGAACCTTCACTCAGAGGTAGACTATTTAATGTTTTGAATTTCTTGAGTGTCATGGAACTGTAAACTCCTTTATCTTAACTGGCATAAACATCTCAAAAGCTAGAAGATGTTAAATACCTTAACAAAGTATCTCTCAACCTTGGCACTATTGGCAGTTTGCTCCTGAGATTTCTATACTGTATTTGGATGTCTTGTCTTAAATTTAGCATCATGTCAAGGTGGGAATATGGGAATGGGTGGGCGGGTGGGTGGGAGGAGGAATTCCCTCACAGAGGCGGGGAGTGGGAGGGGACACAGGGTTTCCAAAGAAAAGGGGAATCATCGGAAATGTAAATAAAAAAAATAAAAAGAAAAAAAGAAAAAAGAAAAAAAAAATTTAGCATCACCTCAGGCTTCTAGTTCTTGACAGCATAGCATCCTCCTGCAAGTTATGGTGTGATACTTTTTTTTTTTACTTGTCAACTTGCCACAAGCTACAACCACCTGGGATGAGAATCACAATTGAGAAACTCTTTATCAGGTTAACCTATGGACATGTCTATGGAAGATTGTCTTGATTGTTAATTGATATAGGAAGAACCAACCCATTGTGGGAAACATTAGGTCTGTATAAGAGTAGAAAAAGCTAACTAAGTAGCAAGCAGGCAGGCACGCCAGGTGCATTTGTTTATCACTACCCTTGACTGTGATGTGCTGTGACTAGCTCTCTCAAGCTCTGGCTTTTGTGACTTTTTTGAAATGGTGGAATATAACCTGAAAGTATAAATTGTAATAAACCTTTCCTTCCCAATGTTTCTTTTCGTCAGGGAATTTTATCACAGCAACATAAATGAAACTAAGAAAAATTGCAACTGAAAAGGCACTAGGAATGCTGAATATCATCAGCTGAGAACAACAGCGTCTTAGTGCATATAGCAATGTTCTGCTATCTGTCACATAGTACTAGTAGTACCCTTATCTGGTTTCTCCAAGAGTATTTTGTTTCCTAAATCCAGCAATGAGCCATCATTCCCTTTGCCCCAATGTTCTACATATACAATAAGCAATATAACAATGAATCAATACATATATGTGGAGCATGTGAATGAACAATGAATAGACCTGCAATGTGATAGCATGTGAATATGTGATTGGAGTTCAAGGATATTTAAGCTTTTTTCTCACTCTGATGTTTTCTCTACTTAATGAAGAAATCACTAGGAAAAGTTGAGGAAAATTACTGGGGATCTCTAAGATTACAAAAATATTACTGTCATACTGTGATGATTTAACATTGATTTAACAGAGCCTAGACTCACCAAGGAAGCAAGCCTCTAGGAATACCTTGAGGAATTTGTAGGCTTCGTTGATTGAACTGGGAAGCCCCACACTGAATATGGGTGGTATTGTTCCTAAGGCTGTGGTGTTAGACTGAATTAAAAAGACAAAATGAGCTGAGCGCCAGTATTCATCTCTCTTGTTTCTTAACTGTGGATGCAATGTGACCAACTATCTCATACTATTGTATATGTTTGTAAATATATAAGTACAACTTACTTAGTTGTTTAATGTTACTTGTATGTGTATATTATGAGAGGTGCCCACTTGGTATTAGATAACCAACTGGTGAGTTCTTCCCTGGGGAAGACTATTTCTCCCTGTGTTCTTCTCTTCCTTACTTGCCTACAGTTCTTTGTATGGTGGTGTGGCCTCCAAGATTTCCCACTTCTATATTAGCATGTTTATTGGTATTGTCCTCATTAAAGTCATATATATATATATATATATATATATATATATATATATATATATATATATATTTAAAATTGCTTTTATGGATATACTTTGGAAAACACCTCAATTATGTAAAAAGCCCTTTCTTCTTTCTTTTAGTTTTTGTTGTTTTATTTCTTCTTGTGTTGTTGGTTGGTTGGTTGGTTGGTTGTTGGTTAATTGGTTGGTTGATTTGGTTGGTTGATTAGTCTGAGACACTGTAGCCCATATTGGCCTGGATTCTCTATGTAACCCAGGGTAGTCTTCACAATTCCCCTGCTGTAGGTTTCCTGAGTGCTAAGATTATGAGCAGGAGATACCGCTCCTGATGCCTTTTCATCAATAAGACACTAGATTTTTTTTTCTTTCTTAAAATAATTTTAACTTTGAGGTCAGAGATATAAGCAGTTCAGTGATGAGAAATTGCCTACTCATATTTGAATCCCACATTAAGTCTCCAGTATGGCAAAAAGTCATAACTTTATTCTTGATTATCAATCTGTTAGAAATGATTGGAACTAATGAAAGTATTCAAATGCAAGTATTTAAAGTTGCTATATAAAAATAATCTCCACCATCACCCTCACTACCTTTGTCTTTGCTCAAGGGAGATATGTCTTGACAGTTTGGTGTCATATTGGACCATGCCAGGAAACTTGGTAAGGTCAAGTGGGTCTAGAGTCCCAGGCACCCAGGTACTCACCTGAAACTAGGGTGCTCCCTGCTCCCTGCCAGATTCCTGGCCAGGAACACGTGCTACACTTCCCACATAGAAAACCTGACCTGTAGTCACTTAGCCTGAAACAGAGTTCTCCATGCTAATGAGGTTATCTACAGGCACTGAGGGTTTAGCCAATAAGCTCCCCTTCCTGGACATTCCTTCCTGTAAAAGGTATTTCATCTCTGGTCCACCCTGAAGAGGTAGTTTACATCCATTTTCCACGATGAACAGATAATAAATGGTATGGATAAGCATAGACCGTCTCTTTCATCAAGAACCACAATGGAGAGCATGGAGAAAACCTTCCACTACAGAGCTGCAGCCTAAATCTTGGGCAGAAGGCCCATTTGCACTCCCACACAACCACCACCCAGCTAAGCCAATGAGCTAAGACAGAGCTTGCACTTTTCCGCCCCAGGCTCATTGTAGTCCTCAGCCCTGACTCTGTTCCCAACACTTCATGACCAAGTGGGGCCTGGATGTCCAGGAGTTTGGGAACCCCCAGTCTGGGCTCATCATTGAGGGTCCATGGACCCTGATTGTTCCTTCATGACTCCTCTGTGTGGCTTTCCAGCAGCAATTGGATGCCTGAGAGCCAGGGAACCCCAGCTTCGGCCTCCCATGACTTAGACTATTTTCCCACCCCCTGAGCCATGTCTCGGTGATCCACAACTAGCAGGGTCCACTATCCCACAGGTGTTTAAGCTCCTTTTCTATCCTTTCATGTATATTTACTTTATCTTATGCAGCTAGGATCATACAGTTTTGTATTATGGAGTATTTTCTTCTATCTTAATATTATATGTTCTAATAAATGGTAGATTATTAAAATAGTTTTTCTCAGACATACCAGCATATTAGTTGTTATTTGCCCTTAATACTCCTTAACTTTTCCCAACTGTTTTAGAATAGAATAAGACAAACATCAAATGTGTCATATGTGGATCTTTGGGACTTCGGGAATCAGGATCCTCTTTCAACACCGCATTGTCAATCAACCTAAAATTTTTGACAATGCAACTTCTCAGAAGAATTGGCAATGGTATTGGTTGCTGAGCTCTCATAAGGAAAGATACACAACAAATTGTCAATGGAGTTTAACATTCAGGTTTTCAAATCTAATGTAAATGCTGCCGTTGCCCATTGTTGAAAGGTAACACATTTCCCATTCACTTTTGTGTGGCAGTATTGTCAAGTCTGAATTTGGAGAGCTGTATGTAATCCCTATAAAAGTCTAATGATGTTTGTTACACTGATGGAAGAATTAACGACCTTAGTTTTTGGTTTTGTGTGGCTAATTTTATGTATTTTAATATTATAGCTATGTAAAAACAGGATAAAATATAGAACTGATGGAAGAATCTATTAATGACCTTAGCTTTTGGCTTGATGTGGTTCATTTCATGTATTTTAATTTTATAGCTAAGTAAAAACAGAAGCAAATATAGAAGTCTGAAATTAAGCAGAGTAATTTGAATTTTTCTGCTCACTTTTTCTGTAATAAGCAAGCATTTTTTTTCACAAAAATATTGATTCAATCAGAAGTCTAAAATCTTGCATGAAATTAACTGAAAGCTCTGTTATACAAAGCAAAAATATGCTTCTGCCAGTAGGAGTGCCATCCAAAAAAATAAATAAATAAAAAATAAAGTTCCAGGTCTGTTTTTAATCTCACATTTAGTTAAAGCACAGTTCTGATAGAGGTAGAGAATTGCCAAAGGAAAATGCTTTCCTGCTGCAGAAGAAATGATGAGGCAGGCAGTAGGTTTATTTTTATAACAATGTGTTTTGATCCTGTGACAAATGTTTCACCATAGCCTTAACATTTTTCCTATTCTAAACTAAATTGTGTATGTTAACATTCTGATCTGTCTCAACTTCTAAGAATACTAAGATGTATTGTTGGTGTTGAGGACTTTTCTCTCTGGTTTCCTGTAAGTTTAATTCAATTACATCGTTCTTGAGTGTTTCCCATTTGCAAAGTCTGATCTAGTGTACTGTCTAGTCATGTTGGTTAACTGTTGGTTAAACCAACAGTTCTCCATGAAAGAGAAGGTGAAACTACCTCTAAGTAATTTAGGTACAAAGAAGAGTGCAGTATGGTTTATAAAAAACAAGCAAACTAGAAAATGCTACAAGTGAAACCAAGGAGAGAAATAAATTTAAATAAGGAAGATCCTAGAAGTCTTGGGAAACAGAAAAACAGACACTTATATTAAGAGATGAATAACATTTGATATATTGCTATGAGGGTCCTAGGGGCTGGAAAACATGTCTAAAGGAACAGAAAAAGTTGAAATACAGCATGGATATGACACTGTGGCTGTCTATTTAAGGATTTAGAACGGAGACCAGGCCTATCCTCTCCAGTATGGCAATGACTAGCAACATGTGACTGTTTAGATTTATATTAAAGAAAACAAAACTCAATAGTCAATCTTTCAGCCACACTAGACACATGTTAAGTGCTTAATAGGCATGGGGGGATATTGTGGTGGAGGGGATGGTAGAAAGATCACTGATTATTGCATTTCACATTTTTGCACCTACCTGGAAGTGTGTTAAAACACCAGTTTCTAAGAACCACCAATTCATCACTGGGTCTGGGATGGGGCCTGAAGTTCTCTTTTTATAGCCAGCTTGCAAGTAAATGCCTATGGTGTCAGGCCAGGGACTGTGAGTTGTTTCACAAGTGATCATGGCTCCAAAGCTTCCATTTTATTATAGACCAATACACATACTTTTCAGTAGTAAAAATGAATTAAAACAAAAGTATATGAAAATTATTTAAACAGTACAAAACTAAAAACCAGTAAATTCCACTTGTGTATATTTAGATTTCAATAACTACAATCTGAAAAAAAAAACTTCAAGAGAAAAAAAAAGAAAAGAATGCTTAGGGAGGTTTCTAAACATTCAACCTTAGAGAGAGAGAGAGAGAGAGAGAGAGAGAGAGAGAGAGAGAGAGAGAGAGTATTATCTATGAATATGTTTGTGTCTTTGAGAGAGGTAGAGAAAGATGGGCATGTACATAGGGGTTCCCAATTATTACAGTGAGTCCTTGGTAATCAGATAGCAAACTGGGTATTGATTCTTGGGTTCCACCTTATTTAAGGCAGTATCTCCTCTGTGTACACCAGGCTATCTGGCCTCTGAGTTTTCAAGGACTTCGCAGTCCCTTTGGAATGCCACTTTCTTTGGGTTCTGGGGATTTGAACTCAGATCTTAATATTTGTGGGGCAGGTGATTTACCCACTGAGCTCTCTATCCAAGCCGCATTCTCTATTTCTTTTTTAATTTTTATTTCTTTCTTTCATCTTTTTATTTCTTTTATTCTCTATTTCTTCATATCTTTCCATCATAAATCTCACCAAGAGGTCTGTAGACCACACTGTTGTAGTTTGAATATCCACTTGAAAATCCTGCACTTCAAGCTGTTTATAATAGCAATTTCTCGTGGTTTTTGAGTCATATTTAAAAGCAAGGATAGAATCCAGATTATAAAAAGAGAAATGAAGTGGCAATAGAGATGGCATGCTTCCCAACTAGGGAAATCCATTCCAAGGCCATGTCAAATCCAGGCAGAAAAAAGTAACTGTGGCAGACAGGAAAGGTCAGATGCCAAGCACATTGAGATCATAGAGCCAACAGGATTGGGCAACTAATTGGGGTATGAGGAAAGGAGAGATTTAATGATGATGTAAATTTTCAGTACTAAGCAACAGGATTAGTGACAGTAAGCATCACCAAAGTAGGAAATACACAAGCACCTAGATTTCTTTAAAATAAGAAAGCACACATGCAAACCTTCTCAGTTTCTAACGATCAGATATGTACTCCATTCATTCACCTGTATAGTTTTTCTCTAGACTCTGAATGGATCTTTGTTAGCTGTGTATAGATATTCATATCAGAAAAACATCCTGCTGGATGAGTGACCCATGCGTAGATTATTTGTGTGTCAAAGGGACATTCAAAATGGAACAGACAAGTAATATGCTACTAATCCAAAGTCGTAGGAAAGGCCCTGTAGGAATTGTAGACATAGGAGGAATCCAGGCTTCTTGAAACACTTTGAGAGCATTTGTGAAGCAACTTAATCACTTGATGTTTGGGAAATGTATCTTTGTTTTATATATACAAAATAACACCTACAAGAACAACTGATCATCCTGATAAAACATGCTGGCATGTATTAGGTCTCATATCATTAAGTAAGCCAAAGATTACTATCTTCATTTATATGTGCACTTTAATATTGGAAGTCATTACATCGGTACTATATTAAATCAACAAAAATATCTAATATTGCTTTTGAATATGACAGATACTACAGAACATTGGTTAGCTTCAGAAACATAAATAAATCAGTGCTATATGATGCACTAGAGAGGTTAATAGGAAATAATCTCAGAAATTGATCATTTCAATTTTTTGCTTAATTCCAATATACATCTGTTTGATTTAAACCCATAAACAGTATAACAAAGTAGTCATCCTATGAATAAGACTTCCAGGGTCCTGCACATCACAGGATATATAATATATTATATATTAATATATAGTAATATATATATATATATATATAATATATATATATATTAGATGTATCATTTTTCTGGGAGTTTGAGACCAATTCTCATAATATCAAGCAAACAAATTTTATTTTCTCATGTATATCTTATTCCTTGTGTTTTTTAAGTTTGGAAACAACTTATTTAATTCTTATATTCCTCCAAATTCATATGTTCAGAAACAAATATGTAGGTGGAGTTTTGGCTCGCTGATCTCACACTCATAAATTCTCACTTAACATGACTTCCCAAATCTCAGCTGAACCAAGCCAGTACTAATAGACATTCCA
The DNA here is from genome assembly GCA_028551405.1 of Uromys caudimaculatus. NCBI lineage: Eukaryota > Metazoa > Chordata > Mammalia > Rodentia > Muridae > Uromys > Uromys caudimaculatus. The sequence continues at coordinate 16,364,822 of CM052722.1, read as the reverse complement.
AAATGGACAAGAAAAGTCCATGAGACCTCATCCTTACCCAAAGAACCATAGGCAATTCAAGAATGCTGAGAGTGAGAGAAATGGTTTCCTCAAGGGACAGCACATCTGGTACCACAGTGGACAAAAGAGGCCATGAGTATGACGGAGAGCAGACCAGGGCATATGGAAGAGTTTGGAGGGCTGGGAGACATTTTGTAATTATTGGTTTCTTCTCCATTAATAAATGTTCTTGTGAATTAGCAACTGGCCCTTGCCTGATAGGAAAGGAGACATTCTTACAAATAGTAATTTCCCTTCCTAAACAAGAGTTCTTCTTACAAAACTGGTAATTTACTTTCTTTTCAAAACTTCCCCTATTTCTGATGCTTCTCAAAAGAATCATCTAAAAGTGATATTTACACAAAAGCACATATTCTGGTCTTGTAAATAATGTTTTGAGGTGGCATATTCTGGTCTTCTAAAATAACACATGCATAATTTCCAGGTATTAGAAGATGGATATCATTCCAGGCATAGTGACACACACTTTTTAATGATTACGTTATTTTTTTACTTTACATCCAGATTGCAGTTTCCTTCCCCCCTCTTCTCCTATTTCCTCTCTCTCCCTTTTCTCCCAACCACCCCTCCTCCCTTTCTCCTCAGAAAAAGGGAGGCCTCCCATGGATATCAAACAGCCTTGGAATATCAAGTTGCAGTAAGTCTCAGCACATCTATTGAGGCTAGACAAGGCAGCTCAGTTAGGTGAAAGGCATCCAAAGGCAGGGAATGTACTTAGAGACAGCCCCTGCTCCCAATTTAGAAGTCCCATATAAAGACACAGCTGTTCAACTGTTAAATATGTGCAGAGGTCCTAGTTCTGTCCCATTCATGCTGCCTGGTTGGCTGTTTAGTTTCTATGAGCCCCTATGGGCCCAGGTTAGTTGATTCTGTCATTTTTTTGTTTTGTTTTTTTGGTTTGGTTTGGTTTTTTCAAGACAGGGTTTCTTTGTGTAGCCCTGGCTGTCCTGGAACTCACTCTGTAGACCAGGCTGGCCTCGAACTCAGAAATCCACCTGCCTCTGCCTCCCAAGTGCTGGGATTAAAGGCGTGCACCACCACTGCCCAGCAATTCTGTCGGTTTTTTTGTGGTGTCCTTGACTCCTCTGGCTCTTTCAATCCTTTTTCACTCTCTTCCACAAGATTCTCCAAGCTCCACTTTATGTTTGGCAGTTGGTCTCTGGATCAGTTTCCATCAGTTGCTGGGTGAAGCCTCTCTGATGACAGTTATGCTAGGCTCCTGTCTGTAAGTATAGCAGAACATTGTTAATAGTGTAAAGGGTGTGCTCCCTCTCATAGCAGGGGTCTCAAGCTGGGCCATGCTTTGGTTGGACCTTAGGTCAATTTCTGCTCCATCTTTTACTCCTACACGTCTTGTGGGTAGGACAAATTGTGGGTCTAACTTTTCGTGGCTGGATTGGTATCCCAATCCTTCTATTGGATGTCTTGCCTAGTTACAAGAGATGTCTGGTTCAGGCTCCCTATCTACCACTGCTAGTAATCTTAGCTAGGGTCATCATCATTGATTCCTGAGAGTTTTGATAGTCTTAGGTTTGTAGTTTATCCCAGAGATGTGCCCCCAATCCAGTTGTCTCTCCCAGTATTCTCTTCGTCTCTTCTCTCTCCACCTCATCCCTCTTGTTGCCATCCCCACCCCATATCCCAACCAGTCCCCTCTTTTCATTCACCCCTAATGTCTAATCCCCTTCTCAGTGAGATTCATGTATCCTCTCTTGGGCCCTCCATGATTCTTAGCTTCCTTGGGTTTGTGGTTTGTAGCACAGTTATCCTATACTTTATGACTAATATCCACTTATAAGTGAGTACATACCATGTTTGTCTATCTGGAGCTGGATTACCTTACTCTTTTCTAGTTCTATCCATTTGCGTGGAAATTCATGTCATTGTATTGTAAAATTTTTGCTTCTTTGACAAAAATCAAGCGTCTATAGGTCGGTGTGTGTGTGTGTGTGTGTGTGTGTGTGTGTGTGTGTGTGTGTGTGTGTGTGTGTGTGTTTAATTCTGGATCTTTGATTCAATTCTATTGATCAACCTGTCTGTTGCTGTGCCAATAACATGCAGTTTTTTATTACTATTGCTCTGTAGTACAGCTTTAAATCAGGGATGGTGATGCCTCCAGAAGTTCTTTTATTATACAGAATTGTTTTATCTATCCTGTATCTTTTGTTTTTCCATACAAAGATGAGTTTTACTATTTCAAGGTCTGGAAAGAATTGTGCTAAAATTTTGATGGAAATATCATTGAATCTTTAGGTTGCTTTTGTTAGGATGGCCGTTTTTACTATGTTAATCCTACTGATGCATGAGCTTTGGAGATCTTTCCATCTTCCAATATCTTCTTCAATTTCTTTCTTTAATGATTTGAAGTTCTTGTCACACAGGTCTTTCAATTGCTTGGTTAGAGTTTCAACAAGATATTTTATATTATTTGTGGCTATTGTAAAGGATGCTGTTCCCTAATTTCATTCTGAGCCTGTTACTATTTGTATAATAGAAGGCTACTGACTTTTGTTTTCGAGTAAATTTTGTATCCAGCTACTTTGCTAAAGGCAGTCATCAGCTGTAGGAGTTCCCTGGTAGAAATTGTGTATACTATCTTATCATCTGTAAATATCGATACTTTGACTTCTTCCTTTTCAATTTGTATCCCCTTGATCTCCATGTCTCATTTCTCTGGGTAAAACTTCAAGTACTATATTGAATAGATAAGGAGAGAGTGGACAGCCTTTTCTTTGACCCTGATTTTAGTGGAGTTGTTTTAAGTTCCTCTCCATTTAATTTAATGCTGTCTATTGGATTACTGTATATTGCCTTTGTTGTGCTTAGGTATGGTGGCATACACTTTTAATCCCAGCACTTGGGAGGCAGAGGCAGGCTTATCTCTGTGAGTTTGAGCCCAACCTCATCTCCAGGACAGCCAGAGCTACATAGTGAGACCCAGTTCCCCCTTCCCCCAAATAAAACACAGACATTGTCGAGGGTTATTATTCATCCTTCCTAGTATACCCAATACCTTTTCTCCCTGTAACTTTCATTTCAACATTCATCATCCATCTATCCAACAAATAAAACTGGAAACTTCAAGCCACCTTACACAGTTCTCTTTCTCTCCAGATTTGCACAGAAAGTTAGCTTCATTGCTGTAAACTTTTCATTAAATTACAATCTCTTTACCTTCCTTATTATGGCCTTGATTTGGGACCTCTTTTTTTACTACCCTGACTCCCCCACCAAAAAAAAAATGCTATTTGAATTTGCCTCCTTGCCTCACCTCCTGGTCACCTAGTTGGCATATTTCTGATTGTGTTTCCAAACTCTACGCCTTCCTGTTTCACAATTACAATGTTTCCTCATGGTCATGCTACGGTGACTTTGTTTCTGTGTTCCTGTCTGCTGGCAAAGTCTTTCTCTTTTCTCTGGTTAATAGATTTGCTGGTGATGTTCAGGATCCTACAGCTACATCAGTTCTGAGCACCACACATTCTCTTGCATACTAGCTCTGATGGTGCCATTAGAATACATGCCTTTCTTCTCTCCCACTGTGATCCCATTGCTACATTTATATACATTTATTTGCCCTATTAATAGTATCACTACACAATCTAAATAATTGGAAATAAAGACATTATTTAATAAAGCAGTTGTCACATCTCCCACCTTTAAAAACCTATCAGCAGTTTATTTGTTTTATCTTCCAGTTACTGTTACCTCACCATCAGACTAGAATCTAGAGCACAAGAGATGTGTAATAGTTGTATATAGTTGCTTTAGGTGGTTTTCTTTTCTTTTGTCACTTCTGCAATAATTTAATTCAGTGAACAAGAAAAGGCAACAATTTCTATGGAAATTCTGGAATTGAGTATCTGACATCATGTCTACTAGAATAGACATCAAAACTTTTCCTAAGCTCTGTATGGATTCTGTAACTAATTTGTCCTACATGCCATAATGCTAAGCACTTGACCATTAAAAATGTCTATGGTTTCATTTCTTGAAATTGTTTACCCTGTTACATAATATGACCAAGATTGTGTAGAACAGAAATACTTGAAGAAATGCACAAAACACTCTGCAAGTATGATTTGTTACTGTGATTCAGCATTGTGACAATGACATTTTGCTAGGTTTTGTGGATTAGGACTGTTAAAAAGTCTTCTTCCTTCTGATAGAGATAGAATAAAAGCAGGCCTTCATGCTCTTCAGTAGTTTGGACAGCTACTACAGGAAGGTACCTTTTCTCTCCCACCAGCCTTCCTACTTCATAAATAAACTCCAAAGCAGACCATGCTTCCTCCATTATTACCGGACCTGAGTTGTTTCTTTATGATCCTAAGGTTTAAGAACCCTTAAAGCTCTTCCTGATTAAATGAATAAGAGAACTGTCAGTCTTCTTGAAGCCACCTGGTTTTCAGTGAACCTTAATATACTTGTTGACGTCGTTTGGTATTGTTTCTCACAAAATAAAATCCATGGGATTCCCAGTCTTCAGGAGGTGAAGCTAGCCTGTAGAACTGTACATGGTACAGTCTCTCGGCAGGTGGAAACAAATGTGTAACATCTCTCTCTGAATCAGGACCTTCCTAATGACTGCATAAGCCTATGATGTTTAATGCTATATTTCCATCATGAAGGTATTCAGTGTGATATATGGAAATATTTCAACCAAAGCAATTAATGAACATTACACTTGAACAGAATATAAAAATACATTGATACTGACTGTCTCCTTTGCCCTCTTCTCCCTAATACTTTGAAGAGACTTATAAAAACTAATTGGGATTATATTGTGTTCAGTGTGAAAAAAAATTCTAAACAGAAGTTTCTCAATCCAGATTCTTCACATTTTTCTTTCTTTCCAATCTCCCTTACTTTTTCTCATCCAATGTCTATCTTCCTTTCATTTCATTCTTTTTTATAGGGTCTCTTTGAGGCTGCCCTAGAACACACTATAGCACTGAGGATGTCCTTAACCTGCTCGTCTTTCTGCCTCCACTTCCCTGAGTGCCATAATTACAGGCATGCACCAGCAGGTCCTCATATGCTAAGAAAGTACTGTACTGAAAACCTTTTATCACATTTATATTCTATTTGAATCATAGCTGCTCTCCCAGAGTATTAAAGGTAAATTAGCTTTAGAAATTATCATGATTACAATTCCAGACTCCAAGTGAGCCATTCTTGTGTCTTAATTATTTATACACAAATAATTCTCATGTGTGTTTTTTAATCATCATTCTCTCTTTTCTAATGCACGGTGATTTTAGTCAAACCTTTATCTTTCTTGCTCAGTCTTTCTTTGTTTCTTTACAACTTTATCCTTTTGTTTCTGTCCCAACACCCAATGCTATTTATTCAACTCCCACCCCAACCAATTCATCATGTTATTTGCTCCTTAGTACAAAATAAGAAAGCATTACAGAACAAGAGGAAGAGCTCCCCACTCCAGAAAACAAAAAGGAGTTTCAATGATGTTTTTTTAGCAAAGAAAACAAATATTACTAAAATTTTGAATAGATTGAACAATAATAAAGAGCCATTTATGTTCATCTGTAACATCCTGAAAGTGCTTTGAACTCCCGTCAGTACGTAATCCTTTTAACACATTATACTCTATTCAAATCATAGCTGCTCTCCCAGAGTATCAAAGGTAAATTAACTTTAGAAATTATCATGATGAACTGTATTTTCCTGTTTTGTAGTATTTTCTCACAGATAGTCAATAAGACTGCATTTCTTATTACTTATAACATTGCTCTGATGGAACTTTAAAAATGATTCTGAAACTCTTGAACAAGTCTGTGTTAATTAGAATTTATATGTTGGATTCCAAGATAACTCTTCCCAAGAACCAGTGGTCATTTACAGGTGTGGGTTCTAGTCTGTGCATGCATAATCACTCATGAATTCTGTATGTTTATTTTCATTTGTGTTTAATGTGACACAAGCTTCCTTTCTAGACGATGTTAACTTCTATTCTTTGCCCTGTTTTAGTCCACATCCACTGCAGACTCTGATTTATTTTTGCAATAGTTACTGAGAGTTTGGGCCTCCATGCCCTCTGTGATGCCAAAGGAGATGTATTAAATAAGACATGGAGATATAGAAACTACAGCAAGGTGTGTGTGAAAAAGAAAAGTGAGAAGGGGAGTAAACATAGACAGACATGGTTTAATGTCATGGAACTGGCTTTGTGGAAAAAGTTCATCCCAGAGCACCATTTATTCTCACATTATGTTGTAGACAATTTACTTAACCTCCCCAGACCTTGGTTTCCTTGCCCATAAAAATGAGGTAGAAAATAAGTAATCAACATAACACAGTGGTCCTGAAAAAAAGGAGATGAAATTGATTGCTTAATGTGGTATTTGCTTTCCTTTCTGGAGGTAGTGGTTAATGTTAGTATGAGAAATTGGGAGAAAAGGGACTTCTATGATATCTGTATGATTTTGACCAGTAGACTTATGCTATCATTTTCTGGATAAGCTATAATATATCTTTTTGTTTCTGAATCTAAAAGAAGCTTTTAATTTCTCTGGTTGCTATTCTGAATACCATTACTTCTTACTCTTTTCATACTTTCAATGTATTGCTGTCATACATTGATACTATTCGTGTATTTATCTCCCCCTTTATACAAACTCCTAAGACTGGTTTTCCAAATGAGACACCTCTGGAGTTTTCTAGATGAAATTTTGTGGTATGTTTGATGTCTTTCAGTCTTCTTAGGAATATTTCTTTCACATCTAACCACATTGCTTTTATAAACTCATCCAGGCTTGGGAACCAGATTGATTCCACATCTCAGCTGTTGTGAATAGCGCTGTGATAAACATGGGAACGCAGCTATCTTTCTGGCATACTGATCCCATTTCCTTGGGCGTGTACCCAGAAGTGGAAATTAGAAAGTAAAATCGGATCTGCTTGTAGAAAGATGTGTACTAGAGCTTGATGGTAGGAAGATGAGTAAAGGGAGACTGGATTTGATCAGTGCACATTATATGTATATATTGAAATATTGTATTGAATTCCAGTGATCTGTATAATCAAACTTTTTGAAAAGAGATGAAATCATAAATGTTTTAGATGAATAAATATTTATCATCTTAAAAATATATTCTCAATAAGTACTAAGCTGTTAATAATAATGTTTTAAATGACCATCTTGAATTTGGAAAAATTTACCTAGAGGCTGGGCTATACCATACAAATGCTACTGACTCCAAGTGGCTCTTTTTGGTAAATTTATTTTTGACTATTTTTTAATTTTCTGTGTATGAATATTTTACCTGCATGTATGTGTGTGTACCACATGTGTTCCTGATTCACACAGACATCAGAGAAGAGTGCTAGATCCACTGGAACTGGAGTAAGGAATGGTTGTGAGCCACTGCATGAGTACTAGCAACTGAGTCTGGATCCACTGCATGAGCAATGCCTGCTTTTAACTGCTGAGCCAACTCCCCAACATCATAAGTGACTTCTTAAATTTAGATAAATTTAAAATCTGCTCTACAGACACACCAGCTACATATCAAGCGCTCTCTTGCTTTATGTGGTGAGCATCTGCTGTATGGAATAACACAGGTGAAGATCATTTCCCTCATCGTAGAAAGTTGTAATGGGCAGCCTTGTTATAGAGCATCCCTGTAGACTTTAAGTTTTAGTATATGTGCTTGCTTCGCAAGCACAGGCTTTCAGTTTTAGATTGAATGCCCATGTGATGAGACATTAGTGGCTACTATTGCTACTTTGTTATTATTATTAGTAGTAGTAGTAGTAGCGGTATCATGTACTTTTTTAAAAGCTTTTAATTTTTGAGAATTTGGTAATGGTATATTGACACTATTTACCCCCTCCACATTTCTCTACTCTTCCTCAGTTTAATGACATATTCCTTACTATTATTATACACACACACACACACACACACACACACACACACACACACACACACACACAAGTATAAATATATCCCACAGAATCTATTTAGTGTTGCTTTTATGCATATGTTTTTAGGGATCACATCTTGAACTCTCAGGGAGATCCTTCCTGGAGAAAACCTGATTGATTATATATCTCTCAAAGCTATGAGTTTCTTACAACTCTTCGTCTGGGAATGGAGCCCTGTGATATTTTTCCCTTCCATGTTGGCATGTGAAGTAGTATTGTTATCATGCCAGTCTTCTTTAGGCTGTCACATTGCTGAGATTTCATGGGTATAGCCACCTTGTCATATCTAGATGATTCTTGACACTATCCCACAGCAGATGTCTTCTTCCCCTGGTGCTTACAATCTTTCCACCTTGTCTTCAGTGACACATCCTGAGCCTTAAGTGGAGAGACTGAGTTGTACTTGCAATGATTGAGGGTGGGTACCCCACACTTAGTTTTTCTCTGTGTTTTGATCAATGGTGGCTTTCTTTAAGGGTCTCGGTCTACTGCAAAATGAAGCTTTTATTTATTAATATCACTTAGCTGTTTTGTATTAAAATATTTGTGTGGTTTCCTGAATTGGATGTGCAATGCTATATTATTTGGCTATCTTGTTATTGAATCATTCTTACATTTCTGAAATAAATTATATTGAGATTGTGAATCCTTTTTCAAAAGATTACTAGATTAATGTATTACTTTTAGTATTTCACTTTCAAATTCACTACAACTTAATTATATCTTGTTAAATTTATCAAAATTTTAAAATAAAGACCATAGTTGTCGCCAGCACGGTTTTGCTAGCATGGAGACTACTGCAGTGGCTGCAGAACTTCCCAGTAAAGCAAGTGAATTCTGGGTATCATTATATTTCTGAACCTGAGATAAGAACTAAAAACGTTCAATCTCTTCAAAACTTGAGGATTTTTCCTCTTTATTATCCAATTCTCTAGTATTATCTTTTCAATTATGGTGTCATCAGTATACCACCAAATATAAACAAAACTGAAATATACCTATAACTGGAATTAAATATAATTTTAACATTTGGTTTCTTTACCTAAAACTTATATATTAGATTATGAAGATAGTATGACTAAGGTATTTATAAAATTCATGTTAATGAAGATATATTTCATGTATAATTATCTGTTTCCACTAAGGGGAATGATTTTTATCAGATATTTTCATTTTTGTTTTGAATTAACATGGCATGATTTGTGGTTTAATTAAGTTTTTGCCAAAATGTTGTTTGTAAATACACTGTTCTTCCATTTTGGTAATTTAATTTTAAGTAAAATTTTAAATTTTTAAATGTTAAAAAAGATGAAAATATTAATTGCAAAGAGTTCAATAGATAGAAGAGTCTAGACTTACTCCCTCTGAGCACAGGACAACGGGAGGGATGGGCACATACATGGTGGATAGAACAGCCACAACTTTGATTTTATAAGATGTTTTTAATAAAGCAGAACACAGTTAACTAATACAAACAATGAAATCCACAGTTTAAAACAAGACGAATATAACTAGGAAACAAAAAGATTAACTACATAGCTACAGATTCCAGGAGATAAAGATTCAAGTCAGTTCTCGTAAACCGTCTTTGAAAGCGTAAATTAACTGAAAACTCTAAGCTGAGGAAGAGACTAAAAGATGGACACAAATGCTTAGTTAATAGAATCACAACATCTGCAGAGGAAGTCATCAAAGCTGCAATTGGTTAGAACACAATAACTTCTGTCTTAGTTAGGGTTTCCATTGCTATGAAGAGACACCATGACCAAGGCGACTCTTATAAAAGCAAGCATTTCATTGGGGCTAGCTTATAGTTTCAGAGGTTTAGTCCATTATCATCACAGCAGGAAGCATGGCAGCGTGCAGGCAGACTTGGGGCTGGACAGGAGCTGAGAGATCTGCATCTTGATTGGAAGGCAACCAGGAAAGACTGACTTCTAGGCAGCTAGGAGGAGGATCTCTTCCCCAATGGGTATAGCCTGAATATAGGAGGACACCTCCAAAGCCCACCCCCACAGTGGCATACCTTCTCCAACAAGGCCACACCTCTTAACAGTACCACTTTCTATGGGCCAAGAAGATTCAAACTACTGCATTCTACTTCCTGAAACCCATAGGCTTGTTCAAACACATGAGTCTATGGGGGCCATACCTAGCTGTAGCATTATGCAAAATACATGTACTCCAACTTCAAAAATCCCATAGTCTATCACAGTCTCACCAATGTTTAAACATCTAAAGTTTAAAGTCTCTGAGATTCATGCAATCTCTC
>CM052722.1:16282798-16340333 GCA_028551405.1 Uromys caudimaculatus | reverse complement strand
GAGAGGGAGAGGGAGAGGGAGAGGGAGAGGGAGAGGGAGAGGGAGAGGGAGAGGGAGAGGGAGAGGGAGAGGGAGAGAGCATTTTTCTAATATCAGAGTTCTCAAGAAGGAAAGAAATACTTTACAGGATAAGACTCAAAATGGGAGAGGTTATGTCATAGGAACGTCTGTAACCTTTTGCCTGTCAGGGTAAAATTAATTAACTGTGTACAGATTTTAACTAGCTTGCTTCCCCTACTCGCTAGATAGGGATAATTTACGACTTGCCCTCTTTAAGTTTTTTCAACTTAAGTTTTTTCAAGATTTCCTAAAGTTTGACAAGATGTTAAATCTCTTTTAATCACATTTGGAGAATAGTAACATACTGATAGATATTGTTTAAAGATTATTTTCAAGAAGATATGGGGCCATTTGGAAATCTGACAAAACTGTCAGTGGCTTATAGATTCAGATGAGGATCCAGAGAATGAAGAAACCAATCTACAAACATAGCTGCTGTGTATCTTGTCATGTAAGACAAGCCAGTGCTTAATGCGGAGTACAAAGAAAATTACAATGCAGTGGATTGACTTTAATATGGTTTAAAGCCATTTCTCAGGACTAAAGTAAATTTTTGAGTTGCTCTTAAAACTGTATGGAGATTACTTTTTTTGTTTTATCAAACTATGTCAAAATAGAAACTCTATTTTATAAATTACGGCTTTGTTCAGAATAGCATGCTGGAGCAGGTCATTTGTTTGCTTGTTTAGATAAGTTCCATTAAAAGAAAAATCCAAGAATAAAAACGTCCAGTTGAAACTATATAATACTTTTCTGGGTTGGCGAGGTCACTCAGTGGCTAAGAGCACTGGATTACAGAGGATCCAGGGCTCCCTTCTCAGCTACCCACATGATAACTCACAGTCATCTGTAACTCCAGTTCCAGGCGGATCCAACACCATCTTCTGGCCTCTATGCACACTGGGTATGCGGTGCTCACACATACATGCAGGGAAGACACTCATACACATAAGATAAAAATAAACCGTGCAGTACTTTTCTTTTAAAAAGCAAGAGCTAAGATGGAAAGTTTCAACAATTACCAAGTTCTTTTCTAGTGTGATAGCTTCAGAAATACTTAATTTTATCCAAAAATGACTTGTAAAAATTCTCCCAACTTTTTGGAACTACATACATAAACCTCAACAATTGCAGCAATTATTCATTGACGTTTTTATTGCTGAGACTGCTTTTGTTAGGCATTCCACCCCATTGATCTTGCATATGGAGATCATTTAAGTCCCTCTTTGGAAATTTCCTCTAATGGATACTTGTCAATATTTTCCTGATGGCAATGTTTGAAGCCTCCCACTTTGCCACCACTTTCATCTGTAGGTGACAAACATACACACCCACTATAGACTAATTAAGAGAGTGTCATTTTCAGCATGGCATGGTGGCACATGCTTTTAATACTAGCACTCAGTAAGGCCTAAGGATTATATGTTAGTTTCAGGCCAGCCTGTCCTGAGTAGCAATTTCTAGAACAGCCTGGCTTACACAATGGTATCCTGGCGTGAAGAAAGGAAAGGAGGGAGGGAGAAAAGAAAATACAATTTTTTTCTTCATTTATCAGCTCAACAATCTGATTTCCACAAATCTAATCTGCAAGTGTGCAGTGTGTTATATCCAGTTGTGATCTACGTATCATTAACAGCAGCAATATCTTGACACTTGTTAGAATGCAAATTTGGAGGCCCTAACTACACTGCCTCAATCTGGAAGGCTGAAGACTGAACCAGCAATTAGTTTTATCATGTCCTCCAGCCGGTGCCAGCAATAATAAGGGAATGAGAAGAGGGACATGGAAGCTGAGTTCTTCTGAGATCCACAGCCAGGACAGGTCAAAAGAAGGAGGTTTCTAAGCAGGGCAAAGGCCTGAGAAAATAGCTTAATTACTGAAGTGTTTGCTACATCATGAAGCTCTGACTTCAGCATCCCAGATCCCAAGTAAAAAGTCAGGCCTGATGATATGCATCCATGATTCTGTTGTGTGGAAATGGAGACAGGCAGATTCCTGGAGCTTGCCACCTTGCCGGTTTCTCCCAATAGGTGAGTCCCAGATCAAATGAGGGACCTTGCCTCAAAATCAAAGTGGAGAATAATCAAAGAAGACATCTATTTAGACCTTTGGCATTACCATGCACATGTGTACATGAGTACACACAGACTGGTAAGCATTCCTGCATACCACACACACACACTGGATGAGCGTGCCCCAGTTAGTTTCTAAGTACAACTCAGAGATAGACTGGCAATGCCATTTGGACTCAGTGTCCTGGCAAATTTCCAAGCATCTTTATAAGAGAATTCTTCCCTCCTCTTACTGTGACTGTATCTGGAAGTCCATATCTGACACCTGAGTTTTCAGCCCTCCAGAGAAAGGCTAGACTTCTCATTTGATCAATTCCTCTTTGGTGCAATGTTAGTTTTCCTCTCTGAAAAAAAAAAAAAAAAAAAAAAAACATTACTACAATTGCCTGCTGTACTGTTTTACATGTCCTTTCTTTCTGAGAGTGCTTTTATGCATGTATATATTCTCCTTACGATGTACACATAAAGCTTTGACCTGAGCTTGTGTGCATGACTTCATGGAGTAGGAATGTCCATGATCTCAGGCGCCTGTCTGTGAAGCAAGGGAGTTAGACTGTATAGTCCCAAAGGCCCTTCTCTCTGCCTGCAAATTCTCTGAGTCTGCAGACTCTACATGATTTACTTGTCTTTTTTAGCCACTATATGGTTTAGCATAATAGTTAAATAAAAACCAATCTTGTTGCTCTATGTGAACTGTGTTTCCAAGAATGAAAAGCTGTTTATGAACGTTTCCTTAGTTTCAAACCAACAATGCCTTGATTTTTATTTCACATATATATTACTATATTTATCATCATATAGTCTTGAAACTTGTTTGTAAACCCTTGTATAAGTAAATATACAGGAGTTTTTCTCCTTCTGAAAGAGACTATATGAATTATAAAAACCTCCTCCACTATAAAGAGTTATATAATGTTAATTTTAATTCTCTATATGAGGCAGTATATATGCATAGCTACATATATACATAAAGAAATATGATTTATATCTTGGTAATTAATTAGCTATAAGATTTCATGTTATCAAGAAAATTGGTAACAGGTTTATATAACACAGTAAAATTTCATTCATTGAGAGGAGGCTCAGTGCTTAAGAGCCCTAAGCCATTCTTGTAGAGGACCTGGGTTTACTTCCCAGTAATCATATAATGACTTATAGCCATCTCCAACTCCAGTTCCACGGGATTTGATGCCCTCTTCTAGCCTCTTCAGCCACTTCACATATGTAGTGGATATGCATACATGATGGCAAAACACTCAAAACACATAAAATAAAAATAAAACCAGGTTATAAATCCCATCTATTGGATATGTTTTACAAAGCACATCTACTTTTCATGCTTCCTTGTAACTTTTTAAAATTGTTTTAAGATTTCTTTATTTTTATTTTGTGTGCATTGGTATTGTGTCTGCATGTGTGAGGATGTCAGATCCCCTGGAACTGGAGATACAGACAGTTGTAAGCTGCCATGTGGGTGCTAAGAATTGAATCTGGGTCCTCTGGAAGAATAGCCAGTTTTCTTAACTGCTGAGCCATTTCTCTCTCCCCTTCCTTGCAAGTTTTTAAGCATGTGGATATATGGGAAAGCATTCAGCAACAGAAAACAAAAAGAAGCATATCCCCTTTTCACCAATTTTCTCAACTTGAAGTTATCCTTGAATTTCTTTAGTTCACTAAGCCACTTCTGACTTTCTGAAATCTCTGGAAGTCTTTGTTAGTTTACTGAGTTGTTCATTATGTGTCTCTGTTTCTCTGAGAACTATAAGGTGATGGGACCACAAGGCACTTGAAGGAGTCCACTAGGAAATTGTTGACATTCTTTCCTGCTGAAGGAGCCTAGCTTGCTCCATATTTATTAGTTCATCTGGAATTCCACAGCTGCCACCTGAGCTTTTATGATGTTGATAAGGACCCCTGGTTTAGGGATGGTGGAATTTTGTTTTGGTCATGCTGTGATCTGCCTTTTATCAAAAATCTTTGTCATGAATCAGGGCTAAATCTGTTCTTTTTCTCATGCTCAGTGTGAAGTGACCAAAGAAATAAACAAGCAAGCAAAATAAAACAAAACCAAAAAAAAATTAATAAAAACAAAAAACAAAAGAAAATCAATAACCTGCTTCAGCTACATTAATTCATCATTTAGTATTGAGGTTGTTGGCTTTCAAAGCTCATTCCCCCCCTATTCATTGCCAGGCCACTTGCTGTCTATGATTAGCAACCCTGTAACAACAACAAAAGTATCTGTACAATGAGCAATGAAAATCTTTGGGTATTTTTCTTTTCATTTTCTACTTTTTATTAGTGCTTCATGGAGGAAAGTAAATTTTTATTTTATTGCTTTGTAGTACAATGAATTCATAGTACTTGAATTCATATTGCTTTCTATTTATTTTCCAAAGCATTTCTGTTTTAGTTATCAATTGACAACCTTAAACCATATAACCAAGTAAATAGAATTTATATTATCGTTTTCACTCTTACTCGCTTGTATCAAATTGCTTTAGCATTAGCATGACTTTCAAGCCTTTCCAACTGTGTCTCTGGAATTGCACTTGTGGTATAAGCAACCACCTGGTTGAAACCATTACATATTTTAAAATCAAAGTTGAAAGAAAAAAATAGTTTGAAGATTGCACAAAACCCAACGTATTCATATGCTACCTGGGAAAGCAATAAAAATTAAAATTATGTTTGATATATTGTGCAACTAAATGATGATAGGTTTTGACTAGTAAGTCTCTCTCCTTTTTATTTATTTATTTTTTTGTGATGATGGACACTTCTACTCCTTAGAGCAATTGTGGATATATCAGTGGTATCAGAAAGTCGCCATGATCCCTCAAGTTTGGCTAATCACTTCTTATGCTCCCTTCCAGAACATCTATCTTAGGAAATGAATAAATGATCCCACAGGAGGGAAAATGTTATTGATCTAAAATTTCTCTGCATCTGAGAATTATTTTTACTTAAAGATGAAATTTCAAGAAGTAACATGAGACATAATTTAAATATTTTACACCACTCCCTCTTCTTTTCCAAAAGATAATTTGGCATAAATAGATATCAGAGAACTCATTTGATACCAAAGTATGTACAGTTCACCAACATCTCTCCATAGAAATCCAGGACATGGGCAAATATTTCATTTGCTTTTATAACATGAAAAGTGAAACGAACCGGGCAGTGGTGGTGCACGCCTTTAATCCCAGCACTTGGGAGGCAGAGGCAGGTGGATTTCTGAGTTTGAGGCCAGCCTGGTCTACAGAGTGAGTTCCAGGACAGCCAGGGCGACACAGAGAAACCCTGTCTCGAAAAACCAAAAAAAAAAAAAAGAAAAGAAAAGAAAAGTGAAACGAAAACCAACTGTTCTTTTTTTATACAGTTTGACAACCTAAATACCTATTTCAAACAGTCTTTGTGTACTTATTCTCATTAAACTACAACCATCCCATTAGTATAGTTTTCAGGAAATTTGTAACGGAACTAAAGAGGATTTGAATTTCTTGCTTGAACTTTTGACAAGTCCTACTAACAATATATTGGCTAAGCTATGTGTCTTTAGGCCCTAAAACTTGAAGAGGCTTAGCATAGTCAAGATTAGTTAATGTAGCTTCTGTTACCATATCTACAATCAAAATTCTTGAATGGTTATTAAGTTAAAAATTCTAGAAATTTTTAGCCTCCAGGTTGCTTCTGACAAATAGATAAGTCCATATTTTCTAAATGTATGTCTTTCAGGCCAAAAATTTAAATTGCTTATAAGGTTTTTAAATTTTCTGGAAAATTCATTTTCAAACTCTAGACACAATAGACTCTTTCAGACTTAGTCATTGTTAGAACTTTTTGTACAGGACTATCTTTTCCCAACATGGCCTGTCTTTATTCCTGTGAGATTTTAAACACCTCTCATTTAAATGCTTTTTAAAATGTGCCCTGGATATGTCTAATGAACAGTCCTTGAAAACAGAGTCACCTTATTTATAAATTCAATTCTCTTTCCATTCATATGAGGAATTTTATTCGTCCTCAGGGCATATACTTAATAACCATTAATGAAATCTGAAATTATATATGAGCACTGAGACCCAAATTTGCTACTCATTTTTTTCCAGTGGAAATTTCATAAGGGCTTTGGCATGGGAACATAGCAGACATTTAAGGCAGATGGAATAATATGGTTGGCCACAGGACTCCAAAGGAATCCTAACAGTTTATAATCAATAATTTGCTTACTAGGAAAGACAATCTTTTTGGCCAAACCAATATATAACATCCCATTTGTTCTCTAAGTTACAAAGCCAAGTGCCCCCAACATTTAGCAAATCTGTGACTTCCAGAGATTTACCCACAAAAGCTAGGGGCTTAGCACTTATTTGTCTTTTAAGAGTTCAATTTCCATACTTCATTCCCCACAAGGAATGAAGCTATATGTCTATCGCTCCTGGCATCCCAAAAGCCACTTAAGAAAACGCAGATCAGAATCAATAGGCACCTGAGAGAGGCACTGACCATACAGAGGAGGAAAGTCTGTATCACCTATTCTAACACAGACACTAGCAGACGGAAGGGGACTTGTGTGGCCAGTATGGGCGTTATGATAGATCATGTAAAATGTAGTCCTTTGAGGATTTTCAAATGAAGAGAAAATTATAGTAAGACTCAAAATTCTGGATAGTGAGGTCAGAGAAAGAAAGAAAAACCTGTTATCAATTAGAAAGCTATACTGTATATAAACAACTTCCCTACATGGGCACCAGTTCCCTACAAGGGTTAGAGAAATCTGTACACTCTGGAAGCCAGGGAAAATGTTCAACAATTGGCCTCTATGATCTCCCCCTGCAGAGCTATTCAGGGAGCAATAGAGATAGTCCTGCATTTTATTAGTTATGTTTCCCAAAGCTCTTTGAGAAAACTATTATGATTATCCTATCTTCAGGTGCCAATATGAGGCATAAGAACTGTGGATAACTTAGCCAAGGTTTCCAAATTTACAAGAAGATTTGAAGTATGTAAAGTAAAATCTTTACTTTGGATCATGGTCCTATACCAGTGTTGGCATATTTACAGAAAAAAAAAAGACTGTTTCTAAATCCTGTTGGCACGTGAAGTCACTTGCCTGCTAGTAAAGCAAACTTTGCTTTCTATGGCTTAAGGAAAGGAATGGAAAATCTGTAGGGAATTGGATGGTGCTTCATGAGCTTCTACAGATGTCAGAGAAGAAAATTCTGACAGGTTATCAACAATAGGCCCTGAAGTTGTTTTTCTGTTTGTTTGTTTTTCACTTTTTGCTCAATGAACACTTTTAAGTAAGAAAATTATCTGTATAATACAACATATCCTGCATTGATAGTTCACAATTTTTGATGAGGGCACAGTATCACCATTTGGCATAACTGTGACAATAACGGAATATATACTTTTAAGTAAAAACTGGCACCTCAACCACTTTCTCCCATTAGGCAGCCCTAAAGTTGATTCTTCATTGTCATTAAGTTTGAAGATGGTCATGGATTTGAAAATGATACTAGTTACCTATGAGTCATATGCTTACATTGTTGACCAGGAAGTTACAATATTGGCTTTGAACTTGTAGCAGTTCTTCCAAGGACAAATCTCCCTCTGATTAGAGTCTATTAAACTCAGTAGGTGGTTGCTACCAGGAAGGGGTTTTGTATTCTAAGCTGGCTTTGAATTTATGATTTTTTACTGCTACAATTGTAGGCATGTGCCATCATGGCCAACAATCAAGGGCTTTTCTAATCTCACAAAAATTTAAGGATGTCTTCGAGTATAAGAAGCAGAAGAGAAGTTGATAGGAACACATGTGATCTGGAGGAGATGTAGAGTCAAATTATTTCTAGGAGAATAATCTCAGTCTTGTTTAAAATGGAGGTAGCTTGCTCGTCTTCAGCAGAATGGTGGAAGCTAATTGGTTGGGTGTCATCTGGAAATAGTTCTGTAAGCACTTTAAAGCACAGGTCCAAGCATTTTGGGAATGAAAGAATAGAATTACTCTAGAATAGTTCTTCCCCAAATTTTTTCTCCTTTTTTATTTTTTTCTTTGTTAATTTGACATCTCTGTTCCTCAATGCATTCCTCTTTCTTCAAGGTCAGTATAAGCCCTGTACTGTGTGCTTGCAAAGTGCCCTGCTAAACTCTCATGCCGTAAGCCTAAGACAGGGCTTAAGAGTCTAAATTCAACCAAACTGCCAGGAAATGCCATTGCTGCTAGCCTGCATTAGATGCCAAAATCCTGGTCTTCTCCTCACAGTCATCCTGTTATCGTGATAACATCTTTGCTGAGATCCTTTATACCTTCCTCTTTCATAAATTGTCTGAAGTTTGTCAGTGTGCACACAATACTCTTCTAAGGAAGAATATCCTTGGTGGAAATTTCAGAGACGTTTGGAACAGACAATGGGGAAATGTTGACTATTAACAGAGGTATTTCTGGTGATGGAAATATGCATCATGTTCCACATTACATAATGCAGCTATGCATTAGGATGGCCCTAAAACCATCAGGGATAATCCACTCTAAAGAAATCAGAACCATGCAGAGCTGACTGCTGAGAAGTGGAAAGAATGGCTCCTTGTAATCCCAGCACAGCCTTCATTAATTAGGTTTTAAATATTTTCAGTCAAATCTCTTGCCTAGCTATAACCCATCATCTATTGGACATTATGGATGAGGCTATTGTTTTGAATGGCATTACGTATATGGCAATCAACTCATGGATCCATAACCTTGAAGTTGGTTTGACTTGTCTCTTAAACCAATTTTATTTTTTTGTCTTCTGTTCTATCACTTTGGTATAACGATTACAGTTCCTACTGAATTTCAGGGACAAGTTAATTTGTAACAATCAATTTCTCAGGTAGACTAGCTAATATTTTTGTTAATTCATATAAACTAAGACAAGAACACATCTCGATTCAAGTTCAGTCATTAATATTCTAAAAATACATATATATATCCTTAGTCCAGACCTTTTTCCGAGTTCCTCGGCAATGCATCTAAAACTCTAATGCTTGCTATTGGCTCACTGTCCCCATTTAGTTGTTTTAATTCAGACTCTACAAAGTGTGCCTAATAAGTAAAATGTGAGTTTTTGTATTTAATTATTTTTTGGTCCCATGAGAAAGGTGACATATATTGAACATAAACCTGAGACAATCAAGCTATGGCTCTGCTGCCACTGCTATCTCTGAGTCTGAGCATTTACTGTGACAGTCTACTAGATGGGCCATGGCCAAAGAACAATGAGTCAACTAGGCATGAGGCACTGCCAATGGCAAGCAAGAAAGAGGCCAGCTTCATGGGAGAGGCTGGAACCAGTTGTCAATGGAAATGTATTAGTTCCAGAGTAGCAAGGCTATATAAGCTCCTAATGACTTAGGCCTCTAGGATCTCATGAACTGTTATCATCTTTACCTCTCTAAATTGATCCCTGAAGCTTAAAACTGACACACTTTAACTCCCTACCCCTGCTTTTTTTCTCTAAAATATCATGTCTAGCTGTTCATAGTTTATGATTTTAAAGAAAAATAGATATGATATGAGGAAGTTTTAGAAGTTGTGGGCAAATTTTAAGTGCTCGTTTTACACACCTTCTAATAAAATAGTGTACATGCTTGGGGTTGCAAACAGTGGTACATAATCTGTAGGCTACAAACACATACAAAAGGGGAACTGATGAATGAGAAACGTTTCCATGCATAAATGAGTTTAGAGGAGAGGGAAACATTTTAAATATGCCACACAAATAGTCATGAATCAGATGGGAAGGAAATTACACATGCAATAAATTAATAAGCCAAGACAAGTTACATTTGATATCACAAAAGATCTTTTAAAAGATTCTAGTAATTGTCCCAAATATTCACTTCAGGTAAAAATCTGAAGAAATTTCAACCTATGAGATTATCAAAAAGGCTTCCCAGGTTGCCAGCCACATTCGATTTTCTTATAGCCCATGCCCTTTGCCTGAATTAAGAACATTCATGTAGTTCTTAAGTATGAGTTTGCAACTTTTGAAGACTAACTATCCTTTGAAATATACATATATTTGAGTTTATAGTGCACTGTGCATATTTTTGCGTCCTCTGACCTCCGAATTTCCTAAAGAATTCTTGTCCTATATGAAATTGCTTCACTCTTAATGTTATGCTAATCCTCATCAACTCTCTCCTCAACTCCCTCTTCTTATAACTTATTTCTGTAGGGGGGTAAAAAGAAAGGGGAGAACCTAGGGATTGGATTCAGGAGTTTTACCACGGAGTCCCTCCCTCAGATCCCACATCTTCCAATAATTGCAGACCTCTCAGAATGTTCCCCCTCCCTTTAATCTCTCCTCTCTCACATCTACCCTTAACAGTGTCCTGGGACTGTACCCACTAATGTCTAAATTGAATGTCAGATTTCAAAGCTCCAAAGCCTCCATGGCTCTCCTCCTTCTTATCTGGTTATCAGCAGCATTTTACTGTAATCATGGCTCCCCACTAATCCTTTCTTCCCTCAATCACCTATCAGTCTCTCCATAGCAACTCATCTTATTCTCATTTAGCAAACTGTGAATCAATTGCAGAGCAATGAAAAAATTGCGTGTGGTATCAGAACTCTTGTTAGGGACATATTTTAATAAGCCTGATAGGGTACAAAATGAGACATAAAATGTCTGCTCAAGCAACTCAAAGTTTTCAAATGTCTGGCACGAAACAAACAGAAGATTAGGTTCCATGTCTACATAAATAGAAAGTAATTTCTCTGTTTCATGGAGCAAGAATAATATGACTACCCAGGGAGCTCTGGAATAGACGAAAGAGCATGGCTAGAAAGATAGTGGAATGGTATATAATGGGACCAACCATACTATTCAGAAAAGATCATTGAACTTTGGAATATGAATACAGGTGTGTGAGTTATTTTGTGATGGAGAGACTAAATAGATGAAATTTCATGCAAAATTCAAACAGTTGTCAAATGTATAGGATTCGGGAGGTTAGACATAGTAACCTACTAAAAATTCCCAGGCATCTTGGCTTTTGGATTTGCACTGGTAGTGGGCATAGCCATAGGTATCAAGACAGTTGTACCAAAACCTTCAGTTACTTTGAGTCGCTTCCAGAAAAGAAGGTTACTATACTGATATATTGAGTGTTTAACCACAACCCAGGAGGCAAATATTAGTAATTTTTCTATATATTCTCTAAGTCTTTCCATATTGTAACAGAATGAAATCATCTCATCCTAGATAAAGTCCATTTATGACCTTTCCCTAAGTGATACTTTGCCTTAAACTGAGACAGTGACAGATGTAGAACCATGGTCTAGTGTTTATAATGCTTCTATACAGTGCTTTCTTTTTTGCTGTTTGTATTGACTTAGTAGAAACTAGGAAGTCGTTGCCAGCAAGAACAAGTCCATGTAGATAGAGGCTAGAACATTAGAGCAGTTAAACAAATTGTTTCAGTGAACCAAATGACATGGGTAAGTATGGTCTCTGTCATCAGTGTCACTCAGTGGCAGATCACTGCTCTGGAGTCACACTGTGTCCCATTTGTCTATTCTGGGTATGTCATCTAGTATGGGGCTTAGTTGACAAATGGGTGGAGAAAGATCTCTTCCAATTATATCTTTATTTATGAATGGAAAGGGAAGCATGATTCTCCCCTACTAAAAACAAATAATATGTAAAAACATATTGAATCCTCTGTGCCAGACACTATGCTAAAGGATTTATAGGCTGTCATGACTTATTATTGAACTGTTTGAACGGTGGTAATCAGGGTCGTCCCCGAGAACTGAGAAGGTGGTCAGGTATGTGAATAATGCCGAGGCATTTTTTCTTACTTCTGTATATCCTTGCTGCCAGTGCTGTTCTCTTCTTTTGTAGAGAAGCTTTATATACAATCCACATGATGTAAAATGTGGTTGACAGCTACTCTGCCAACTTCATCACTGAATAAAAAGAGGAGCGACTTCCTCTAGCCAAGTATGAGCACATAAACTATTTTTTAAAAATCTCAACAGCGGGATCTGATGATCAGCCGGCTCTAAGTAACTGTGCATGTATTAGACCACTTTAGCTCATATCTGTGTGTCACTGTATGTTTCTGTCTGTTTGTGTCTGTCTGTTTATGTGTATCTCTCCCACGGGGTGTGTGTGTGTGTGTGTGTGTGTGTGTGTGTGTGTGTGTGTGTGTGTGTGTGTGTGTGTGTGTGTGTTATTCTGATCAGTACACATTCTAGAGGCAGACATAGGTTGGTTTTTTTTTCCAAAATAAAACAAGATGAGTAGAAGAAAAATAGTATTACCCTAAAAACAAACAGCCACCAAGGATGTATGATTCTGTCCCTATAAAACACAGTAAGTACTTCAAGACTTAAGGACAGTATATAACTCACCTAAAGTAACCAAGCAGAAGTATCAGGACTTTCACCCAGATCTGCCACAACCCAGAGACTGAACTACAGGCTGTGGCAATCATGCCTATTTGTTCTATGGCTATTTGGGGTCTATGTAGTTCAACTAATCAAAGCTCAAGTGACTTTCTTCTTTGATAGAGCTCATTAAGCTAGAAACAGTAGCTAACATTGAGTTCTGATTAATGAAATCACTGGATCTAGGTATTTCAAAGAAGAGCTTTTACTACCAGGTGAACAAACGGCAGACTGAGAGTCATTCCTAACCCTCTCCTTAACTCCTGGAAAGTAACCCAAAGTGAGCCTTCCCTGCAAGGTGCTCCTAATGCTGCTGCCTCAGTTTTGGGAGGGCCTCTGCTTTTCAGTTCCCTGTCCAGGTCTTCTTACATTTGTAGTAATGAGACTGCTTTCCTTTTCCTTTTCCCCTCAGCAGTGGTCTGTGCTGGGCCAGGATACAGAGCTATCATGGCTGATGATATCACAGCTCATACCCCCTCTGGTTACTCTTAAGTGGCAGCCTGTATTTTGCTGCATGTTTCTTAGCAACCATCATACGCCATGCCCTCTCCTTTCATTTGTGTCTTCCTTCTTCAACCTATAGGGCAAATTTACTAAGAAATGAATCTCTGCCTCCTCATATTTCTAAGCCATGAAAAGCAGAAAATTGGCAATGATTGTATTTTAAATCTCTTAAAACGAAAACCAATTTTAGAGGCTGGGTAGGGGGAACAGAATCCTTTTCACACTTACTAGCCATGGCTTTGTAAAGTGCATATGATTTGTAGCCTGCATAAACTCATATTGGGAGAAATTGATTTTAACTCAGATTCTTACATGATCAAACATGTCTTCTGTGACATAATTTGAAGTACTAGACATAAATGTAGGTGCTGCTTTCTTGTAAGTGTCTACTAGACAACCAGTGTCCCTAGCTGATTTGCTTGCATATGGCATGCACTCAGTATGGTTTTGTTTGTGAGAATGTTTCCCAAGACAGATCTTCATTTTTTCATAGCTAGCCAACAGTTTGTTCTTATTCCATGTACATGTGAATCAATGACTACACACTCATTACTCTAAATACAGTTGTTAGTATCCTTGGAACATAGAACAAAGGCTAAAATTCCTTCTCCCACAGAGTTTGGATGCTTGCTTGGCTTTAATTTATATTAATCTGGTTTTGTTTGTTTGCTTTTAGTTTGCCTTTTTAATGCTGGTGTTTCATATTTATCTTTGGCTTATGTGTTTTTCTCTATCAGCACCACATTGCTGTAATTCAGTCTCAGTTTGTTTATAGCTATAGCCACTGAGATTGTTCATATCTACACATATGTGGGAAGCTAAAAAATAGTTTATTACATGGTGTTCCTAGCACAGATCACACCAATGGTCACCCAGCCGAAGAAACAGTCTCTGCAACACATCATGTTCCTTCTAAGCCAGAATGGTATTCTTCTGTCTAGACAGTCTGTTCTTTAGGACAGATGCATGTAATTGAATATGTCAGTTTTCAGGAGACTTGATTCTAATAAGCGTTAATTCTTTAATTCTAAGTAAAATTTAGCAAAATTCAAAGACTATATTGTTTAAGGAAAAATTTAGGGGTGGATATTTTGGGCTTGGCACAAAAAAATTGTTGTATAACCATTTTTTTTTCCTGGATATAATCAGGAAAGTACCAGAAAGGTCAAGTCTACCTCCTTTGTTTGAATGTACCCAATGGGCTTATCTGGAATCCATATATTCAAACATTTGATAGGCTGGATTTTAATCATTAGTCTTGTGGACTGACAAAATCAACCAATTGCTTTGATGACTGGAGATCTGAAGTATAACAGAGCCAGTTAATAGGGACATGAAAATCACAACTGGTGAAAAAAAAGTGTATTCAATTTTTCTACTGAGAGTAATTTGTAACTTTGATGAAATCAAGAAATTAAGGATAAAGTGTCTTGCCCTCTGGATATTGAACCCATAAGCAATTTATTTTTCTTTTTTACAACTGAAGGTAATTTTTATACTAACAAAGAAAATCCACAGGGTATTTTTAAAATAAAAAAAAAATCTCCCTTTCTTGTTTTTTTGTTTGTTTGTTTGTTTTCTATTTGAGAAAAAACGATTTTGTTTGGTTGTTAGAAGAGCTAAATTGTGCCTTACAAAACAAACTCATAGATGGTACAAACATATAGAAAAGGGAGTTTTACAAATTAGCTTGTTTTCCTTAAGATTCTTTAGATTCTTTTTTTGGTCCTTTCTCCCTCAAACTCTTTTCTCTATTTTGACACTTGCGGGCCACAGTTATGGAGGCCACATTAACTCTTTCATTAACTGCCACTCTTTGATCTCCATTAGCATGAATATCTAGGAAGAGTGAGATAAAACATGGTTATTCTATAGCAATTGCCACGGTGTTAAGTGCTGGAGTTGCAGGCTCTTAACTGAGATGAAGAATTTGAAAGAGTGAAGAAATGTGGTCACGGAGTCACCGAGAGAAACAGGATAAAAGAGATCCTACATTAGCACTCTGACTGAAAAGAGAATAGAGTTCAATGATTAAGGCCTCCATAGCAAATTCCTCTATTTAACATGTTTCTTAGAATTTCTTGTTTCTGCTTTTTTGTTATCAAGAGTTTTATAGAAATGTAGCTTATTTTTAGTCCCTTAAAAATACTTATTTTTCCATACATGTCATTTTTTCCCATAATATCCAGGAATATCATTTAGTCATTCATAATGTAATTTTCCCTAACTGTCAAAGCACCCATATTTCCTACGATACATATTGCTTGTTACTTTTTTCCATCTTAAATTCCAGTGACATAATTTATCTACCACTCACTTTACAAGTTGCTTCTTTAGTGCACTCTCTCCAAACTCACTCTAAAATTATCCTCTGCTTGGTTTTATTTTGTAGAGATCCTATAACAATGTTGGAAGATGAGCAGTGGAACAACTGGCTTTGTTCTCTAGATTTTCAATAGTGAAAAGAGAACAAAGATTGTTTTCAAAGGCTGATTTTTTTTTAGCCTGAGAAAAGAATGATTGAAAAAAGGAAGTGAAAAAAAAAAGAATGTCCTCACTACTTTGTTATCACTGACTTTACTCCAGGGTTGAGCTGAGGGCTCAAGGCTACTGTCCTAATTAGCACTTCCTGTCTGCACACAGATCCCTAGTGTACAGGGCAATCACAGTCTTAAAACACATTCAGATTCCTCTTTGCTCTGTTTCTCTCAGTGTTGAAATAGGTAGTCTTAATTTATTTCCCAAACCAGTGTTTTCTCACTGAATTAAAGTGCCAAGGAATGCTTCACCTTTAATATCCTATCAACAGAATCCTAACCTTCATATCCCAAGGCTACTGCTTGAACTTTAAAAATGTAGAAGCATTTCGGTGAAAGCTGAGGTTAACATAGTACAGAATCACAATGAAATTTCTCTTTCGTGTGCATTTCTTGTAAGCTAAACTTTATCACATGCTAATATGCTTGGTTCTACATCTCACATTTGTATTCTGGTTGTTTTGCCTGATTCAGAAAAGTGGTTAGGAGATGTGTTTTTGATTAGAAGTTCTTTTGGTAAAGTGCACTATCAGTCACCCCATCCTTTCTAAATTTGCAGATGCTATAAACTTTTCATCATAAACAGCAGTCATCTCTGAAGAATTCTAAGCTACACAGAGAGAAAATGAGTAGGCTAAGAACTTCACATCACCCCCCATTTTACAGCTTAAAAAGCCAAGTCTACGAGAGTGAGGAATCTTAGCAAAAGTTATATAGCTGGTAAATGATAGATCAGGGATTTGATGCCACAATTAATCAGTGATTAAAGTGTGGTGGCTCGCAGAGAGTCTACAATTTGAAAGGCACCTCCAGGGTGAGGAAAGCATGCAAGAATTGGAAGCCTTGATATTAGTCCCTGGTTGGGTCTATACTTACTGAGTTACTGTTTCCTCGAGATCAATAATTTCTACCTCCATCAATAATTTCTACCTCATAACAATGTTGAGAAAATTCCAAGTGAACATGTAATAACCCCTAAGTATTTTATATGTCATATTGCATCCCAGTTCTCAAAAAAAAAAAAAAAAAAAAAAAAAAGAAGTGCGATGGCATAGTTCTCATAT
Source organism: Uromys caudimaculatus (assembly GCA_028551405.1). Classification (NCBI taxonomy): domain Eukaryota; kingdom Metazoa; phylum Chordata; class Mammalia; order Rodentia; family Muridae; genus Uromys; species Uromys caudimaculatus. The sequence goes on along the minus strand of CM052722.1, from coordinate 16,323,651 downwards.
TTTCCTCATTTACATTCTACATCTATACATCTCCTTGGGTTACAATTCAGAGCCCTCTCTAACTAAAAGGATTCAAAAGAGATGCAGCTCACTCTCCAAGTTGCAAAACGTTGTGGCTCACAGAAACTCTACAGTTGGGTTGGGTGGATTCTAAGTTGAGTTTCCATTTTTCGACAATATCAGGATGCTTTTTGCCAGTTATTTGTCCTCGATACATTTCCATGACTTTATTCTTCCATTAGTAAACTCCACATTCCACCCAACTCACTGGAACTTTTTAAGAGAGGACTCAATACCTTGTATTTTTCATTTATCTGCAATAGAGCATTTCGTTGCATCGGAGGGAAGGTTGCAAAGATAAACATATTGCATGTAGTTTTAAAAACAGGCTACTGCATTGCCCAAGAGCTGCTGCCCGCACTCTGACCTCTCCTGGCTCCTTTTTGTCCCACCTGGCTTAGACTTAGGTCCCGGATCATTGGCAATCAGCCTCAAAACCGGCTTCCTTTTCTAACTACCTTTGTTCCTGGATCTGCTGCCTCCAGCTACAACCTGGCCTCTCTCTAACTGCCTTTGCTCCAGGGGAGTAGACCTCTCCACCAGCCCACTTCCAAGACCCTTGCTCTGGGAGGCGTCACGTTGCCAGCCCCACTCCAGACCCTTTAATGCGCAGATAGACTCAGCTTGTCCCTTACAGCTTGCCTTTTGTGGCACAATTGCTGGGCACAAATACCTCCGGCAGGGAAATGCGTGCCTTTATCAATTTTTCTGTCTGTCCCTCTGCCCTAAACTTAGTAGCTTGCATCAGCTAGCTACTAAGTTGCCCCTGCCAACATCCTTGGTCCCCGCCCATAGTGGAGGCTGCAGGCCCTAGATGTCCCAGACCTTACATGACTGCTGCTTTCCTCTTGTTCCAAAGCATGACAGAAAAAAAGCCCTCTCTTTCCCTGCACTTCCTTTTCCTCTTGGGACCCAGAAGTCCCACTTGTACCTTCCAATTAGCTCCTGGCCTTCTTTATTGACAAATCAAGAACCAATTAGGAAACTAGACCTTAGTATCAGCACTTCTCCTTACATAAACAGGGAATTTCCTTTTTAAAAAAAAATTAATGTTAGAATTTTTTTCATCTTAGAGGACTATTGTTATCAAAGACAAGAGATCATTACTATTCCCCCAATTTTATTTCTGACAAAGAATCCTTTTATTTACACATAGTTTTTATGCCCCTTAAAGAAGTAAATGGATTGGTTTCCTGCTGAGAATCAATTGAAGGAGGAAGAGGAGAATGAGAAGGAGCAGCAGAAGAAAGAACAAGAAGAAAAAGAAGAAACAAGTCTAATATGTATTGCTCATATACTCACTGGCGCATGGTCGAATTCCCGGTGGCCAGACCTTTAAAAACTGTGTCCTTGCTATCAGTTGTGGAGGGCTACAATTGTGTGTATTTCTTTTTTTTTTTTTTTAAAGATTTATTTATTTATTTATTTATTATTTTTTATTTATTTATTTATTTATTATTTATTTATTTATTTCATGTATGTGAGTACACTGTCACTGTCTTCAGACACACCAGAAGAGGACATTGGATCCCGTTGCAGATGATCGTGAGCCACCATGTGGTTGCTGGGAATTGAACTCAGGACCTCTGGAAGAGCAGTCAGTGCTCTTAACCGCTGAGCCATCTTTCCAGCCCCGATTGTGTGTATTTCTATTGAACTACCCAATATAGAGGCATGGATAGATAGTATAAATGACAATAGTAATAAAAACATATTTTATTTGAAATAAAAATGCTTACACAGGTTTTTTGGTTTTTTTTTTGTTTTTTTTTTTAGCAAACAAAATTCACTGAGCTAAAACAAAGCTGAATAAAAACACCAGACACTACAACAAAACAAAACAAAACAAAACAAAACAAAACAAAACAAAACAAAACAAAACAAAACACCTCTGACCTTCCCTTAAGACCTGATAATCAAAATACCATACATATCCCCGCCAGTGAACCTAGGAAGGTTGATATATCATTGTTACATGTGAGTTCTTGGTGGACAGGGTGATGGAGGAATGAGTTTTACATCCTCTTTAAAAATAGAACTAGCATTCTCTAAAATAACAGGTTATAATAGAAAGACATTGGATGGGAGATGTTAGACTTAATTTCAATTTGTGAATGACATAGAAATGTTTGATTCAACAAGAATTTGTGAGTGACCAAGATATTTAATTCAACAAGACAGAGAATGAATACATGAATCATCACAGTGCTATAGTTTCAGCAATATCCCATGAAGCTAGATAGCTTTAATTTCCTAACTAGTAAGTCACTCTCGTATTTATTTTCTGAGCAAACCCTGTTGGATCTTTTATCCCCACACATACTAGAGACTGATACAGTGGGCAATTAAGCATGTTTAAACTTGAGTTCTTTGCATATCTTGTAGTTAAGTATCTTGTTCCAGTCGATTTTGTGGGAGGTAATTGGAAGCTGTCTACGCAAGGCTTTGAATGTTGTACATGACATTGTGTGGTAGTTTTCATTAATTGCTACTTGATACCCATTTTCTACCGTCTCTATGATTTTAATAAACACCTTCACAGTTTGATCTTCACTGAAAACAGTTAATGACTCTTGTATATCTTTTTGGACAACTAGCTGAATATTTCCATCTTCATAATAATGAACGTGAGACTTGAGCATTCCAATTACCTGAGCTGTAGGTGGTGTGATGGTTAGCTTCCACTGTGATCTCCAGCATCCATTCCAGAATTTGTTGGGCTGAAACTGGTGGCTTTCAATACATGCAATGATGGTCTTTTCCCCATGTATAGTTTGACTATAAACAGTGCTAAAGCCAGTAGAATAATTCTGTTTCATATAGGCTCTTAAAGCCCTATCACAAGAATCTCTCAAGTGTGTTAAATTTCCATCTGTAAACCTTAGCTGGGGGTCACTTGCTATTTTTCGTAAGGGGTCAAACTTAAAAGAAATTCTGTTTCTTGGATCTAAAAATCTGTTGTTACCTAGATAACCATATTCTGTAACTAAAACAGGATCTTCATACCCTTCTATCTTTACGGGTATGAAGTGATGCATGTTATACTGAGCAATTGCCTGCTCTATCCTTTCCCTGAGGAGATGGTCATTATTAACCAGCAGCCGAATATCATGAAAGACTTCCTTAAACTCTCCTGGAGGTGCTTGGTTGATGAATTTTGAAGCTAAACATATCTTCTTCTCATCAGATACTCTATCTTTGCGGTTGGCCATTTTGTCTTCTAACGTTTGCTCCATTTTCAAAGTACTGCATGTTTCTTCTCCCTGCCTGGGATATAGATATCTTTAGAAAGTATTTCTTCTGCTATGGTTTATCTAAGATTTGAATCACACTGGGAACCACCTGTGTATGTCTTTGCTAAGCTTAATCATTCTAGCTTAGATACTCAAGGACTAGGGAAAGCATCACAGAAGCCTGTGCCTTGCTTTTCTAGTCTCGGTCTTGCTACTTCCTGGGTTGGGCCTCCCTCCTCTTATTGAGGCTCTAGCTGTAAAGAGGAAAGTACTCCTACGCTCTGGGACAAGCAGGAGAACTACGTACCTCCACTGGTTTGCCTTTAGGAAGGCATCTTTTGTTCCACTAAACAGTCACACTGACATCACTGCAACATTTCTTCTTTAGCAAGCCTTCTTTAACTTGGGAACACGAGTCCTAATAGGGATAGATGAAGACAATGCCATTATAATTCACCTAATCATCCAGGAAACCACTGCTGCTACACTTCAGTCAGAATACCTACATGACAATGAGCAAGACACCCACCTGATGATGAACAGGGCGTCTACCTGATGAGTCAAATAGGATACTTCCATGACAGTTAGAGCAAGACACCTACCTTATGGTTAGAGGTGTGAAGGCCAAGCTCCATGACTCTACTGCACTCTGAGAGTAGCATTTCACTACTGACAGCTCCACGGATAAATTTAGTAGAGCTCTGCCCCACATTATGGGCCAGACTATACACCAGAGTTGCTGTCCAGCAGAGGCCTAGGAAAGGGACTCTAGCCAACTTCAGCATGGTCTATATGGTTCTGGCAAGCATTACCCATCTACTTGTTCCCACTGCCTTGCTAAAACCATATATTACATTGCTAAAGCTAGCCACCTAAAACCTTAGTTCACCCAATTAACATATCCAATCAATATTAAACACCTCATTGTAATATAGGATTTCCTCTTGAACATTTATAAACTGCCATTTGTTTATGGGCCATGTCTGACTCCTCTGTCCAGAGGCTGGCAGGCCTTTTGTCCACTACTCTGGGACAAATAACACTTCTGTCTTCCTTGTTTCCTTCCCTTCTCCCTGTTCCTCTATCTCTTAATTTTTTTATTCTGTTACCTTCTGTTATCTCTCAGGGAAATAAATCTTTTTGTGCTGAGAACTTGATCTCAGGGGTTCAGAGCCAATACCAGTCCTTATTCCTGAGTGCACCACGATCAACATGGCCATGAAGAGCCTCCTTTTGTCTCACCTTATCTATCATTGTCCTCACCTGGTTGTAGCATGAAATATTTTGTGTACCTGGCCCTTGAAAGGATCCTCAATGTGTAGCCCACTGATATCTTGTTAGAACTGCTTGACCCTATGACCTTTCGTGTTGGTTGGTTGCCTCTTGGACTTCTGGGAACAGATATAAAACAGATCTTCTGGGAGAAGATATAAAAAGCCAGCAGTGATTTTTCTTTTAGGGTGGCAACTTCTACTTCTACTACACAGACTCATTGGTTATACTGCTACACTTCTAGTTTGGCAAACCCCCCTTATTGTGGAAATCAGAGCCCTAATGGGTATAGGAAAAGATAGTGACTTTACAATTCATCTAAGAATCCAGGAAGGCAGTGATGCTATACTTACATAAGGACACCTACCTGATGATGAGCAGAACACTCTTCCTGATGATAAACAGGGCAACTACGGGATGGGTCAAGTAGGAGACTTGTGTGATGATTAGAGTAGGAAACCTGCTTTTTGGTTAGAGGTGTGGAGGACAACTCCTCTTCAGTGTACTCTGAGATAGAAATTTCACTACTGAATTCAGGAGGGCTCTGACTTACATTGTGAGCTAGACCATACATCACAATGAAGCTCTCTAACAGAGGCCTGTTGAAGGGACTCTAGCCAGCTCCAGCATGGCCTACATGGCTAAATCAAGCCTTGAGCTTCCCCCAGCCTTGCTAAAAAAAAAAAACACATGAAATTAGATTAATAAAGCTAGCAACCAAGTTCTTTCCCCTTATTTGACTGTTTCCTCCTCCTGGGATATCAAGATCCAGCTATAAAAGTATTTAAGTCCTGAAATCAAAAAACCCCTCTTAGATCACCTAACATGTGCAATCAATCAATATTAAATACTTCATCCTAACATGGGGTTTCCCCTTGTACCTATATAAACTGTCATATGCCTATAGGCCATGTCTTCCTCGTCTGTCCAGAGCAGGCCTTTGGTCTCTACTCTGGAACTAATACCCCTTAGCTGTCTACCTTGTTCCCTTCCCCTTCTCCCTGGTCCTCTATCTCCTCTTTTAGTATTTCATTGTTCCTCTGGGGCAAATAAATCTCGTTTTTGCTAAGAACTTGGTCTTGGGGATTCAGATCCAATACCAGTCCTTATACCTAGCTGCACCATGGTCAACAGACCGATGAAGAGCCTCCTTTCCTCTCACCTTATCTATCATTATCCTCACCTTTTTGTAATAACAAATAGTGTGCCTGTCCCTTGAAAGGATCCCCAGTATTTAGTTAACTGACACTTGGTTAGAATTGCTTGACCCTATGACCTTTAATGTTGGTTGCCCTTTGGAACTCTGGGAACAGCAGAGGGTATAAACAGCCAGCACTGTTTTACCTTGGGGATGGCAACTACTACTTCCCCTAAATGGCCTCATTGATTGTACTGTGACATTTCTAGTTTGACCTGCCTTCCTTATTTTAGAAACTGGAGCCCTAATGGTACAGGAAAAGTTAATACTTTTACAATTCATCTAAACATCCAGGAAGGCAGTGCTGCTGTACTCAGATCAGGACACCTACCTGATGATGAGCAGGACACTCTCCTGATGATGAATAGAGAATCTACCTGATGGGTCGAGTAGGATACCTGTGTGATGTTTAGAGCAGGGCACCTACAGGATGGTTAGAGCAGGACACCTACCTTATGGTTAGAGGTATGAAGGCAGAGCTCAGAGATTCTTCTGAGCTCTGAGAGTGGCATTTCACTACTGTTAGCTCAAGGGATGTATTCAGGAGGGCTCATTGCAAACTCTGAGTTAAAACATACATCCCAATGATGGCTTTCAGCAGAACCCTAAGTGAAGGGACTCTACTGAACTTCAGCATGGGCAACATGGCTGTGACAAACCTTGCCCCTCTATCAGTTCCCTCTGCCTTGCTAACAAACATGAAGGTAGCTGCCAAGATTTATTCCCTTATTTGGCCAATTCCTCCTGCTGAGACTGACGACCAGGTTTCAGCTATCAAAGTATTGAAGTCCAGCAACCTAAAAGCCCCTTTTAATTCACCTAATTAACATGACCAATCAATCAATATTAAACACCTCATCCTAACATGGTGTTTCCCCTTGTAACTGTATAAACTGCCATTCTCCTATGGGCCAAGTCTGTCTCCTCTATCCAGAGGCAGGCCTTTGTTTTCAGCTCTGTGACTGATAACCCTCCTTTGTCTACCTTGTTCCCTCCCCTTCTCATTGGTCCTCTATCTCCTCTCTTAGTCTCTTATTCCCTGCCCTTGTCCCTCTGGGGCAAATAAACCTTTGTGCTGAGAACTTGGTCTTGGAGGTTCAAAGCCAATACCAGTCCTTACACCTAACTACACTATGATCAACAGGCCATGAAGAGCTTCCTTTCCTCTCACCTTCTCAATCGTTAGCCTCAACTTATTGTAGTATGAAACATTTTGTGTTCCTGGCCCTTGAAAGGATCCCCAATGTGTAGTCAACTGACAGAACTGCTTGATAGTCTGACCTTTTGTGTTGATTGTCTCTTGAACTTCTGGAAATGGATATAAAATCCAGCAGAGGGTAGCCGAGTAGAATAGGAAGGACAAAAATAAGAGACCGTTGAGCCAGCAGAAGCTGAGCTGAGCCAGAGAAGTTATTTTTAGGAGACGGGTTAATATCCCAGGAATAACCTATACAAAGTAGCAAAACATAAAAAATTAAAGCTGTACCTTGTCTCAGCTTTTCTGTGTCTCTCTTATTTTTCTATCCCCTGCTGCCCCTGTTTTATGATGGTGTCTCACTTTGTAAACTGGCTGACCTAGAACGTGCTATGTAGACCTGGCTGCCCTTGAGCTCATAGAGCTCTGCCTGCCTCTGCCTCCCTAGAGCAAAGAGTAGAGGTGGTAGCCCCCCCCATCTTACTCTTTCCTTAATAATCTCCATGTTTTCTTGTTCTCTCTCTCTCTCTCTCTCTCTCTCTCTCTCTCTCTCTCTCTCTCTCTCTCCTCATTTTATTTCTATCTTAGTCTCTTTCTAAATCTGTCATTCTGCATTTCTCTCTTTGTATCCTTTTGTGTTTTTCCAAAGACCTGAGTTTCCTCTCTCTAACCAACCCCTTGAAATCTATTCTTTTCTTCCCGTTCCTCAATCCTTTATTTCTTCCTATTGTTTTCCTTCTCTTCTTTTGTGACCTCTTCCTCCAGCACTATCCATGTTCATATTTTTTTCTCCTCTTACTGCTTGCCCCATACATTTTCATTTGCAGCTGCTCTGAGTAGCTTCTCAGAGAGAACTATTGAAATAGTGGCAGGAAGCTTCTGTGATATTTGCCCTTTGCAGCTCTGCCATTGGTTACAGTGTCATCTTCAACCTTGTGTTGGCTCACTCCTAGATTTCAAAACTGTTTAATTAGGCACCAAAATCAGTTCCAAGTACAGAATATTTAAGGATTAAAAAAGTATTTCAATATATATCCTTTAGTATCCATATTATCTTGTGTACAAGGGTCCTATTGTGTATGCTTGATCAATTCTCTGGGTTCTGCAGAAGCCAGGTTATAAGAATTCTAAGAAAGCCTGTCAAATAACTCTTATCCTTGCAGCCTGTTTTTTTCCCTAAGTATAGTCAATAGAGATCAAAGTAAGGTTTCCATTAGCATGTTTTAATTTGATTGTTACACAATGAAAAACAATATTCTAACACTCTTTGTTTTCAAATCCAGAGGGCAAATACAGAAACAGGGTGTGCATGTTTACTTGTGTGATGATACGTCCATGTTATAAATACAATAACTGCAAATGTACTTCATCAAAATTGTTTTCATGTACATAAATGCTTTCTCAATGTGTGTATATCTGTATAAATCCTGTAAAGCAGTTATTCTCAACTTTCCTAATGCCCAACCCTTTAATATAGTTTCTCACATTATGGTGACCCCCAAACCATAACATTATTTTTTGCTACTTCATAACTGTGATTTTGCTACTGTTATGAATCATGAGTTAAATATATTGGTAGATAAAAGTTTGCCAAAGGGGTCCCAACCCACAAGTCGAGAACTACTACTCTAAACATATACAGTGCTATTCAAAGATCTGATTATTTGAAGAGAAATTTTAGGATATGTCTTAGTTAGGGCTACTATCACTGTGATGAAACATCATGAGCAAAGCAAACTGGGGCAGGGTAGGATTTATTTGGCTTATACTTCCACTTATATCATAGTCCAACATTGAAGGAAATCAGGACAGGAAGTCAAACAGACTCAGAACCTGGAGGCAGGAACTGAGTCAGTGGTCATGGAGGAATGCTGCTTACTGGCTTGCTCATTATAGCTTGCTCAGCCTGTTTCTTGTAGAACCCAGGTCCTCCACCCAGGGATGACCCCATCCACAATGGTCTGGACCTACCCCCACCAATTACTGTGAAAATGCCTTACAGTCTTGCCTATGGACCAATCTTATGGAGCATTTCCTTAACTGAGATTCCCTCATCTCAGAAGACTTTAGCTTCAGTCAAGCTGACATAAAACCAACTATCTAGCACATGATGTTATCATGAACTACGCTCAGGAAGAATGACTAGGCATTTTGAGAGTTTGTGATTTTATGTCAAGATACTATGGAATCTCTTGGTTTAAGCTTAAACAGTATCATTCAAAAAGACATCTAAATCTGTCACACATAACTGAAAAAGAAGTAACACATAACTCAAAGAATCTTTTAGTTCTTATCAAAGAAAAGAAGTCTGAAAAAAAGAAAATAACCTGAGGCTGGAGACATGTGGACGTTCTTTCATAAACGGACTAAGTCTATACATCCTTTCCACTGTCTTCCATGTATACTAGGGCTGAAGCCATCCTGGTAACCTCGAAAAAAATATGCCTCCTTCCTTATCAAACTTCAACCTATGGGAGCTGCCATGTGCTTTGTTATTCCTGATGGGAAGGGCAAATTTTAGTCTTGAACAATAACAACTACAAAATAAGACTTATAGACATCACTGGCAATGTTTTTCTTGACTCTTGAAAAATAAAAGCAGAACAAAAAACAACCAAAACCAGACTAAACAAATAAACAGAAATTAAGGAATTCTAAAGTGGTGCTTTTCCAACAAGCTCCCCTAGTCACCTTCTAAACAGCTTTTGGCTTTGCCAATAAAATTTCTTGCACCAAAAACCCAGAATATACCTTCTGACTTCAAAAGCAATGTAATTGTGTAACTAAAACTAGACAGTAATTTTAGATTAAATATATCATCCTTTGAAAACTTACTTTGAAAAAATTTATACTGGGGTAGAAGTTAGAAGGGTGTTAGAAATTAATTTACCCTGACCATATTCCTGAAAAATCATGAATAATAATATTAATTGAGCCAGGAGGTGGGGTGGCACATGCCTTAAATCCCAGCACTCTGGAAGCTGAGGTAGGTGGATCTCTGAATTCAAGGCCAACCTGGTCTACAGAGTGAGTTGACAGCCAAGACTATACAGAAAAACCCTGTCTCAAAAAATAAAAAATAAAAACCAGAATACAACAAAATAATTAAATATATTTTCAGGAATTGTTTGTCTTAAAAGGCAGACGTTTCAAGAATAAGAATTTTAAATAGAACTTCAACACATATATTACTCAACAAAGTTTCCTTAAGCTTCTTTATAGAGCACTATACTAGATTTTATTTTAGTATAGAAAAATATTACATCTAATACAAACAAAATAACAAGACCTATAAAAATTGTAGTGTGTGTGTTTCAAAATCCCCTTTATTTCTGATATTTTAATGCTGTTAAATGGAAGAAAAAATTGCGTTATTTAGCAGCTGATGTCTGAGCATGCTGTGACAAATTTCAAGTAATCAGGTAGTGATGGACAAATCTCCAAGAGGTATGAGAGAGAAACAACCACAGTCACTCCTGATAGCAGAAGAACAAAGGGTCTAGGAACTGCCAAGACTTATTAATTAACGTAAAAATTCACAGATCCTAAGTGAACAGTTTCATGAGTTTTAATGAATTTATATGCACATGTAACCAGAGCCTCAGCCATTAGGACATTACTATCCAGAAAAGTTCCCCCATGCCACCTCCTGAGTTTCCTACCAACTTTATGTTAAGTATTTGTCTTATATACCTCTTGTGGGTGTTGTGAATAAAAATGTTCAAAACATTTGTGTACTAATTTCTGTGGGGATACTTACATTAGGTAAACACCTGGGAACAGAAATTGTGGTCACTGAGTATATTTAAAGATTCTAGAAGCTACAAAATACTTTTTCAAAGTACATACTATACTTTCAGTTGTGACGGGTGAAAATCATTCTTGTTACTACACATCTTGCTATTCTACTAAGTATGAAGTAGTATTTGTTATTACTTTCATTTATATTTCCCTGATGGCTAATGATGCAGAAAGAATGTTTCCCTGTACTTATGAGTAACTCATATGACTTTGGCAGTAAACTTTGTTTACTTGTTTTGCTCAGGTTTGCAGGGTTGATTGCCTTTATATTACTAAAGTATAGGGATACTTTTGTATATTTTAGAACCATGTCTTGTATCAGATATATAGGTGTATGGTGACTAGGGTCACAGAGTTACTGACAATTAACTTACTATGTGGGTGCTGGAAAAAGAGCTCTGGTTGTCTGCAAAGACTGCAAGTACTCTTAACCACTGACCCATCTCCCAGGCTCCTGAAGCTCTACTTTAGATATTTTTTACCACTTTAATAAATATGCCTTCATTCTTAATTTTTCAGACAGCTCTACTTCACTAAGTGAATGTGAAATTTTATAAGATTCCTTTTCTGTGTCTAGGGAAATGATCATTTGGTTCTCTTTCTTCTGTAAATGTTGCAAGTTATACCAATTGACTGATTGGTTTTGCATGTTAAACTAACATTATATCCCTGGCCATGATGCATTAGGCTTTTTATGTGCTCCTAGACTCATTTTACCAGCACTTAAAGATTTTCATGCTTATTTTCATGAGCGATGTCAGTTAACGGTTTTCTTTTCTTTTTTTTTTTTTTTTTTTTTTTATTGGATATTTTCTTTATTTACACTTCAAATGCTATCCCTTTCCTGGTTTCCCCCCTCTCAGAAACCCCCCTATCCCACCCCTCCCCCTGCTTCTGAGGGTGTTCCCCAACCCACCTACCCACTCCCGCCTCCCTGCCCTCGATTCCCCTATACTGGGGCATCTATCGAGCCTTCATAGGACCAAAGACCTCTCCTCCCATTGATGCCTGACAAGGCCATCCTCTGCTATATATGCAGCTGGAGCCATGTGTACTCCTTGGTTGGCGGTTTAGTCCCTGGGAGCTATGGGGGGTCTGGTAAGTTGGTATTGTTTTTCTTCCTATGGGGTTGCAAACCCCTTCAGCTCCTTCAGTCCTTTGTCTAACTCCTCCACTGGGGACCCTGCGCTCAGTACAATGGTTGGCTGTGAGCATCTGTCTCTGTATTTGTAGGGCTCTGGCAGGGCCTCTCAGGAGACAGCTATATCAGGCTCCTTTCAGCAAGCATATCTTGGCATCAACAATAGTGTCGGGGTTTGGTGACTGTATATGGCAGTTTTCTTTTCTTATAGTTTTGGTTGTGAGCCTAGCCTTTAACAGCTGAGCTTAAGCTCTATTTATTTTATCAGATTTTGTCAGCTTTATGTCACCTTCATAATATAAGTTCTTCCTCCTGTGTTTTCAAAAAGAGTATATGCAAAAAGGGTATTACTTCTTCCTCCCATCAGTAGTGAAATTCTCTGGAATTCTTTTTTTAAAATTTTTTAATTGATATTTTTGAGATCATAATTATATCATTTACTACCCTCTTTCCTTCCTTCAGATCATCCCATGTACTTTTCCTTGCTTTCTTCCAAATTTGTGATCTCTACATAATTTTAGGGAAAGAATTGTCATTTCATTGCAGTTTCTTTACTAGATATAGAAATAGCATGATTTCTATTTTCTCTTGTATTTGTTTCTAACTGCTAGTATTTCTACAAATGTATCCCTGCCAACAAGGTTATTGATATCATTAGCACTAAATTATAATTTTATTATTTCATTAAAGCTCATAGAGTCTTGCAGAGTATGCTAACATTTTTTTATTTTATGATAAAGCTTATTTGAGTTTTCTCTCTTCTTCCACGATCAATATCACTAAGAACCTATCAATTTCTTACCAAGTTCGAGGAATCAGCTTTTAAAAGCTTTTACATTTTTATTTTGTTGTTTGTTTCGCATGTGCATGTGTATATGCCTGCAGGTGGTGTGGGATGTGTGCCATGGCACATGTGGAGGGCAGAGGACAACTTTCAGTAGTTATTTCTCTCATTCCAATGTGGGCCATCTTGCTATCCCTCCATTCTTAACATTACTGAACATTTCAGCTGTCATCTTTATTTACCATCTTTATTCTTCTTTTACTTTTGCTTCTATTATCTTGTTTGATTTTTTTCTCTTTTATTGAGGTTACTAAGATGTGAATGTACATTATTGATTTTAAACGTAGCTTTTTTAAACAGTCATTTGACACTAGGAATGTCCCTACAGTCAGTGCTTCAAATTGCACCTCACAGATATATGGATAACAAAACAGATTTTGCTATAATGTGAAACTTTTCACTCAGTTGAATCATTTTCTAATTTTTCTTGTGATTTCTTCTATTTATTGGTCATCTGACAGTGTGTTATTTCATTTTTCAAGTATTTGAGAATTTTACTTGTATTTCAATGTTTTACTTTTTAAAAATTTATTGTGTGCATGTGATGTGTGTGAATGTGGTGTCTGTGTGTATATGTGTGTGTGTGTGTGTGTGTGTGTGTGTGTGTGTGTGTGTGTGTACTTGTGTATTCCATGGTGTACATGCAGAGTTCAAAAAATTTGCAGGAGGCAATCTTTTCCTTCCATCATAAGAATCCAGATATTAAACTCAGGTCGTCAAGTTTGGTGGCAAATGCCTTACTCAAATGAAATATAAATATATGCAGGTATGATCATGAATTTGTATTTTTCTTCTTTGTCTTAATTTCCTTTTAATCTCCATTGGACATGCACATAGATATCATTACTGGCATATCTTATGATGCTTTCTCTTTTGTTCATGTAAATGCTCTGACCCTACCTAACTTTAGTAGTACCACCAGTTTTCTTATGTTGACTATTGGCATGACCATATATGGATAACAAAATTTAATAATAAAAATCAGCAATAATGGTAGAGTAATTGTTATTCTGAATTTAACCATACCTGAAATTCTTTACATTTCAATTTGGTGTGATTTTTTTCTCTGAATTATTTACTTTGAAAGATCAATTGTTTGTAAGTATCTCTAATCTTTAAGCATCAAGTGGTTTTGTTTGATTATTCTTCTTACAACGATAGCTTTTGAGCTTAAATCTAAATTTTTCTTATTCATTTACATATCCTCATATACAATTTCCATGTTCAAACTTTATATGTCAAAAAGAAAGAGTTCAGTGGAAGTAGAGAGGGAAGCATAGAAATGAAAAAAATACATTATATACATAATATATACTATTATTGTATAGTATATATCATTTATTATGTAATATATATTTATGTTATATACATCTAATATTATTTATATTATATATTATACACTATAATATACATTATATAGTATATTATAATGCATATTATATACCTAATATGTTATATAATTATAATTATTCATATATAATTATAGTAATTATATATAGTAACTAATGTGTATATACAATATATATAATATTAGATATATGATATATGTGAAATTGATCAAATAATAAATATGCATAGTTAAATAAGTGAATAAATAAATAAATAAGAACATTTAGCTGTCCAAGATTGTATTTATATTTTTATATTCTTCTTTCACATAAAATATGTATATCAACTATTACTATGTACATTAAACTAATGTTAACTGTACTGTCACATACAAGACATTTTTCATCTTTAAGAGCATGTAAAATCTTTAGTGTGTCATATATACAAAAGACAAAGGTCATATCATTTTGATATTTTAAAGGATTCATGCCGAAGTCCTCAGCATTTTAAACTGTTTTGAAATTAAAATGGAAATCAACACTCAAGAATTTTATAAGAGCCACATTATTTTTTTGATAATCATAAATACCATTTTGTAAACTGGATTGGAATGAAATCTTATAGGTTCACTTAAAAGATTCAAAGGTTTAATATTTCAGTTTTAAAGAAAAATATTTTTCCTAAAAATTCAGGAATTTAAATATTAATTTAGATAGACATAATAATTGCTTTAATTTCAAGTTGAAATTTTAATTTTACTTTGAAGTTAATTTTGCAGTTTATTTTCTCTTTATAGTCATGACTTAAACAAGGATTAGTGTTCCGTAACTAAGGTTTAAGAATGCACTGTTGATCCACTGGGGCAGACATGGTTTTGGAATTTTCATTTGGGCCGCCTCTACTTTAGCTGGACAAAGACCATGGAAAGTGATAGCATGTCTCAAGCTTGCTGCCACTTGAAACATGACCCTCCTCCTTTTAACAGTCCCTAGTTTTTCTGCAGAAACAAGCCTCCATGACACAGGAGAGCAGTCAGGAGAGGACAGGGAGTAAACATGGATGACAGAAGTGTCTGTGCCACCCATTCATTAGGGACTCACAAAGGGGTATAGAAATTTGAAGCTTTTGTAGGGATTGAGAGCACAATATCAAATGTCTACGGGATAATTTAATTACATGGGCATGGTAGGAATGACACAGTGGTTACATTAATAAACTGAAGCATTAAAGAATAATAGCCCAGTTATTGCTGAATTATGGGAAACACGCTGCCTATTCATTCCTAGTGATATTAGAAGAGAGTAGGAGCAGGCTTACCACTTTGCACTTCCAATGCATAAAGAAACAGTCTTTTGCTTCTCCAGACCTGTAGAAAACCAGGTACAGTGGAAGATCCAAAGTCACACCCAAGAGCATAAATCTTGCTTATCATAAGCTAAGTCTGTTTTTATGGTACTAAATAAAATTGACTTGGGCCGGACATAATAATGAGCGTGTGCTACATAAACATCTCTGAAGAAACTTTTCAACTGATGATAATCCCTGACCACTGTCCTGGGCCTCCTGTTAGTCAAATCTATTTGACAAAATCTTAGGCCAGTAGGTCACCAGCTTAAAAGAAAGAATCTATTATTTAATAGAAGCTAACGTAATTTTTCATTTTCATCCATCACTTATGGACAACTAGAAAAAAATACCCTCTCCACTTTTGTAGGAGCAATTTAAAGGAACTCACATTTCATTTCATATCCATTTATGAATGGGGCCAACACTGTTCCAAGAACTGGGCTACTGGAGAAGAGAAGAGATATGTGAGATATGGTCTCCACTTTCAGATTCCAGTTGGGGAATTCAGAAATCAGCAAACCTCCTCCCACCTTACTCCTGAGAATCTTTTTGTAAACTCTTGTACACACTGTCTTCTCATTGGTATTTCCTTATTGGTTAAAAATGCTTAAGAATTAGAAGATCCATCCTACCTCTAAAATCCCTTGGCACTATGAAGGCTGAAACAGTTATCATGAGGAGGTAATAAACATCTCATTTGCCCAGAAATGAATTACAAAAACAAAGGATGACTTCAAGAACCACTAATAATATAAATTACTATAAATATAAATCCAATAAAATAAATTTTATGTTGTACTTTAAGTTTTAGGAATGTTTTCTGAAATTCAAACTTGAATAACTCCAATAATGGAATTTGAAGAAACAGAGCACATACTTCCTTTAGCTAAAGCAGACTAATATCAGTTCACGGTCAAAATACAAAGTTGGAGTACTTCTGGTGACACATATTTATTTCCCAGAGGAAGCCAACGCTGCTCATTGTCCCCAAATCACCTCCACACAGATTCTTTACACCATTGGTCCTCAGGTCGAGCAAGCAAGACCATCAAATGGGAAACTTGTTAAAACAGTTTGCTGGTCCAAATCACAGAACTGATTCCACAGTTCTGGCTGGCTTGGAGCCAGAGAGTCTGCATTTCTATCCATTTCCCTCCTCCCTTCTTCTGGGACTGATGATCCAGGGACCAGTTTAAGAACCACCGCTTTAGGTATTAGAAAGACAATGCCCTCCGGAGCCTGGAGAGAAATTGCAAAATCCTCTTTAACTTGGCAGTTAAGGCCAATTTTCTTTCATGTTGCATTGACAGACATCCTTGATGAGGTAGTCCTTGATAATTCAAAGGGCAGAGTTTAGAAATGCTAAAGATGAAATGGAAACCGCGTGGCTTTTCCTTGTGCCACTTAACAGGCGTTACATAAACAGACATTCTCCTGCAGACTTGATTCTTTACTTTAGTTCTTCAGAGCATTCCACTGGGATCAAAGAGTAGCTGGGTAACCCTGGCTAATTGCATCGCTTTCCAGTCCCACTTCATCATGTGCTCTGGGCAAAGCAGATGAATCCAACCATTGCCCACTGGTTCCTGTGTAACCACAAGTTTCAGAAATGGATTAGTCAGCAGTTCCTGGCTCTCCTGCCCACACTAACCACAGTTTGGCCATCAAAAATGTGGGTCAGCACATTGCCAAAGTGTGGAAGCATGGTGGTTACAGGGACCAGCAGGCTCAACATAAAAACATGTGAGTCCGTTGGAGTTCAGAACATGGAGGAGGGCAAAGGTCAGTTCTGCTGTTCTTGGACCTGATTCTGTTATGCCATCTTTTTAGTGAAGCCAATTGCTGCTCATAATTTTATTTTTCTCTTAAAAATTCTGCCAGACAGTGGTTTAATTCAATAAGAGTTGGCTGTAATTTTTAGTAAGATGTACCTCTTACTCTATTCCTCTTTTTCTCAGAGAAAGAAACAGTTGATTAATTTTATATTGCCGACTTTACTCTTATCCAGATTCATAAAGCCTCACAATTGGAAACACCTCCTTTTCTGGTTTAATTGTGCTACAAGTGTATAATTTGGATTAAAATTTGCTGGTGTTGCCCTCATATGGAATTATATTGTTAACTTCTTCAGAGATTTTTTTTTTATACTAAAGTATTCATTGTAAAGAATGGCAGTGCTTCTCAGTTATTATATAGATGATATCAACTTGCTGGTTTTGATCTAGTGATAAATCTACCTTAGTATTTGGCTGAAATAAAATTCTCAGAACCTATAATTTGTTATTTGTCTTCCTTACACAGCTTTAGCCACAGTAAGAAGCATAACAATATATATCAGAGGGTTGGGGTGATAGCTCAATATGGTAAGATGCCTGTTGATCTCTTTAGTTGGGTCCCAAGAACCCATGTAAAAGTTGGGTGTGGCAATGTGAATCTGTATCCTGGTGCTAAGCAGGTAGACAGACAGTAGTTACCTTGGTGTTTGCTAGCCAGACAGTCTAGGTGAATCAGAAAACTTCAGATCCAGTGAGAGTCCCTGTCTCAAACATAAGGTAGACCATTATTAGGGAAGACATCCAGCCTCAGCTTCCAACCCACACATGCACATATACTTGAAGTACATGTACACACACATACACATACGTGTACAAAAGCATGCTTGCATACACACAAATGTATATACAAAGGAAAACCTAAAATGGATTTTAAAGCCTTTACTTGTTTCATTAAGAATGAAATAGACTAGGTTCTAGAAATATAGAATATATTAAAAGAAACCATGAGATGGTACAGAATTAGAGAAATATTTGGATACTCTGCTATTGGCTATACTATTTCTTTTTTGCAACAGTTATTTTTCTAAGCACGTAGACAGTAAGGTCGGCACAGCTCATATTTAATAAAGCACATATTTTTTAGAGAAATGCATTATAGGCTGAGATGATAGCTCAGAAATTCCCAGCACTTGCTTATAAATCATGAGGACCAGAATTTGGGTCCCAGTATCCACTCAACAAGTCAAGCATCGAGAAATAGCCTGTAGCTGCAGCACTGGGGGATCTGATGCCCTCTGTTCTCTGTATACAAAGTTGTATGCAAAATTGCATGCTTGAACATGTTCATACACATGCAGATATACTTGTGTAGAAACACACACACCTAATCGAATAATTTTTCTAAAAATTCACTATTATTTCTATATGAAATATTTTACATGGACTACATATTTTAAATTAATTTTTAGATTCGTTTTATTAATTTATATGTATGAGTATTTTGTCTGCATGTACATCTCCACGTACCACATGCACATCTGCATGTACACCACATGCATCTCTTGTGCCTGAGGTGGTAAGCCTCTGTGTGAGTACCGGGAATCATATCTATTTGCAATAGCAAAAAGAACTCATAGTCACTGAGCCAACTCTCCAGCACCTAAATATTAGACACAAGCAAATTTTCTGCTCATGAGTAGAACACTATTTTGTTTTGTTTTGTTTGTTTCCATAAAACCCAAATCCCAAGAGGAATGAATGTTTTCTTAGTAAGACATTGTGAAAATGGAGAAATGTGTTCTTGACTTGTGGATACAAAGAATTGGAGCTTTTGACTAGCTGCAGCCTGGTTCCCTTGTTTGAGTTTTTGGGGGCCCAAATACAGACACAGCTGGATTTCTTGATAGAGCTTTGTCTCCTCTAGTGTCTCACTGAGGTTATCCTTATGTGAGAAAGAAAAAATGTGTTGATTTTTTATTTCTGTATTCAGAAGTGAATGACTCACTTTCCTGGGAAATGTTCCCTGACTTGTTTATGTAACACTATGGATTTAGAGTTCACAGCCATTGTTTAATCACGGTGAGGCTGTAACATAATGGAATGACCTCCTTAGAAAATGAGGTGCCCCAAGGAAGCATTGTCATGGTTTCACATGACAGCTTAGATGAAGCTCGCAGCAGGCTCATGAATTCAAGATTCCTTTTGATTTTTAAAATGCTAGCCTTTTTTTTTTCTTTAGGATCCGAAACATTGTAGAAATATAGCATACAAATCAATCCTTAAGCTATTGTGTATTGAGGGCCATGTTTGTGAATTAAGGAAGCACTGGAATATGTGATGATGTAGTCAAATTCAGCTAACATGACTGAGAAGAACAGTGAAAGCACAAGGTGAACCAGATGGCAAAATGGGAAATCTAGCTATGTATTTTACTTGCCTTTCTATGTTTCTACAGAGCAATAAGCATAAAAGAATATTTCTGAAAATCCCAGCACAAGTGATATTCCATGTATAATCCATTTAAGGAATTTCCCAGAAGAAAAAGATCTTGCCATTCTCTTCTGAACTACAGCACATCTAGGTCTCTTCACTAAATTGTTGTTTGGACATACATTTTCATTGTTCTCATGTGTATGGACGAGACTACAACATTACTGTATGAACACCATCTTATTCAGTACTTAAAATATGTAGAAGACATTATATAATTTACAGAACCTAGTAAAAAATCGAAATGGAGTTCACGGCCCTTGATGGTGCCCTGTGCAATTTCCACAGGGGTGACATCTAGAAGCTTACCTCTCATACGAATAAGAAATGACTGAATTCTTTAGACACTCAGCTAATCAACCAGAGGCATAGTTTGGGGCTCTGTAAATCATGGGTTGGATTTTTAACTAAGTTACAGAACACCAAAAATATGGTTTTTTGTCATTTTTAAAATGCCTTCAGAACTTTTTGTTCTTTTTTCTTTAGTGCTTTTATTTAAATGAGTGGTTCCTTTATATATTATAAGTTAGTGGACACTTACTGCCCAACCAACAGTCAGCTTTTTACTGACATTGGATCAGCATGCATTGTGTGTCTACAGCCCCATTTTACTGCAACTTAGACACTTAACCTTACAAGTAGTTAAGGATTTCTGTTGTATATCCAGCACTGAGGCAAAGGGGTGAAGAAATGGTGCCTTTGATGAAATAGCACAATTATTCTGAATAGTCTCCAATCACATTTTAAAAACTCACTACCAAACATTTCAAGGGAGGATGGGAATGTCAGTGTGATGTGTGCTTTTTGTGACAAATTTTCTTATGTGATTTTTTTTTTAAATGAGAAAGGAGTGTCAGTCACATGAGGGCATTCTTGAGCAAGGCTTGTTTATGTGAGTTGGAGAGAAAAGTACTCTACAAAAGGCAAAATTTTTCCCTGGAAAAATTCAGGCACTGGAAATGTGGTCTTGTCCAGATAGTGAGAAAATAATTGTCTCCAGGTTTGATGAAGGGTTTATAGCACTGATGTTCTAGGATGAAATACAGCTGGTTTCAGATTCCAGTGTCAACTCAAAATCAAGCTAATTTCATGTGGTTTGGGGTTTTGCAACTACTTCTTTTTTGTAGGGTACTTGTAGGGACGTTTTGTTCCAGAAACATCCTTGGAATACCCCATCCCACCCCAAGCCGAGTGATTAGTCTAGTTTTAACCGAAAATTTACCAGACGGCATTACTAATCGTTCCCAGAAGAGGGCACCATTACACCTTCATTGAGTCTTTATTTCGCCACAAATTCAGCACACACACATCCCCCCCCCCGAAAAAAAACCCAAAACAAACAAACAAACAAAAAAACATTGTTTATGTCCTCGGCCTGAACACAAAATCCTCAAAAAGAAGAAAAGAATAGGAGTAAACAGAACAGGAAAAAAATACACTTCTGCAGAGGAGCAGCCTCTGTGGTTCTAAGAGGGAGATCTTTGTGTCATTAGAGGTGGGGGAGCATTCTGTCTACAAAATTAAATCCCAAAATAGGTTTGGTGCTGGCTGTCTTGCTTCTCTTTGTTCTTGTCTTTTATTATGAGATGTTTCCCATTCATCCCAGAAAGTGCTTTTCTGATGAAATTTATGTATACATAAACTAGTAAAACAAGGTAAATGTTAATTTTCCCAATGAAGGCTAAGAGCTCATGAACCTAGTGTTTGGAATGATGGGACATCTTTCAAACATTAAATGTAGGTTTTGCTGCTTTCAAAACCAGTTTGGTGGGGGAAAGGAGTAATTTATATTTGTATGTTATTCCTCAGCTGTGCATATGACATTGTATTAATTACTGTTTAATTCATACTAGAGAGAGCTGTTCTGATTATTAAAAATGTTTATTCTCATGCAAAAACTTGTATAGGAAATATCCTATTTAGCACAAGGAACCTTTTATTACCCAACTTGATTTTTGAGCAAACACTGGTTTATAATCCATGCTAATTAAATTTTTTTTTAAATGGCAAGATTACAGTATACAAAACAGAATATTATGTCTTGATTTAAATGAAATTAGAACAGTAAACACTTTTTGAAATTGTCATATGTTAGTGGTACAATTTTTAAAACAAGCTTGGCATTCTTCATATTGTCACTAATTGCTTTAGTAGTTATTTTTCTCCTTTTGTCTGATGATATTGTTCCCTTATGTTAACGTTTTGGCAGACTCCTTGGATGTAAAATATTTTTCAAGCCCAACCAGACATTGCTTCATTTTTCATTCTCTTTTCATTATGTTTGGAGTATTATCAAAGGAAGCTATTGGTATTTTACATGCAGCCTACTTTTATCCGTTTTGTCTGTAAGCGTGAGATACAATTAAATTAGCAAAACTACTGATTCAATTGAAAAAAAATGTGTGGTAGAATGTTCCAGACATGATTAACAAAAATACATCACACACAAATAGAGGCTGTGATACCTACATAAACTGACTCTATACTACTTCTCATAAAATTATTGATTTGGGTGCTAAGATACTAGGGGATGTCTGATCTCCAGGCTCAGCAGACATGTAACACAAGGCTCTGTTTGAAACAGAGGCTTTAATGTCCTCTCTTGTCTGGCTTCAACCAGTGCTCAGCTTTCAGCTGTGCCTCCAGGAAGAGGCACGTGTTGCTTCCAGGGTTGTTTAGGATCCTGTGAAGTAGCAGGAAAGAGTAGCCTCCTACTCTTCTATTGTGTTTTAAATTTTCTTTAAGAATAGATATTTCAAAAATAATGGAGAAGCATCTTGCTTTGGAGCTTGTTAAAGGGACATTTACTAGGGTGTAAAATTCCAAGTGCTCTAAAGGCTCAGCCAGTTTTGCACAGTAGCAGTAACTGGATGCATGTTTTTGTACACTCTTTCCATCATGTTTCCAAGGTATACAAAGGATGACCTTGCACAAGGATGCATTTTCAAAGCTTGACACTGAGTTGAGTTCACAGCTAACAAAAATGAGCTACTGTTCTCTTTATAACTAAAAAATTGGCCGTGCTGAAAATATTTTAAAAGCAAGCATCCAATCACCCTCTGGTCTGAAACCCGACAAACAGCAATATTTAGATTCTAGAAATCTTTGCATGGTTTTAACTACTAGTCTTGAACTTTATAGATTTATGACATCATTTTCCAATACCAGAATCAAGATATAAAGCAAAAATTCCTAGCATAAACAATTAATCTGTCAAGGTTAGAGAATCTTGCTGTTATTTAATTCTTTTATATTACATATATTTATTTTGTTGATGGGAGCGGGCTACAATACCACATGGGGAAGTGGGAGTACAACTTGCAAAAGTCAGTTCACTTCTTCTATCATTTAGCTCTCAGGAATTGAGCTCACATCCTCAGGTTTGACAGAAAGTACCTTTAGTCACTAAGATACCTCAATGACCCTATCTTGATATTCTTGAGTGATTCTAACTTAGGACTTCTTTCAGAAACTCTTGCTGTCTGTCCCTTTGCATTCCTTTCCATAACTCTTTAGCTAAAACAATGATTTTGAACTTATCTATGATGTAAGCATCATCTGGGAACATAATCAGCCCCTTTCTGATTTCTCAGGTCTAGAATTGGACCCCAAAATTTCCACTTTCAGTGAGTTCTCAGGTGATGATGAGGGTGGCAATGAATTTGATGGGGAAGAGATAATCAGAGAACCACTGAGCTATACTCTGGCAACACAGCAGTCTCTGCTTCCTTTGAGGCCTTGTTGAAAATTGAAATACTCCCAAGGTACTGCACCTCTTATAGAAATTCCTTGCTTGGGAAATGAAGACATCTATTGTTAAGCTAAGAGAGACTTCAATCTTGTTAAGATTTAAGATCTCATGTGGTCATGCCTGATAATAATGCTTAAAATAATTACTCAAATTTTGAATTGAAAAATATTGAATTGGAAGTACATCAGCTCAGAGTGTCTCCACCTTGACATTATTGACACTTGTATCTAATTATTCTTTTGTGTGTAAAGTTGTCCTGCATATTGTAACAGCATCCTTAGCTTGTACATGCCAGATGCCAGCACCAACCATAGGTGATGTCAGCTTCACAGCATGCATACTCAGGCTGTGATAGCCAAAATTATTCTAGACATGGTCAACTGTCACTTGCAACGAGAAAATCATGCCTATTTGAAAATATTTACGTTACAATATTTTCAAACTCATTAAAATGTGTAAAATAATTGCAGGGTAGAGTCATAAGAACATGCCATTGTAACTCATTTAAGGTTCCCTTTCAACATTTGACAGGTGCAAATCTTCAAACTGTGCATATCACATTTTACTCCTTTGACTTATGTACTCATAGATGTTCCTTATCTATTTATTGGTTGCTTCTCTTTCTTTCCAAAAGGTGAAATATTTAGGTATTCATGAATCCCTAATATAACTATTGTATAGAGGCTCCATCTACTGTGTTTTAATTATGTTTTGTATCTTGTATGCCTCGACATGTTTTATTAGCTTATAAATATTGCAGTGGTATGTTAAACTTTAATAGTCACCATAAAGGCCCAAATATTCCAAGGGCTTGAAACAAACAAACAAAGGAAAACCCCATGAGATGCTGTGACAGAAGTTTAAGGCAAGATTGGTCTATACAGTGACTTATAGACAGACCTTGTCTTAAAACAAATGAAAAAGGATCATTAACAATTTGAAATGCATCTGAATGTTCTGGTGCAAGAGTGAATTTTCTGAAGATCTTCCCCTAATTAAAAAGCTATTTGGAAGCGTTTTTACTTAAAACAATACAGAAAGGGGTTACATTAAATGAACATCATATTCCTTAACAAAAGACCACAGTTTACGTGGCTTCTTAGAGCACCATGAAAAGAGCCCATTAATACAACATCAGTTTTGTAAAGAAAGAAGGGCCCTGACAAGTTCTACTTCACAGCCCATGATGCACTCTTGTCTTCCCACTGCTATGACTCTGGAGCTGGGAAAAATGAAGTAGAGTATGGAGAAGGCACCATGTGCCATCACTGAGGAGGCAAAACTAGGAAGCACTACTTAATGACTTCAGCAGTCTGTCTGAAGACTGGACATGGCTAGTTTCTGTCTCACACAGTTATAGTGACAATATTTCCAGAGCAAAGAAGCATAGTATGACACAAGAATTTGTGTTACTTCCAGATGGGAAAAGCATCTGAGAAGGGGAGAATGGAAGTCAATATGTTGAAACATCCCATGATATTTTTACATGGATTGTGTAAAATGGCAAAAGAAGACTGTAATATGGAATCTTTATCCTCCCCATACGTTCTACTGTGATCAGAGACTGTATGTATAATGCCAGAATCAAGTTTTATCAGAGTGTGAGAAATAGAAAGAGGAAGAGTAATAAAAGACAAAAGTAGAGAAATATCTTCTCCAATGTAAAGGATGATCTGGCTGAAAATTATTAAAATAGACTAACAACTCTTACGTGGTTTGTGGGATAGAAAATAGAAGTTTAAAGGAAAGTAATGTTATGACCTTAAAGACATTTCGTATAAATAATTAGACTTCTAGAAATGTTCCCTATGGAAATACTTGCATACTCAGCTAAAGTGAGAATAAATTAAGGTTGATAGCATGATGTTTGGATGTTTGTATATTAGATCAAAAAAAAAAAAACCTTAAATGATCAAAAGGCCAACCAAGTAACTTAAATACTGTGTGGCTTATTTGTATAGTGGAATATTGCATAGCACTCAAACTAAGAATGCTAAATAAAATAACTATAGAATGCTATATATAGATTTGTGCCACTTTAAAATATATATGTTATATTTACATAAAGACGACACTGGAAGCTTGTACCATAAATTGTCACCTGTGCTTAATTGCTTTAAGTATGCTAGGTCAAATAGTATTTTATTTTCCTGGACTTCCCTGAGTTTCTAATAGTTCAGCAATGCACATAGGTGATTTTAATTATACTTAATTTAAAAGGGTGAAATATCAATGTAATATGAAGAAATTTCAGAGTATCAGAACTCATTTAAAGGAATAAGATGTATGTAAAAAGTGATTCAGTGTATGTGTGCCTAAACATCTAGCCTGATCACAAACAGGATGATACAGTAACTGCCTTTTCTCAGGTATTAGCCTAAAGAGCATACTCATTTGTTGCCTGTGTTAGTTCATTATACAAGAGGACAAAAGTGCTGCCCCACCACACACACACACACACACACACACACACACACACACACACACACACACACACACACACCTTATATATTACATAATTGTGGGACTGCTTAATATAAGCTGGCATGATATTATCCCTGTAGAAATAAAAAAAAAAAACCCACACATTTATTTTTTTCATATTTTTGTAAAACCATCTGGGAAAAATAAAGGCAGGAGAGATATACAAAACTGGTCATGAATTTCTATAAAAAGAGAAATAACCAAACTTTGCTTTATGCCAAACTATAGAGTATTGTACCAGACTAGCTCCAGGAGCTCCTAAACTCCATTAGTAGAAAGGGCTTTGGCTGCATCCTGACCTACCTATCAGTGAACCAGCCATTATCTGAATTCCTGCCCTAACAAGTTCTTTCATTGCTAGCAACACATCCCTACACCTGTAATAACAATTGACTGTGAATGTTGGACCGCCAGGTAGCTTCTTTCCCCAGAGGACCCAGACACATAATCTTCCCCAACAGTTAGACCCATAAATTCAAGGCTGTTAAATTGAGCTGTCTCATTTAGAAGTGAATAATCCCCCTTTTTAAAACAGAAGAATCTGCTGTCTTCCACTCTCTCCACATCCTACCCACTCTCCCTCCTCCAACCTTCTCCAGACTTTCTGACTTTCTCACTTCCTTTCCTGAAGTTTGTCTTGTGAATCAAAATTGTCATTGCAATTAAAGCTGGTTACACTTTGTTAGAAGAAAATAAGAAAGTTTTAACTGGCTCTTATAACCTGTCACAAGGGGATTACAGCTTCCAAAATGTCATGCCATCCAAAAATGTACAGGCTTCAGAAGAAAGGACCCAGTGATAGTTAATACATAGCATGTGAATGTGGCAGTATGTAAGTGAATCCACTTGTATAAATTTGGACTGAGTTTCAATTTCAATGGGTGACAACTATGATGGTGGTCAGAATTTGCTAACTGCCTCTGGCTGCCTTCACAGAAATAATTTTTCTCCATTTCTAGGAACTTTTCAGGTCACCAGGTATTTTTGTTGTTGTTAATTAGTTGATAGATAGATAGATAGATAGATAGATAGATAGATAGATAGATAGATAGACAGACAGATAGATAGATAGATAGATCGATAGATAGATAGATAGATAGATAGATAGATAAATTAACCAGAAAGGGCCCAAATTACCTGCTGCTCTGTGTCTTCCAAATATAAAAAGTGACCGGAATGCTACACTACCTTCTGTGTAGCTCATCTCACAGATCTACCATTTTGATTATTGCTATTGTCCCATATTGTCTCGGTCCATCACTTAAAAATTGTACAATGGCAGCTTTTAGCTAAATAAATATATAAACACATGAATATGTAAATAATTAAATAAATAGTTCTTATGCCTGAAACTGTTGAGGCCATAATGTTGGAGACTTTGAATTACCTAGAAGTAATCCCTTTTGAATTAGTTCACTACAATAACTTATTCCCCCACAGATTTATTTTAGTTTTTCTTTCAACAAGATATATGCTAGTCTTTACTTTTCAATTCTTGGCCAAATCTTAAGGCTAAAGTTTTTTTTAAAAACTGCCATTTTCTGTGGTCCTCAAAATTGTCAAATATTGACATATAATCCAACCTAAATGTGTGAAAATAATTTTTACAAGCCAAAGTATATTTCCTTGACTTGGGAAAATGGACTAGTTCAATATACTTATCAGTAAATACCAAGTAAAGACTGAATTCTCTTGGAAATGTTGATAATAAGCCATTTATTTGCCCCTATGTCTCCATGTTGTTTGCTTAATATGGAAAAATCCCACAGTCACTGAGATCCAGCTATACAGAGAAAAGAAAAGCTAGTTATCAACCTGTAAAAGACAAAGCTTACAGGTTCTCACTTCCAAAATGCACTCAAGAGTACATGGGAAGCGCTAACCTCTTTTGTTTCACTACCCCCTCCCCCCGGAACTTCAATTTTCTCTAATAAGAGGCAGGATTCCACTTAAATAGTCTGGGGAGAAATTAATGAGTGATTTGCCTTTTCCTCTGTGGTCAGCTAGCCATTCTGCTCTGAACTATTCTTCTTAGAAGGAACTGATTCATAACCTGAATTATGCAGGACGAACCCTGACTGCCAAGAAGCAGAAATTATTTTGTTGTTATTAGGTTATTTTTTAAAACTTAACTGGTTTTAAAAAACATGTATTATTTATACAAGTCTAAACCACAGGTCCAGATTTCACTCTCAAAATAATATTAGTTTTTAAGCACATACATTTTAAATATCTAATAAATGTTAAGTTGTTGATGTGGAATGCCCATTTATTTTTATGATTTGAATAAATATTGGAAAAGCATAACCTAATTTATTCTTTCATATCAGAAAAAAATGAGAAGATAATTTCTACTAACCACTTTCCTATTAGCTTATTTATGATTATATCTTTTTATTCAATAGTAAGGTCTTGACCTTGAAAGAGCATTCACATAGCTTTAGCAACATCATGCATTTATTTAAACCACACTTGACTAGTGGTATATAAATAATCTTTTCTAAACCATATTGATTTCCCAAAGGGAATATTAAATGCTAAATAACTTCACAGATTGGAAGGAGTCCTGTCTCTGCTTTCATTTTTGATATAATTAAAAATGATGATATTGTACCTATTTGTAATAATTTACACAATAAGAGCAAAAGAAAATATTACACCATTGCTGGGGAATATGAATTTTGGACTGCAAAACACATTCACCTTTTCTTAACAAATAATAATTGTCCAACAACATCATGGTGTCTACCATGGATTAAGAATGTGTCCCTTCAGCCGGGCAGTGGTGGCGCACGCCTTTAATTCCAGCACTTGGGGGGCAGAGGCAGGTGGATTTCTGAGTTCGAGGCTAGCCTGGTCTACAGAGTGAGTTCCAGGACAGCCAGGGCTACACAGAGAAACCCTGTCTCAAAAAAACAAAAACAAAACAAAAAACAAAAAACAAAACAAAAAAAACAAAACAAAAAAAAGAATGTGTCCCTTTATAATGATTCTATAAATTAGCACGGAATATTATTCTCCAGATATCAAATATGCATACACATAGCACAAATCTTTGGAAAGAATGTAGCTTATATATCTTTCATTATTCCTCACAGAATTGTGCTGAAGTATATAATACTGGATTTATAACTACAAAATTGGACAAAGCTTGGTTGGCTCTTGAGCAATGACAATAATTTTAACCCATATTGATTAAAGTATGCTTCTATGTTCATTGAACAGTTCTCCATTCTTTCTGGCCATATAGCTAGATCCTGTTAGCCAGGCTCCCTAGTACTTACTGGTAGCCATGTGACTATAAGTTGGTACCATTACTTTACATCACATTGCTAATGATAATCTCTAAAAATGACATTACAATGGACAGAACTATAAGATTAGTGAAGCAATTCTGAGTAGTGGAGAACATTTCACAAGACCTAAAAAGTCACTGGAGTACAGGTGAGACTATTGCATTAGCAAGAAATAAATCTGCATTGTATAAATTTTGAATTATAATTAGATAGCTACAAAGATAAAACATCTGCTAATATAACAATCCTTTATTCTAGCCGCCTCTTAATGCTTTTTCCAGATACTCAAGTTATAATACTACAATTAATCTCATCTATATTATGAGATACTATGTCTTTATAATCATTCATTCTTTGAAAACATAGCAACTTATAGTATATCCCATTTTAGATAAAATGACTACAAAGTATATTTCATAAAGAAAATTAAATTACTTTTCTTTGATTACCTACTTCCTAACTAGAAAAGTTCTGCCAAGAATATTTTGATACAAAAATGTGAACTCTTTGGGAAGTGTTAGTTGTTCATCACATTCTACATCATATGTAATTTGAAAGTTATTATTTTCTTCTTGGTTTTAGGAAGCAATTATTTGTTTAAAAAAAAACCTCAGCCTAAGTAAGGATTTGTTAGTTTTGTTTAAGACAAGGTAACATGTAGCCCAGACTAGATTACAACTTTCAATATTGCTTCAGTCTCCTTCCAAAATGCCGAGAATACAAATGTACACCATCACTCCAAGAAAAACTCTTAATAATTGGAGTCACAAAAGAAGTGGTTCTCATTGCAGTGGTTCTCATTACAGTGGCCAAAAAATTTGACATTTTGCATTTCTACAGACACAGTGAGGTAAGGAAAACTACTGATACCTAGAAGCCAGAGTTATTGCCGTTCCAAAATGCCAGTAGCATTGAATAGAAAAACTCTGGGTTAAGTTGTGAGGTAAAGAATGAGAAATATATCTGCTTTACTCATTAGTTTTTGGTCAACACGTGGTAAAGTACCTGAAACCATAGTGGCTCAGTAGGAATACATTATTGAGTAACTAATTCTATATTCCAAGATGTTAGTCTTCTTATCTATAAATTGGGGGTAAGCACACTTCCCCAAATCAATGTTATAAATGTGAAATAAGATATGTGGAGGGCTCAGCACAGTACCTGAGATGCCCCCAATAAAGAGTGACTTTTATTTTTCCAAAAGGAACAGAGTCAGTGCATCCTGCATTCAATTATGTGCCAATCATAACATTAAGGATGCTCATATTTGTGGGCTGCAGAGGTAAATTGGTGATTAAGAACACTTGCTCTTGCAGATGACCTAGCCTCACTTTCTAGCACTTACGTGGTTGCTCACGACTGCCAGTAACTCCAGTTACAGGGAATCTGATGTACTTTTCTGGCCTCAGCAGGCAATAGGCACACACATGATACATACATACATATATGTATGTATGTATATATACATACATATATATAT
Organism: Uromys caudimaculatus; assembly: GCA_028551405.1. NCBI lineage: Eukaryota > Metazoa > Chordata > Mammalia > Rodentia > Muridae > Uromys > Uromys caudimaculatus. The sequence goes on along the minus strand of CM052722.1, from coordinate 16,292,955 downwards.
ATATATATATATATATATACATATATATATATATATGCAGGCAAACACTCACACACAAAATTTCAAATGCCTTAAAAAGTAATGTGGGGCTCAGCAGTTAAGGGAACTGACTTCTCTTCCAGAGGTCCTGAGTTCAATTCCCAGCAACCACATGTTAGCTCACAACTATTTATAGTGTGATCTATTGCTGTCTTCTGGTGTGCCTCAAGACAGCAACAGTGTGCTCACATACATAGAATAAATAATTTTTTTTTTAAAAAAAATCTTAACCTACCTTAAAAATTATATCAATTATATCTATGCATTAAATAATATATTTAGGATTTAAATGAAAATAAAAAAGAAAGAAACTGAGTATTAAAGATGATCACTAACATGCAGCAAATCATGCAGTTATTGAAAAGCACACACACACACACACACACACACACACACACACACACACAAAAGCAGGAATCCTAAGACCCCCAAATCTATGTTATCTCCATAACAACACATTGGCTTCATGAAACTGAGACTTTTGCCATGAGCTTGGTGGTGTGAAGGACATCCCTCTGCCTTTTCTGCTCTCCTTGTATGTGGTATTGAGCATATTTGTTAAGCAAGAGGGCACTATTCCACTTTTCTGAAACTCTCAACCAGTGTTGTAATATACTTTGGATAAAATCCAGCAGCTGACCAAATCAAAGACCCTGTATTGTGTAATTGCAAATAGGATTATTAAAAAGGAAGTGTGCCTATATATGTTACCCTGTTTTGTCTTCTGATGTTAAATTTTTTGCAAATATGTTTTGTATATTTTTTATAGCAATCCCTGACCTGTAGCTTAAATCAAGGCAGGACTTCTTCAAGTGACCCTACTGCCCTGCTACAGTGGGCATACTGGGAAAGATCGACTTCTTAGGCACTGATTTTATAGTTACCTCAATTTCAAAGATGCAGAACTCTGGCCTCAGAGTATCATAAGACTTACATTGATTTCATGGTAACAAAGAGATTTAATAAAGTTTCAAATTTCCTAGAAAAGCTTATCTAATATTCATCTAGTGGTTAACAAGATTTAGAAAATTAAGTATAACAGTCTTTGTGAATGAAAACAAAACGAAATAATAAAGGAAAGAAGGCTAGGCGATTCTAATCATTCCGTTTCTTTTCTTCCTTTCTTGTTCTCTCAGTTTAATATTTCTGGGCTCATCTTGCTTTTCTGTCATGGACTTTTTTGTCAGTAGAATGGCATTTGGATTTGTTGTATGTTTTACTGATTTCACATCATATACCAGCTTGATGGACACATTGTAAAATAAAACATATAGTAAATTAAAACAGCATTAGAATGGCTTAGGGGATCATAAAACATAAGGAAGCAGAGCTCCCTCAGTGTTGGGAGAGGCAGGAGATCATTTTGACTCAGACCTTTCCTTTGATGCCTCGGTAACAACGACCACACAGTAGCAACTCAGTGGTCCCTTGACTCTCATTGAACTGTATTTTTATTTGAAAAAATTCATAGGAAAACTTTCATCTGCTAATGATATAGCTACACATTAAAGCTAGCTGTGCCTTTAAAATGTCAAGATTAAATAGAAGAAATAAAATATAAACAAGAAAGATTTTATAACCATTTCAAAATGTGAGACGATTGCTAGAGGGGCCATTGTGCCTACTGAACAAAGCACTTGTGCTATGGACTTCGCTGTGTATTGCTTTAAGATCATCATTTACATCTTTTCGAAGGAAACTAACATCATGTGGTTTTTCTTTTGGTGAAAAGGCAAAAACTAGTCTATCGAAACTACATTATGGCAGCTCTCAGAGAGATGTTTTGGCAATGGAATTGTTTTACTGATTTCCACTAGAATATATCCCATTCCTGTTCCTAGAGCTTGGACATGAAGCACAACCAGTAATGAGTCATTATGTATTGATTTTGACAGGAAGGGAAACTATTGAACTTTTGAGCTTACTTTGTGGTCTTCTCCTTTCTCCTTCCATTTTGAGGTCTTTTCTGATTCAAAATAAAAAAAATAGTATAGAAAAGAGGCATTCAAAGTACCTCTAAAATTCTTTGCCTATATCTTATTTTATTTTATGAGCTTTAAAGTTTCATTTTTTGTCACAAAAGAACATGTTAAATGTTATCTTCAAAACACCTAAAATATCACTTTAGATAAAATGAACACAGTGAATAATAATTTCCTATGAATATATATTCTGAAAGCTAAGCATCATACTTAATTGCTTGGATACAGAAAACCATAAAGATTGAACAAAAAATAGTAGTAGTATTTAAAATTTAAAACTGTGGCTAACATAGTTTTGGGGTACTTTCTCTTCTTGAATGCCAACAAATTTCTTGTTTGATTCTGAAACACTGATAAAGTGACACTGTCTGACAAAGCATAGGTGATATAGACCTTCCTACATTGTCTTATTGAATTAGCCAGATTGGACTACGACAGCAAGATACCATAGAAGGAACGGCTCAACAATGTAGTCTTTTAGCCAGTCTAGATTCTGATACGCCCATGCCCTTGCCTCGTCTTTTTTTCCATATGCCCCCTTAAAACAAGACCAAGCGATCTCATTTCTCTTTTTATGAGGACACAAATACCACTAGATCTGTACCCCACCCTATGTCCCCACTTAATCTTAATTCCTTTCACTAAGATTCTGTTTCCAAATATAGTCACATTGGAAGTTAGGGCTTCAACACATGGCAGGCCCATTCAATGTATAACATCAATTGCAGAAATAGTTATCTTAATACAATTTTTATAACTATCAACTAACTTTCATGGGTTAAATGATCAAAGTATTTGAATTAACCTGTGTGCATGTATGACAAATATTCAGGATAATGTAAATGTCTAGATGTATGGGGGATTAAAATTATTTTAAAAAAACCCTTTGTATGATCTTCACTTTGTCTAGTAAAGCTGTTCACCAAATTCATTTGAAAATAGACTATTCTTTCTAAACAGATTCTCCACAATTTTTGAAGACATACCACAATAAACATTCTTCTCAGAAAAATAATTTCAGCGTAGCACTCTTGACGGCTCATTTTCAGACCAGTCAGCTAGGTTGAAAATTGAGCTTCCCAAAGAGAGTTGGCAAAATAGTTTAGTCCCTGCAATTAAGAAAAAAAAAGGAAGTTTCTAAACCACAGTCATCTTCAATGCTAATTTGAACAACCAAATGCTTTCCAGTAGGTTTTTAAAAATGTCTCCTCGTTCTTGGTAAGCTGGCACAGCTCTATGCTGTGGGAAATTGGTTTTTTCATAAGATAGGAATGTTCTTTATGTCAATGCAAAGTGTTATAGTTATCCTGTGTTTTCATTACTTGAATGTATTCCATGGACCCAAATTCAGTAATTTTGAATTTGAACACTTAACTTTACACCTTTAAATTTAAAAGATCCTAAAAAATTTGGCATTCTAGCAGATTATTTCTTGGGAACCATTTGGTTGTTTTAGGCAACTGAAAAATAAATAGTTTTAACCATGTTGAAACTCTATGGCTATGAGCTTTTCTTGCATGAGATTTCTCTTTTTATGTGGATAGTTAACTTCATTTTTTAAAATATATTTAATTCTGCTCAATGATATAGTATGGCTTCAGAGACATGTGCGACAGATCTCGATAGGGAGAAAGATACAAACTTTCAGATTACAGATTTTTGTAGATGAAGTATAATAATATTAATAATAAAAACTGTAATAAATTATCAACATTCACTTCACTGAATTATTAAAGTTAGTATAGCACCTAGGTATTGTGTATACAAGTAATTCATTGATAACTTCCAGATGTTAAAGTGTTGCCCCATCTCCTTTCTTTTTCTACCTTTGTCTTCTTTAAATATAATGAAGTTTAAACTCTAATCTTACCCAACAAAATGTTCCCCAGGGCTTCATCACTAATTTACCAATCACAGAATGGCAACACTGTGTTTGGACAGCCAATAGGAATCTCACGGGATGGTGGGGAAACTAGATAAGGCCAGCTACCCATTGTGTTAATGTTAAGGAGGGATTTTGCACATTTTACCCACTGCTCCGTTGTGTATGAGTTAACATCTTATAAGAAACTTAACATGCCTTTTGAATGGCTTCCCTGATTTTGCATGTCTCTGTGGTTTTTAGTTACCAGCCTTGAGTTGCAAATGGAGGTATGTCCTAAATCTGTTCTCACTAAGACATATGGATCTAAGCAGGGAATAACACTTCATCACTAATGGGATTCACACTTTGTTAGAAAATAGCCTTGTTTCTCTAACCTTTGCTTGCATCAACAGCTGCTGCTTTGAGACACATATTTGCTTTCCCTCTTGCCTGTGAAGTTATATTAATTTATCTTTCTAGCTTGGTAGTCTGCCTTGTTTGCGTTTTATGTTTTCAAAAAAGCAGTCTTTTAGCATTATATTCTCAGTGGTTTATGTCCAGGGTTACAAACTACTGATTTTTTTTTTTGTTTGCTATGTTTGCAAAAGAAATGACTTTTTAAAAATTATAAGTGACTTTTATCTTCAGAATTTCAAAAAAATGTATTCATAGGTGACACATAAAATAGCATAAAAAATCAGATGAATTTGTTTCTCCTGCTGATGTTACAAAGCCAGTAGCCTTCCACATACAGACCTCACCCTGAATAGTGGTTACCTATCTTCCTGCAAATCACTAATCAAATATATTGACTCTTCCCTCACTCTATACATGCAAGACAACTCTAGGGTTTTTTTTTTAATTTTTATTTTTTGATACTTTATTTACATTTCAAATGTTTCCCCATTTCCAAGTCTCCACTTTGGAAATCTCCTATCCCCTCCCCCTCCCCTGCCTCTATGAAGATATTCACCCACCCACCCATCCACCCACTCTCATCTTCCCACCTTGGCATTCCCCTATACTGGGGCTTCTAACCCTCAGGCCCAAGGGCCTCTCCTACCCTGATGGCCAACAAGGCCCTCCTCTGCCACATATGTGGCAACTCTAGTTTTTTAATATGCCTCAATGTTTCCTTCTTTTTGCTTAAGACTGGGCCTTTATCATTTGAAATTGTGCTGCCCAAAATGTAACGAAGTTTTGTTCTAAATTTTTTTAATTCTATTTTTTATTCATATTTTGCACAGTCCATGTTTACATTAAATATGTGGGAAAATAACCATTTTTGTTATATCAGAGAATAACTTTCCTTTTTACAATTACTTTCTGGCATTTATTTATTTATTTCTTGTATATTTCCACATGCGCGTGGATGTGTTCATGGTGTGTACATGGAGATTAGAGGACACGCTGCAGTAGGCAGTTATTTCCTCCCACCATGTGGGTCTTAGGAATTGAACTCAGGTCATCAGACTTGATGGCAAGCACTTTCACACAGTGAACCATCTCACCACTCACTCCAACTTGATTTTTCCAATGTATTACAGCAAAACTCCATTAAAGCTAGCTACTTTCTCCAGTCTGCATGCAAATGTTTTCCTGCATACTTCTACTAGGAGAAATCTAGACAATGTGTTTAGATCCGTATGGAGCATAATTGTAGCCTTCTGATTAAAACTGTAGATTCTGTCGGGGTAGTTATGTTACATCACAGATGGTGAATCCTGGACTTCAGACAGCAACTACAAGTACAACTTAATTTTTCTGGAAGAAGGGGCAAACTCAAGTAACTGCTATGGGGAAAGACTAGCCACTTCTATTAAAACAGGACCATGGGAAATAAATAAGCTTCCAGGGAAAAGCTGTAAAGGTAAGGCTCCCAGCTGTAGTCTTTGTGGAGGATGAATGGAGGAGTAGTTCTTCTTAATTATTATTTTTACATACAAATATATGCATGTATGTATGTGCAAACGCATCCTGCTGAGTTCATTTGATGTTATTATTGTTGCTTGTATGTGTATGTGTTTAGGGCTTAAGACATGGGATTGCATAACCTGTCAGGAGGCTTGTCCCTGGAGAATACTGATTCTTCCTCCCTCAGCAGTGCTTAATTGCCTGTAGCTCTTCATCCTGATATGCCTTTTGAGATTTCTTGCATCTTCGCTGGGATGCCAACAGGTGTTCTAGTGCAGGTCTTTTTTAGGTGGCCTAATTGCTGAGATTTCATGAGTATGCTTTTCCTGTTGTATATAGAAAATACTATCTTGCAGCAGATTTTTCTAGTTCTTTGACTTTTACAGTCTTTCTGCTTTCACTTCATGAATACTCTCCTAGGAACCATGTGCTTGTCAAGACATAACTGTACATCTAAATGTAAGTATTTCTGAAAAAAAGACAGAAGTCATTTTATTTTATTTGAGACTGAAATTATGTAGGTGTTAGAAGGTTATCCCATGTCCTCTCTTTCTTATGGATTCTTCAGGAATTTGAGCCAGTAAGATCACATCAGAATGTGACAAGAGCTTCTTTACTAAATGTTCCTCCTGACCTTGGCTGATGTCTGTCTTCTCAGTGATATCATGGCTCAATGGAAATCGTGTTCTCTTGATCCTTGTCCATCTTGCTAGAATGAATTTTAAAACACAAAAAATAAGAGGGTATATATCAGAGCACCAACGGATAAGAAACAACCAGAAAAAGCTACAGCAATATGTTGAAGTCCATGCTTCTAAACGGGACAAATTTCAAGAAATTATATCCCTGTTTCTCAAATAAGTAATGGGTGAGGATGATTTTGCCTCCAGGGAGTATTTGGCCTCTAGTTGGTTCCACTCCAGGGATGCTGCTAAATTTGCTATTATACACAGGAAAGAAGTCCTGTTTTGGATCACCCTGCACCATATGTCAGTGTGTAGCTGCCTCCTGCCTCCTGACCACAGCTCCAAAAACAAACCACTACTGTCACTGCACCCGCAGACACCAAGATGGATGTTTAGAATGAGACCAAAAGCTTCAATGAACTTATGAGTCTTACTATGTTTTGAAATGACCACTGATTGTTTCAAAGATTTTTGAATTATGTCACTGGTTCTCAAAGATTTTTGAACTGTGCTTTTTTTTCTCCTTTGCGTGGAGATTTTATGGAAAAAGATGTTATCTGAGAAGAGAAGACACAGGCATTCATGTGTAAATTATCTCCCCCTCTCTTTATTCTGAGGATTCCTGACTAATTGGGAAATTTCCCATCCTCCTTTTCCCTGCTCCTAGCTTCCTTTGGAGTCTCTCAATACTTCTTTTTTATTTGTTTCATCTACCTTGAGCTTCAGAAACATCCCCTGAGGCACCCCAAGATCCTGTGTTTTCAGAGTTGATTCTTGGGTGGATCGTTAAAGAGCTATTAGGAGCTGTGGTGGTGCCCCTTTATAGAATAAAGTCAGCATTTTCACCCGCTGAAAGGAGCCCTGTGAGTCCTTTGTGTTTTTACTCTTAGAGGAAGTAGCAGATTTTTATCACAAAAAAGAAACACCTACTGGTACTGTTCTGAATGAAAGAGTGTTTCCAATCTCTCAACTCTCACATATGAGAAAGATGGCATTGGAATTTTATCATCTTCCTATATCCTGTGCTTCTTTCTGTTCATTTGGCATTTTATTTATTTTGGCTTTACTTTTGTAAGATAGGATATGTCTATAAAACCATGGCTAGTCTCAAACTGGTCATCCTCTTGTGTCAGCCTCCCAAGTGCTAAGGTTATGTACAGGTGTGAGCCAGCATGCTCTACCAACACCCTAAGAAAGTAAAGATGCCTTTATCCTCATACAAGTTTATAACAATGAAAATAAATGACTAAATCAATTTTGACTCAAAAAGAAAATGAAAGATTTTTTAATATAGGTTAGAAGTGTCCTAAGAGTGACTTTCAACGAGTACTTTGAAACTAAGTAGATTACTATGAAAGAGCAGTTCATTGACTATGAGTAAAGGCCTATCTCTCGTTTGTTAGATTATAGTTCATTGAAAATTGTTGATAACCATCAATTATTAACAGCTATTTTCATATGTTGCTACTCCTAAGCAATCCCTAACTTTGGTTAATTTTTAAGACTTGCTCTGATGAAGAGCAAACTTTGTTCAATAGAAATACAATGCAAGCTATATGCTTTCTCAACTGTCCTGACAGCAGTTGTTCCTGACTAATTCCCACATATTCCTCAAGAAAACTTGTCTGAAAAATTGCTAAGGAGGTTACACTTGATGCCATGTGTGCATGCCATCACACACACACACACACACACACACACACACACACACACACACACACACACCCTTAATCTTAGCCCTCAGGTAGTTTAGGCAAGACACTGCCAATTTGAAATTTGGCTTGTCTGCATATAAAAACCCTGTATCCAAACATTGTGTTACAAACAAAAATTTTACTTTCCTTCTTTAAAAATAGATTATCATTTATTTTATGTGGATGGATGCTTTGCCTCCATGTATGTCGCTGCACCATCTCCTGCAGTGTCCACAGAGGTCAGAAGAGGGTATTGGATTCTCGGGGACTAGCGTTGCAAGTGAGTGTGAGCACATGGATCCTGGAAATTGAACCCTGGTCATCTGGAACAGCAAGCAGCCAGTGCTCTTAAGCACAGTGTCATCTCCTCAGCCCCAAATTTACTGTCTTGGATTCAGTGAATGGAGGCTGCATTTTTTCACTAAGTAGATTACCATGAACAAGGACCATATATTTGTGCATGCAATGTGCATGTGGGAGTACTTAATGATGTATCATCAAAAAATTGGGGTGGGGGTAACCTGATAAGGGAAAATGAAAGTAGAGAAAGAGTCCTATGACAACAGCAATTGGACTGCAGGAGGGGGGAAAAAAGATGTTTAGAAAAGTCAAGAGGGGTTAAGGAGGTTTCATGGATTTGTTCATACAAATGTGATTGATTTTTACATATTCTTTATCCACGTGGCAGTCTCTTGAGGTCAGAAGTGCACTTTCCTCCATTCTGTCAACTGGGGAGTCAAATGTCTTTCATCCTTCCGCTTCCTCAATCTCCTATTAGATAAACACTAATATTCACAAGATGAAGCTGGATGAAGACTAAGTCAGGGCTTAGTGTGATTTTCTGTAAAGAACCAGAGTGTCAATATTTCTAGGCTTTTAGGCTATATATTCTCTGTTGAAACAATTCAACTCTTCCAGTGTAGCACAAGATCCCTATAGAAACCCCCTATAGAAAGCCTGTCAACAAATTAGCAGGGTTACATTTCAATGACTCGTTATTTACAAAACAAGTTGTGAGCCAGATGGAGAACATTGGGCATAATTTGCCTACTGCTTGTATCAGTTCATATGTGCCAATGTGAAAAGGAGCAGAGATTGTTTTAATATGTGGCATTTTCCTCCTATAATAAATGAATTTAATATAATACAAAAACGAATTATTTGACAAATGGCTATGAAGAAAATTGGATTTGTGGGAAATATTGACTCTTATTTAATTCAATAATCAATTAGAGATAGAGCCAGTAATCAAATAGAAAAAAATAAAATATAAAAAAACAAACTTAGTTTAGAGATTTTTGGTCACTAAATATAGAAGAATGGTTGAGGTGCAACTATAGTAGGAAAATAACAAAATGATCGGTATTTGAGAACCAAATGTTCTGCCTTCTAAAAGTTTAGAAATGTCAAAAACAAAGTAAAAAGGTAAATTTCAAAGAAAATGAACCTACTTGCAAGAAATAGTAAAAAGGTAGCTGGGCATCCCAGCCCTCAGATGGCAGAGGGAGGTGAACCCCTCAGAGTTTGAGGTCAGCCTGGTCTATAAAGACAGTTCCAGGATAGCCAGGGCTACACAGAGAAACCATATCTCAAAATGAACAAACAAACAAAGAAGAAAGAAAGATATATATTATACAAAGAGTTCAAACTAATATAAAAGTACACCAGTTTTTATTATTAAAATAGGAAAGTAATCTGATTAGATAAGAATAGACAAAAAGGAAAAATATTTTACAACCTGCTAAGTTACCAAAATTTATTAAACAAAACAATATGATTTTATCCTTTCTCCCAATAAGAGCTATTCAAAAATATTTAATGATAGCATAGTGTGGTAAGGATCTCATGTTCTGCTAATTGAAATATAAATTTGGGAAACCTTTTACAAAGACATCATAACTTTAGAAATAATTTGAGGCCACAAGTCCCCACACCTGATCAGCGCCGGGACAAAGATCCCTCGCCGGAGATCACAAGA
>CM052722.1:16210634-16280770 GCA_028551405.1 Uromys caudimaculatus | reverse complement strand
GGAAAACTCCTCAAGTAAGAAACATTGTAGCAATGTGAAGTGAAAGATTAAGAGAAGCCAATCAAATGTAGGGGTTCAATGATGTATTTGTGTTTTTACTTCTCTAAATTTACTTGGCTAATTTAATTTATCTAATTTAAACTTTATATACATTTTAACAATTTGTATTTTTTCTTACATTAAAAAATACTGTATTTGAAAAAAAAAATAAAAATAAAAATAAAAAAAAGAAATAATTTGACTCAGCATTCCCACTTAGATTCAATTTTAAACAAATACTACAAATGTATATGTCATTTATATTCTAAGATGTTTTGATATATTGTACCAGGCAGGATTGCACTTGGCTGTATGTAACAGAAACCCAACTGCTATAGTACATTAAACAGATGGGGAGGGAGTTAATTCTTAAACACCAAGAAACCAAACAGTAAGCAGTCTCCAGTTTTTACAGTTGTTTGAGAAAGATAGCCATGTAGCTTCTTGTTTTGTCTACCTAAGGTTGTGATTCTTTTTTTCACAGTCTTCATTTCCAGGCTGGGAGAAAGAAGAATAAAAGAAAACTGTCATTATCTCAGAAGGCTTTCCCTTTTAATACAGAAAACAATGCTATCTCCAGAATTTTTCTATCTTAGGTAGCACTATTAGGCTACTTGGTCCTTCCATCTTTGAAGTAGGCCTGAGCAGAGAATGATTTTAAAGAAGTACATGAGCTGAGCAAAGTAGCACATACCCACAACTCCAGTAATCCATATAGTGGGACAGGAAGAGTGTGTGTCTGGTGGGATATATTAGGAGCTTCAGGAAGTACATAAGCTGAGCAAGGTGGCACATATCTGCAAACCCAGTTCAAGGCCAGTCTCGGCACTTAGTAAGACCCTAACTTAAAAATCAAAGAAAAGAATATAAGGAAGAACACATAGCAATGAAATTTAATTGGAAGTGCTGTTTACCGAAATAATGACCAAGGTGCATGTTTATTGGTGATTCTGCCCAGATGCCCCCACTATATAAGGACCAACTGTGTGGTCCACAAATTACAGCCCAAGACCTGCCCAACTGTGAAAAGTCATTTCACCCAAGTATCCGTTTCTCCCAGATACCTGTATCTGACATCAGAAATACAAGTTGGGATAAAGGTACACACCGTTAATCCCAGCATTCAGGAGGCAGAAACAGGCAGATCTCTGAGTTCAAGGCCAGCTATCTCTACATAGTGAGTTCCAGGACAGGCAGGGCTACACAGAAAAATGCTGCCTTGAAAAACAAACGAAAACTAATAAAACAAAAATTAATAGAAATCATCCATGATTAAAAACACAAATTAAGGGCTGTAGAGATGACTTAGTGGTTAAGAACACTGACTGCTCTTCCAGTGGTCCTGAGTTCAATTCCCAGCAACTACATGGTGGCTCACAACCATCTGTAATGGGATCTGATGCCCTCTTCTGGTGTTCCTGAAGACAGCAATAGTGTACTCGTATACAAATAAATAAATCTTCTAAAAAATCACAAATTAATAATCATCACTAGCCCTCTGATACACAGAGATAAACAGGGATATATAAAGTTCATCAAGTTGTGTTCATAACATAATTGTATATATTTTCATATTACATCTTTATGTATGATTGCTTTAGAATCTAAAAATTGTATTAAGGTAAAATTTATAGCTAGGCCCAATGCCTACTCAGAAGACAGACAAAGGAACATCACAGGTTTAAGGCCAGCTGAGTAACTTAGAGAGATCCTGTCACAAAATGAAATGAAAGCGATGGGCTAGGACGTAGTTTGGTAGTACAGTACTTGCCTAGCATAAGGAACAGTCTCAGCTCAGTCACCTGTACTAAAATAGCAGCAACACCAAGTTACATATAAACTTTCCTGAGATCCCTACCGCCTTATATGTAACAGGGAGTCGGATTCATGCACTAGTAATAATATGGTTATCTATACATGGCCTCAAAATGACAAAACCAGTTGTGCCAATGTAGATGGAGAAATCTCACAAGTCCCTCCACCTAGATGAAGAGCTACAGGCAATTAATGGATGCCATTCATCTTCCTCAAAGATGAATCCTTTAATTGATTAAGCTTCTCAGTTTATTAGATTTTTTTAATGTCCACATTTTCTACTTGAGAATTTATTAAATACATCAGAAACTTACAAATAGAAAACAGATTTTGGGAAAGAGGAAATGTAGTTCTTTTTATGCAGAGCATACCCTGCCTTCACATTGGGTGGGTTTTAGTGGTCAGCACTGCAGTGAGCCTATGCCTCAGAATAGAGTATCTACTTGTTGCAGGTTATATTTCCAAATGAATAATTAATGCTTAAGCTGAATAAAGTGCTCTCTCTCTCTCTCTCTCTCTCTCTCTCTCTCTCTCTCTCTCTGTGTGTGTGTGTGTGTGTGTGTGTGTTTCAAGCAATTTGTAAGAAAAGATCTAAATCCAGAGGACTACAAAGCCTACCTTGCAGAAAGAAGAGGAACTGTATTGTCCTTACAAGTTAATAGAAACAATTGAAGTTGAGTTCCTTTTGTTACTTGAAAATGAAGATTTAATTCATTCATGCATTCTTTTGGAGGAGTGACCTTTCAAGGGGTCAAGTAATACTTTAGCTCAAAGTCTTAAACATAGTCAAAGACCACGAAGTGTTTACAAGTTAATTCAGCTTGCTAAAGTTTTCTAAAATATGAATACTGCTAAACTAAAGTTTTTCCTTAAAACATATTTCTTTCTAGCATTTCACTGATGATTCTTGTTAGTCTGGGTTGTTTGTTCAGCCTCCTCTCATAAATGCTCTAAATCTGAGCCTTTCATTATAGATTGCTCTCTGGCCACCATGCAATCCTACATTCAAGTTTGCCTTTGTTTTGCTCCTAACTGTTCAAAAGCACTTTCAAATATAGAGACATTGTCTTCAAACACAAATTATACTTCAATATTTTTGCAAAATATTGATGCTCAGGGGAAAGATAAAGATAGTGTGACCCAATTCATTATGTAATCTACATACTTCTTTTCTATTATGTAGGCCTCTGTAGAGTGAATAATTCACTGATTCAAATATTAGTTTTCTTTTACTATTGTCTTCACCTGTGTGGGATACAAAATATATGATAATCACTATTAGCAGTTTGGCACACATATGGATAAACAGGTAACTAAAGATAACGTTCATCACTGGGTGGTGGTGGAGCAGGCCTTTAATCCCAGCACTTGGGAGGCAAAGTTGGAGGCCAGCCTAGTCTAGAGAATTCCAGGAAAGCCAAAGCTACACACAGCAAAACCCTGTCTTGAACCCCCCCCCCCCAAAAGAAAGCAGTTGATCTAGCTGTGTTCGTAGCACAATGTACATATTTTTATATTACATTTTTTATGTATCATTGCTTGAAATCGAATATGAGGTAAAATTTACAGCCAGGACTGGTGGCACATGACTGGACTCTCAGAAGATAGCATATTCCAATTTAGAAATTTAGAGACAAAATGTTTTAGTGAGATTATCATCTTTTATTTATTTACTTACTTGTTTATATATTTGTTTATTATTATTGAGACAGGTTCATGTCATGTCACCCAAGTTGGTCTAAAGCTTATATATGTCCTGTCTCAGCCTCCTGAGTGCTGGCATTATGAGGGAACACCACCACTTTTCTTTCTAGTGTTCTTTTATATTGAAAAGTGGTCCTTTGTTTTCACAAATGGAAATTAAAAAAATTGTCTGTTCATATTCCTTAAATATGTACAGCTAGCTCAGCAATAAATTCTTCCAACAAGTAGAGAAAAGAAAATGTGCTTTACTATAGAGTGTGCTAATTAGCTTTTAATCAGCTAAAAGAAAGAATCAGGTCAATGTTTTTAAAACTCCATTCAGGTTATTGTCCTTTGAGGTTGATCTTAAAATGTGTTTCAATATTCTGTGCATGTTCTTTGTAAAGATTATGAACTTGCTTTTTTACAAAGTTCAATTTTAAGCCAGACATGTGCTGCACGCCTTTAATACCAGTACTCAGGTGAATGAGGCAGGTAAATCTCTGAGTATGAGACCAACCTGGTTTAAGAAGGAAGCTCCAGGACAGCCAGGACTATACGCACAGACCTTGTCTTGAAAACAAAAACCAAAAAAACTACAACAAAAAAATCAATTCCAACATTTTATAGAACTAATAACAATATTAACATTTTGATGTAGCCTCTCATAGAATGTTTTAGCTATGAATTTAACCACAAAATATTTATTCAACATGTGCTCGCTGAGTATGTTAAAAGCAAAGGTTATTTCTAGAAAGTGGCAGCATGTTTGCTTATGTGCCCACTAAGAATTTACTGTCATATAAATGTCCATCCTTTAACCCAATTTGGATCTGTAATATTAAATTTTTAGTGGGTGTAACTTCTGCCCCAATTGTGTGTGTGTGTGTGTGTGTGTGTGTGTATGTGTGTATGTGTGTATGTGTGTATGTGTGTATGTGTATATATGTGTGCAGTATATATACATATTAGTCTGGGTATGCACACATCAGTATGTAGGTATGTGTGCGTGCACATGCCTTGTGGAAGCAAGAGATTAATATCAGGTGTCTCTAAATATGTATCCACCTTTTTTTGAGATAGTGTATTTCACTGAACCTAGAGCTCACTGATTGGCTAGATTGGTTAACTATTGAACTCCTGGAATTCTCCCACCACAGCATTGGGATTAGGTGTATATACCACCATACCTGGGTTTTACCTTTGTGCTGGGGATCTGAACTTGGGTCTTCGGGCTTATGTAGTGCACACTTTACTTACTGAGTCATCTCCTCAGCCCTGTTTTGGTGTTTTTGAGATAAGAGAGCTTGGTTTATAACCCAGACTGTCCTTAAACAGAAGTCTGTGATTACAGGTATGTGTGACTATGCTCAGCTTGCTATAATATTTTATAAAAAGGGGTATAATTATTATAGATGTACTTTCAAAAAAGTGGCATTAAAACTTCACATTCACCCTACATACTTTTCAAACCTTGCCATACCCACCAAGAGATAGAATGTAATTTATATCACCTTTCCTTGGACATTGGTGAAATTTTGTGAGTATCTAAATTTGGCAGATAGAACACCAGATGACTTCTAGAAGAGATTATAAAAGATGATATGGCTCCTTCCTAGTCATCCCTTGGGATTCTCATTCTAGGAACCTAGCCAGCATGCTATGAGAGAGCCTGACAGTCCCAGCTGACTTCTCAGGCAAAAGCCAATATCAACTGTCTGCATGTGAAGAGCAACTAACTCTTCAGATAACTCCAGTGTCTAGACTTTCAACTACAGTAGTCAACAAAACATAGAGCAGAAGCGGCTGTACCCACTGAACCTTTCCAAAATCACAGATTTGGGAGCAAACTACATGTGGTTTGCTTCAAATCTTTAGGGGTCTAGGCAGCTTGTTAAGTCATTAGGTGTCATCACACTTTGTTATACAACAACAGTGCTGGACAACAGTATCAGCAATGTGTCTTTGCGTGACCATACCACATTTTTACAGGCAATTACTTATTTTTGGCAATGTATATGATTATAAAGCATTTTATTTTTTGTTCTTGTCACTTTGGTTATAAAATATCACTAGATTATACATCTCTAGGCACAACAATATATACAACACTGTTTTCTCACTCTCAATCTTTTAGAAGTAGAAATGCAACCTGAAGACTATGCACATCTTAGGGAATATTGGTGTGTGTTTTAGTTCAATTCGATGTAGTTAGTCTTCAGACATATGATTAAGAAACAGTAATACTTAATGGGATAAAGAGGTAGCTCAGTTGATAAATGCTTTCTGCCCAAGTATCAGATCTAGAGTTTGGATCTTAAGCACTCACATAAAATGCTAACTATTTTTGAGAGAATATCTTATTTCTGTATGGACATGGCCCCTGTCAATAATAAATCTGATGACATATGACTTAGGCAGGAAATAGGAGGTGGAACATCCAGGAGGAAGAAAGAATTCTGAGATAGAGCCAGGCACAGGAAAATTTGCCCAGGAAGATGTAATGAGATGAATCTATGGTACCTAAGCACAGATAACCATGTGGCAGAATGTAGGTTAAAATAAATGGGATACTTAAGTTATGAGCTACTCAGAGAAGAGCCTAGCTATATGGCCAAGGTATTTGTAAATATATATATATATGTATATAAAAGTCTATTTCTGGGAGCATGGAGTTGGGAGGAAGAACCAAACCCAGCTTCTACAAACTACAGCAATGCGTGCTTTGGCAATCAGATTAGGTAGAATAGTCCAATCAGCAAGCTTTGAGTTCAGTAAAAGATTTTGCCTCAAAAAAGCTATGGTGGAGATTAACTGAGAAAGACATCCTGACTTCACCCTCTAAAATCCATAGACAGATGCACACGAGCAGTCGCACAAGCATATGCACGCATCCATACTTATAAGCATGCATGTGCACATGCATACATACCACAAACACGCATACACATGCAAGAATAGTGACACGCTCTTGTAATCATGGTGCTTTTGGACGGACTGGAGGATTGCAATTTTGAAGCTAACATAGGCTAAAAGATGAGACTCTAGCTCAAAAAAGAAAGGAAGAGAACAACAAAAAATGTTATAACCTACCTAAAATGGTTTTGCAAAATAAATCCTTATGAACTCAATAATGAAAATGACAGGTCTCTGCATATTAAAACAAACAAACAAACAAACAACACCATGAAAAAGAGAATTTAACTATCATAAAACAAAATACATTCTACTATTTCAAATGACAAAAGTGATCATACAGATATGAATTTTGAAGCTGTCTTAATTCAGTTCTGATTCTGTCCCACACAATCCTTGGACAGGCCTTGAATTCACTTGGCCACTTAATACCCTATTCTTCACGGTACAATAACCTTTACTGATGAATTTAAACTGCTAGAACTTAAAAGTCTCTTTACATCTAGAAACTTCCCATGTGATTTTGGCATGTCAGATAATTCTTTTTTCTTATAAGTGTCAGTTTATTAATATTTTTAAAATAAAATAACTATAAATCACATGAATCATTTTAGTTTTATAAGCTTGGGAGAAATAAAGAGTAGAAAAAAATCTTTCTTAAAGGTTTCCTGAGGGAACAATAGATTTAATCAAATATATCATAAATTAGATATGAGATAAATATAATTTACTACTATACTAATTGACAGTTAACAATCATTACATTTTCAAAGTTGTCAACCATTATTTAGTCTGAATTTCCACTTATAACTTTGTGTGTGTATGTGTGTGTGCACTCATATGCACATACACACACATGAATATGTGTGTTTGAGACAGAATCTCATGTAGCTCAAGCTGGCCTGAAATGTAGTTCTAGGTGTAGCTGAAGCTGTCCTTGAACTCCTGATCCTTCTGCCTCTACTCCCTAGTGCTGGATTTACAGGTTTGCACCACCATGGCAGACCAGATAATTCTACTGGAGTCTAAAGACATTGTTCTATGTCAGGATTGACTCCATCCATACTGTCAAATAATCAGATTCAAAGGTCTCAACTGGTTGCAGAGAACAGCCAAGAGCTTGGTTAACTGATATATTTATTACCTAATAATGGCAAGTGAAAGTTAAAAGGCAATGTTTTTATGTAACATAAAATTTAAAGTGCTGTGGCTATTCAAATGTCAAGTGCTTATGTGTGTGTTACTGTCTTTTCATTTCATTATATTAACAATACTAATATCTGAAGGTGGACAAGTAGCTTACAAAGTGCTTGCCCATTTGCATTCATCGTTTAATCTAATCTTCAATACAAAACAAAGAGATCAGCACTGATTTTTAAAATCAGTCTATTGATGAAATGTGTCTGAGAAAATGAAGACATAAGGCAGAGACAGCCAGAAAACAAATGCTGTATTATCATCTCAAATCAAGCCTCTTGAAAGTAGAAATCAGAGAAGCCCACCCCTTCCCCTAAGTTTGTCACTTGCATTATGCTAAAATGGTACCACCCATCTTTTCTGTCAGGGCCAAATGGTAAACGGACTCAGTTTTGCGAACCATCTGGTCAACCACCACAACTACATACCTTTTTCATTGGATTTTGGTTGTGAGCCTAGCCTTTAATAGCTGAGCCATCTCTTCGTGCTCACCTATGCCATTGTAGTCATAATCAGTCATGGATGTCTACAAATGAATGGGTATGGCTGTATTCTAGTAAATGTCTGCTTAAAAAATGCACAGGGCCATACTGTGCTAAACCGTGAGCTCTGACATACAAGGATAAGTAAAACACAGGAAATGCCTTGTGTGTTTCTGTTCTTTCCATTTCATTCACTTTCCTTTTATGAGAAACTCTTTATTATATCATATATCCTTTAGTTCTCTCTCCCTCTCTCTCCCTCTCTCCCTCCCCATTTCTATTCCCCCTCTAACCTGTGTACCTTCTTTGTACCCCTGAGTCCCATACCTTTGATGGGCACTTGATTTTCATTTCCCAAGCATCTATACATATTTAGTACATGGATATCTGGCATTTAGTTTTTTGCAGTATCATAGTATTTTATTATATAGCTATGTCACAGATTCGTGAACTTGCTGCTGGCACTTGAATGGTTTCCCTTATATTACTTGAACATGTGACATTTTATGAATGCCTCAGTGTTTATGTGGAATAAGTCTCTAGAAGTAGGATCAATAGCAGAAGGGTCCATACATAAGCAAATTTGTTCCAGACTGCAATCACATTCTACCAGTAACCTACCTATAAGAGGCCCTGTTTCTATAGAACCTCACTAATGATGAGTGGAGTCAAACTTTTACTTTTAGTCTACTGTTAGGTGAGAAAAGATAAAATTTCTATTGATTTTTTAAAATTAAAATGTGTTTTTGACAAATTGCCTCCTGTTTTACAATCTTTGTCCATTTTTCTTTGGAGTGATAGACATTACAGAGGTTAAGTACTAATTATACATAATGGAGATTGATCATCTGTCTTCAGTAATTTGTTTTTTTTTTTAATATTTGACTATTTTCTTATCATGAAAAAAATTAATTTTTTGCCTATAGATTTATTGAATGTAAATAAATGAAATACATATATAATAAATAGAAATTCAGATACAGATATTTGCAGTAGATATAAATAGCTAGATTTTTCATATCCTCCATGTGCTGAACATCTGAGACGAATATTAGATGAAAGTAATAAAGGGTCGGGCTGGTAGCTCTCATGAAAAGGTACTTGCTGCCAATCATGACAACCTGAGTTTGACCCCTGGGATCCACCTGGTAGAAGGGGGACAATGAATTTCTGAAAGCTCTCCTCTGACATTCACATACATGTCATGGCATGAGTGTCCCCACACATGCACAGGCAAAATAAGTAAACAGATATAATTTTAAACTGAAAACTTTAAAGAAGATAATAAAGACAGTGGTGAAAGTTTGAAAACTATTATATATATTCTTTGCAAAAAACAGTTTGCTTCAGAAGTTCAAATGAATTTGCTGAGTGTCATTTTAAACGTTAACACCAGTGTGATATACAATGAAAAAAATAAGACATGGAGGAGAGCCACATGGCCAAGATTAATTTACGAGCTGTCCATTATACAATAATGGCTAAGAATTTTCCCCCTTTATTTTCTTCTTTTATTTTCTCTTGTTTTTTTATTTCTAGATGAACTCTTATATAGCTTAGGCTAAACCTTATATGTAGCTCAGTTGAACTCCTGATCCTCCTGTCTCCACCTCCTGAATACTGGAATGACAAGCTTGTGCCACCATGACAGACTTGGAAACCATTTCTAATCTAAAAAATAAATATGATATTCAGTGAGTTCCAGTAAGTCTGAACCTTTATCCAAATACTTTATCTTTGCAGCTGTTTGCATCTAATTTAACTGTAACATCTGCTAAATTGCATGTTACAAATGGCAGTAGTATCAGTGCACAACTGTTCAGTACTAATACAAAAACTAAATGGTTTAACAAAAACAATGTCCCTTTTGAAGGTAATTATTATTCTGCTCTCAGATTACAAACTTTTAGAATATTGTATTCTGTGATGTTGTTTTGTTTTATCTGAATGCTCTTCTCAATTCATTTCTCGACCTCCTTCCATTTCTTCAGCAAAGGAGAGTCAGAAAATTGACGTTTAAGGCAGATAGGTTATGTGTGCTTTGGACTCCATGCTTATTTTTGCTGTTCAGTTGGCATTGTTATTAAGTAGAGGATTTTGTTTTTTCCTTTTCAAGGAGAAGAGGCGGGATTGGGACTTGGGGTGGTGGTACAGCCAGAACTGTGATGTCACAGATTGCTTTCTCTCTTGGGAAACTCGTCCATTAAACCGTCACCTCTGATTCTCTGTAGGGTCACTGTGGAAAGAGGCAGCATGCCTCAGTTTAGGCATACTGAAGTGTCAGTCTGTAGTAGGGCTGCTGGTGTGAAGGCGATTCATTTCATTTCAAAGGCCCAGTGGCACACTGCCCAACACAGGCACAAGCACAGCGCGCTCCTTAGAAATAATGACTCCAAACAGCCTTCCCTCTGAAGTGCAGAACTGTGCCATCTGCTTGTCTCCTCTGTGATTTATTCGCTTCGGAGTTTTAAATGATGTAGTGAAAAGGTAAGACTTCTCTTTTAAAATATAAAAAAAAAAATGTCTGTAGCATATTTCATTTGAGTTATATAGAGATTCAAATTTATAGTATATATATATATATATATATATATATATATATATATATAATTTAATAATGTAAGCATGGCCCCTGTCCTGGGAATATAAGGTAAACATTTTGTTTTTGTTTTTGAAAAAAGGACATGTCTCACAACTTAACAGTTTGAGATTCTTTAACATTTTAAAGGCCTGTTTTTAAAAAAAGAAAGAAAGAAAACCACTTTTTGTAAAAATAAGTATTCCTGAGTATGTTTGTTGCTGCAGATAAATTTGTACTTCTGTGTTTGATATCCTACTTTCCCTTGCTATTTTCAGTTCATTTCCAGTTTGAGGATGAATTAAAAACAAGTAGTCATTATACATTGCCAAGGGGTCTTTTTGGTCCAGCCCAATGTAGGCAGATCCTAGCTGGTTGCTCCATAACTCCTTGGAACTCTTTCTGTTCAGGAAGGAAACATGGAGCTATAAAATTCAGAGGAAGTTTGAAGCTGAGGCGTTCCCTGGGAGACAGTAGAGCTTCTGGCAGCCACAGAAGGGAGTCAAGGCTCACCTGCATGCCTGTCGCCTGTTTTAGCTTGTCATATTCCCGCATTTGCTTCTGCTGTGTGCTCTGCTCACAAAGGGGTGCAAAGGGCTGGGTTCAAAGACTCAGAGGACTGACCTGGCAGAAATCAGGAGCAAGAGCCCTCCTATTTCCCCGAGAGAGCCGCTACTGCAGAAGTCATTTGGTGTGTGTGCTGCTTCTTCTTGTGAGAGGATTAGAAGAGGGCTTTGTGAGAAAAATCCTGGGAGAGGTCGCTGGGATGAAAGCAAACAGGGAAGGACGATTTCAGCTCTTCTAGTCCCCCCAGTCAAGTGGCCGAGTTGCTTAGCCTCCAGCAACTAGGGATTTTCTTCCATCCACATTGGAGACACTGGTAAGGCATTTTTTTTTTCTACTACACTAGGAAGCTATTGCATAGGGTTGTCTTTTGAAGTACAGTGCGGGATGGGGGTTGGGGGGTGGGGTCCTAAGGAAGGAAGTTGGTTAGTGATTCTGGGGACATCCTGCATTGTCTCTGCCTAGTGTATGAGAAAGTCGCTGTTCACTGCACAAAGGGCTTGCGGCCAGAGAACAATTTCACTTCTCCCAAACTTGATTAGCATCACTTTTGAGTAATGAACTGAAACAAAATGGGTGCACATGAAATCACTAAGGCCTATACTGGAATTCACTTATCAGTATGATAATCACATCTTGAAACCTTTTTATCTAAATTTGAACGGTTTGGAAGTATAACGCTACGGGAATTGGTGGGGGGTATCAGAACTTTTGAGAAAATTCCCAATTATTTATGTGCCTGAGAAAAATGTATCTTACCCTTGTGTGTTTTGTTGCATTTGTAACTAGAGCTATGTGGTCCAGAATAGTGGCTAATAATCCAAGAACTGCCAAGAGTAAGTTCCAGGCTGAATGAGAGCAGGGTAGAACATTCTCAGAAAAAGTGGAGGAAATGGAATTTGGCTTTTCTGTGCAGAAAATCCTATTTTATACTTATTACACATAGATCTATGCTCACTGGAAAAAAGAAATGAACAATCAGCCATTACAATCAGAAAGAGTAGGTAGCACACCCCTTCAACATTTTCCAAGATTCTGCTGCGCATACAGCCAATTTGACAACTGACGTTATTCCCTGATTCCACTATGTTATTTTTTGGAGTTGATTTTGTTGTTTGTATGAAGATGCAAATATATATTATTTATACTACTTGTAAATATTGTTTTAATATATGGATACACATACATCATTACTTCCTCCTGAGATACTTAAAAGTAAAGAGTTCAGAAATACAGTTATTTTGTTTGACCCAAAGTGTTCCACAAGCAATATACTGAGGGGTATACTCAAAGTTTGAGGGTGTGTATAGAGAAGAAAGCAGTGGCCAATCATTTAGTCTAGAAGCCTCTTCTAGTAGCTGCAACCAAATTCCTGAAATCCCTGTCCGCCCCTCCCCCCACTTTAAGGACAGCATAAAATTTGTTGTTGTTGATTCTTTGAAAAATTTTAGCTGCTGCCTAATATAAGGGGCTTCCTGCATTTCTCCCTGCTTATTAAAATTAAACTAAAACCTTGCTCTATGAAATGTTCTGGTGTTCAATGTTTCTTTATAAACTTAGTGTGTGTGTGTGTGTGTGTGTTTGTGTGTGTCTGTGCATATGTGTGCAATGTAGCTAATTATCATTCTAGTTGATTCTGCTTACTTGGAAATACTGATCAAGTAAAACAATCCCTCCACTAATTATGTAGGTCCACAACTTTGACTTCAGTTAGAAACTAGGTCCATAAGATTTTTTTTTCTAATTAAATTGCAATATAAAAATGACCTGATTATTTTCAAAATTAAAAATACGTGTCATTTTAATAACATTCAGGGTTTTAAAAAATATATATCTAAATAAATTTCTCTACATCCATATTAGTGGGAAACCATAAAAATATGGTCTCTTTAAAATGAGCTAATTATTTGCCCAAAAAACCCTCAATTTCCTTTCAGTTTCAGGCTTTCCCTCTTCTATCAACTGAAAATGTTAGTTCAACCAAATAGTTTCCTCTTCCACCTCTAGGAGTTGTT
This sequence comes from Uromys caudimaculatus, assembly GCA_028551405.1. NCBI lineage: Eukaryota > Metazoa > Chordata > Mammalia > Rodentia > Muridae > Uromys > Uromys caudimaculatus. The sequence continues at coordinate 16,267,481 of CM052722.1, read as the reverse complement.
TAGAGAATGCTGGCAGTTCGTTGGGGGGAGGGGCTGGGGCGTGAGATAACAGTAAATCAATTTATCTGTGGACTGTGAGGATGCCTCGGAGCTTTGCAGGTTTTGATCAATGTCATTCACTATTCTCTGCTCATTCCACTTTGAAAGACTATTTACTTTCATCATATTTGAGCCTGAGAGCATGGAGCTTATTAGAATTGATTTTCTTTCCAGGTTGATATTTTAAAATACCCTGGCTGGTCATTTTTCACTACCACCTTCTGAGATTCTCATTCATCTGGCATATATTATTGAGTGTCTGTTGTCACCAAGGCAACCAGTATTTGCTGTGAGACATGAAGACATTGTTTTGGTGGAGCTTGCTGCAGAGGTAGCCAAGGCCAGGGGCAGAAAGACCATCTCTTGGTGTTCAAGTGATTGTTTTCCCACTCACATGTCTCAATTGAAAATGTGTTTTCAGTAATAACAGAAAGCACAAATTCTTCTGAATCATTGATATATTAACCTATAATACTGGCTACTTAGAACCTAGAAGCGAAGCTAATCAATATTCAATCTTCTCACATAGCCTGGGACCCTCTGTGTGTTGTTCTCATTGATGGACATTTAAATAATTAAAAAAAAAAGATTTCTTCTGAATTAATCTGACTGTTGCACAAGTTGAAGAAACAAAGACCAATTTTTTTGATAAGAATAATCTTTACAGGTTATAAATTATTATTCTTTCCAATTTTTCATTGCAATATCATGTATAGTGTTAGATGATTTTTTTCACTAAAATGTTGGGATGTATCTCAAGAATATGTAATTTATGATTATACCTATAAAAATGGGAATTGTGATAGGTAAATACATAAAATTTCTTAGATCTACCATCTACCAGGTATTTCCCCGAGTCCTTTAAATGTTACTGAATACAACACCCATTTTGAAGATTAGGGAACTTAGTCCCTGAGAACTTAAGAAGTAAGTAGATTGGAGTAGATTGTGCCATGCGATTACTAAGGTAGCAATGAAGATTCATCACCTCTTCCACCAACGCTCTTTTGAGCTCATTTCTCTGTTGTTTTTATCACTCGGGTCTTTCTACAGTGCTTAGCTTATTTCAGATACTCTCCCTGCTTGTTCCCTCCCTTAAAATTCTTTGCGAGCAGATCTATTTAACTATGGACACAGTAGTCCCTATACATAATTTTGTATTAAAAAAAATGTGCTTTTGAGCTAAGTGTGGTGGTTCATACAGAGAACAGAGGAGGCTGAGGAAGTAAGATTACTCCAAGTTTGAGACCTACAAAATGAGTTCTTCAATCCAGCCTGAGCACAAGAGTGAGAACCTGTCTTTAAAAATGATGGGGAAAAAACCTGCTTTTGAAGTTTCAAGGAAGAAACCATATAGTTTTTTTTAAAAAATCAATATACTAGACTGGCATGTGATAACATGTTTATTCAGTGTATTGCTTTATTCCAAGAATAATAAAATGAATCTTCATACCAATCCTCTTAGATAGGTACCTCTATTGTCATCATATTTTCAGATTAAAAATTAAATTTGCCCTAGGTTTCAAATTTTTCAAGGGGAAGGATTTTTGAAGGCACATATCCTTGCTCCAGGGCCTATAGTTTCAATTCTTATGCCTGACAGCTTTGTTAGACTACCAATTATAGTTTTATGTTATGTGTTTCCTATGAGAATTATTTGTACATTTCCAAGGTGGATGCATAACACTAGTGGCTACTCCTATCATGATGAATTGAAATTTGTTTGTTTCATTTTCTTCTGAAAAATTCCTGTGGATCCCTGGCCATTAGGAGGGTACGCTTCACAGTGAAATGTTACAATTGTATGGACAAGTAAGACTGAACTAAAGGGAAGACTAGAAATTTTCTATACTCCTTGCTCTCTAAGAATGGATATCAACATTGAGAAACAAAATACACATTGCACTCCTGAAAAATAGACTATTGAAAAGTAAATGGCTCCAAGACTTTCTGGGTAAATCTGAAGTTAGCAAGTACTCTTTTTATATAGGAAAGAAGGCAGAGCCATGGGAAATGGAGGGGATGGGATGCGTGGACATTTTCTCCGATCATCAAATGACATAATGTGTTATGTACTTTCCAAGCATTCTCCTGACAAATGCTTACGACAATGCTGAAAGACTATAGCAAAGTATGAACCCTAAGGTCTTGCACTCTGCTATGTGTGTACCTCAGGAGTCTAAGGATGACATTTAATATACTGCTCTCTGACTTGATTGTTCCTTATTATCTTTGTTATTGATTGGCTGTGAAGGTTTGAACATCATTCTATGTAGGTAGTCTTTAAAAAATAATCCTTGCCAAGAAAAAAATGAGTATAAACTTCATATACATTTTTAGCTTTCATGTTAAATTATGAAACTTTTTTTTTTGGTCTTTCGAGACAGGGTTTCTCTGTGTAGTCCTGGCTGTCCTGGAACTCACTCTGTAGACCAGGCTGGCCTTGAACTCAGAAATCCACCTGCCTCTGCCTCCCAATTGCTTGCTGGGATTAAAGGCGTGCGCCACCACTGCCCGGCTAATTATGAAACATTTTGTCTGTGGGAATCTATAAAAATTCCTACAATGGTCACTAAGGGGAAAAGTCCTCCTCCCCAAGAGATATTACTGATAATGATATGGTTTTTTTTTTTGTTGTTGTTGTTGTTGTTCTTTATCATTAGGTTACCAATAATATGAGTCCATGCCAACTAAATGTGTTTTGTATTTTTGTAACAGAAAGATTTAGATTGGCTTAACCTTTTCCACTCTTTGTGTATTTAATAAATAATTATGTGATATCTACTACTATTGGGCTCACATTTGATTGTTGCTTGTTGTTCCTATTAGGAAAGCTCTTCTATGCAATAAAAGGAGAAGAGTCTTATGGAATAGCACAGCCATATTTGAACTCATTGTTTGTGTCCCCTTGACCCAGAAACCTGACTCTCATGCCCTACTTAGCAATTGTGGAAGGACTCCGTGATCTTTCTCATCTGGAACATCACACCTGGGAATTTTGTCTAGATCCTCATGACAAAAGGTGTTCATATTTTGGGGTAATTATCTCTGTACTATTAAAACCAGTATTATTATTTATCAAGGTAGTCTTCTGCTTGATTTGATGATAAAATATCAAAATCCATTTGTTCAGCATTACTCTCTGAAATTATAATTTACCTCTGAGTGAAATTGTAATTTACCTCTTAGCTAAGCCCTAAGAGGATCTAATTCAAGATGATACCTCTTCTGTTTACCTATGAGTGAGCAGAAACTTCAGAGGAATGCTCCATAAACTTGTCTGAAAGTCATGCCAAGAAAGGGACAGCGTTGAATTGATCTCATCAAAGTATCTGACCTCCAACCTGTTCATTGCTTAGAGGAGAGCATCATTGGTTAGTTTTAAATAATGTATAATTAAAGATTGGTGCCTCTGGGCATGGGCAAATAGCATTGAAAATAAGGCTTTTGGGTGATGTATTGTTTGATGTCATCATTCAACTCTAAATCCATCAAGGTTTAAGATTACTGAAATATACAAGATTGCCCACTGAGTTTTACTTGATGATATCTTTTCCTGTGCCATATAATAAAAGCAAATAGTCTAAAATGTCTTATAATAAAGAAAATCTACCTATCTTTGTTACTTACATGAACTTTCCCTTAATGGCAATGCTTGAAGTTGAGAACTGAGTAGCAGATAGGTGGCAGGGAAAGCTTATTCAGATGTATGTGTACACTATTATAGAATGAGACAACTCCTGGATTTGCTTACATTTTTTAAGAATAATAAAAGAAGAAACTCCACTGTTGAAACCTAAGTAAATATAGTTACCAATATACTAATAACATCTGAAAGATAAATACCATGAGTTCTAATATAAGACTTACTTGATGAAATGACTAATACAAAGTTTGAATATCCTTGTATCAAAATTCTACTGCATTGTTCGTTCCTATATTTCCACACTGCAAGTGTCAATTAATAGTTGTTTTGTGGATAATCTGTGTTAGAGTGTTCAAAACACTAATATTCAATATACATGTGTAACGTCAAATACATCAAGGCATGGAAATATTGAAAACACAAGTTTTCCCTCTGAATTTCACTTGTTGATATCTGTGCCATATAATAAAAGCAAATAGTCTAAGATGCCTTATAACAAAAGAAACTATCTTTTTTAATTTCATGAAAATTTCAAGAAAGACATGGAAACTGGAATATAACTGGGACACAATAAGCATTTAATCAAGCATTCCTAAATTTAAACAAACATACACAAGTAGATTTGTGTACTAAATATAGGCAGAGTCTCTAAAAAATACTGATACATATTTGGAATAAATACAAATAGCGTACACTCTGGTAAAGATTTATTGCTTATTTATATCTTCCAATAATGTAATTGCAACATAGATATAGGCAGCAGTAACAAGTCTGTTTAAAATTCTGTTTGTATCTCTTCATAAACTTTTTGAAAAGGTGTGGCCACAAGATGATGTAATAAATAGTTACAGAGTACTTCCTATCCCAGTATATCCATTCATTGGATTCTAGAAGTCAAGCTGATTTTCCCTAAAACTACATGAAATATGCACTCTAGCTTTGAGATTGGACTAACCACTCTCTAATTTATAAATGTCATGATTTCTACATTGTGGAATAACTTCAGTGAAGAAAACTTATTTTAGTGGTTTAATTTCCTCTGAATATTGTTGGCCTGCTGTCTTTAATTCCATTTGAATGCGTGTTACCAGAGGAGTCCCTCTGAGTTCATGGTAGCTCTGTTATTCTTCATGGAGCAGTTCCAGTTCTTTTAGTGATAGAACTAAAAGCCCACAAGATGCTGTGTATCACCAATGAAACAATTAGTCTTTGAGATGCTTAGGGGAAATTTCTTAAGCAGTGAATTAATCAGTCTGATTCTAGTCCTGTTCACAAATGCCAGCTCTCCGAAAGGTCTCCCTCTACCCACCGCTGTTTCTGGTCTTATTATTAAAGCTGCAAAATTTCATAAACCTTCAGTAAAACATTATGAAATCTCTTTTTCTTCATTACAACTGGTATTTTTGTAGACATGTATTTCCATAATTAAACATCCTAAAATACAAATCCCATTATTATTTGTTATGTCTAGTCAGTAATTAGACCTCAGCTGGTAGGGCAATTTCAGAACAGAGTTTACCAATTTACATACTAATCCAGCAGAGTCTGGTGGGACATGATTAGCATAGATTCAGTCAACATCTTAATTAGCCTTTATCCCAGCATGCACTCTGAGGTGCCTTACCCCACCCCCACCCAGTGGGTCTTGTTTAGCTTCCTTTTTCTCCAGCAGATTCCCACTCTTCAAACCATCTTTCCAGAGCTCTTTCTCAAAGATGAAATGATTCCAACTCAAAATGATGGCAAGGAAAGAAATTTTATGGAAAGCCCTGGAAGTGGGAGAAATTAACTACGACTGGTGCGTGACCAGAGTAGAAAGGTGTATTTTTGTAGAATGTGAGACTATACCCATTCTCCCACCTCAGCTCCAGCTCCAGATAGCAAGGTCTATAAAGTCATCCAGAACCTGTGAACCTGTTACCTATTTTCTAAGTCCATCAGAAGAGGCAATTATTTCTTCCTACTCATAAGCAGGGGTCTATTTGCCAATTATAATGTTAGGAAATTTCTCATACCTAAGTAAAATTGTCCACATTGCTTGTTAAAGATTATGGCCCTTCTGTCAATATATAGAAAGTTAGATACCTAACTCTGACTGATACATGGCCAGAGTAACAAAATGTATTTTGGTAGAATGTGAGACTATATCCATTCTCCCATATCAGTCCCAGTTCCGGCTCAGAAAGGTTGTCTGTGCTGAAGATCATAATTCATTTATCTCTCCAATATTCTCTACTTTGTGTTGGGTGCTTCTAGCTTCCTGACTCCCTCTGGGATCCTTTTTCTTCAACTCTTTGATATTCTTTCCTGCTTTCCTCTGAGCTCTTTTCAAGTTCTCTACACTATTCTTTAACTGTGGCACTCAGAACTAGGAAGAATTCCTTTAAAGTAGATCTGTGGCCAGATTCTTTGAGGATAGATACTCAATACTTTCCTGTAGTTCCACATTCAATTTGCCTTTGGAAGCAGTGGGGTTGTTTTTTGTTGGTTTGGTTTGGTTTTGGGGGGGGGATGGTTGTTGTTGTTGTTGTTTTTGTCTTTTATTAGCTAGCGATCTTGGCTTATTCCCTTTCCATTTAAAATATAATAATTTGAGTGTTCTATTTGTGTGTCATTTCATATTTCAAGATTTTTTATTTGCCTTGTATGTCACTTTTGCAGGTTATCAGAGGCATTTTGGGTTTCAATTTCATTTTGAAAACTTTTAAACTACTGATGCTAAAATTTAAATTTGCAAACTTGATCCTACTATTACCAACAAGTTATTGTATATTCCAAGGGAATGAAGAACTCTAGGGCACATGAGAGAATCTCAGGAGAATGTTACTAACATCTTCAAAACATGCTCTCATTTCCATTGTTTTCCTATTCTCTGCCACACTACCCTTTTTCAAATTTTCTCTTCTTCTTTTCTTATTTTGTATTCTTGTTGTCTCTGTTTCTGTCTCTCTGTCTGTGTGTCTCTGTCTCTGTCTGTGTGTCTCTGTCTCTCTGTCTCTCTCTGCCCCCCCCATTTTCACTCAACTCCTTCCAGATACCCATACTTGTCATTTTTCTTCATCAAGAAAATTTGTATAATTGTAGGAGTTAATCATTATACAAGGACACAGTGACTAAGATATACACCCCCGCACATTCTGGCTTCCTGGCACCTTAGTTGGAACTGGGCTATACGCAAATCACAAAAAAGAACTATTTAAAAGTACTAACTGATAGATATTATAAAAATTACAGTGAAGAAGTAAAAATGGTCACTGCTGCTCCCACAGGTCCAATAGAAGCAGGTCAGGAAATATTTATATCCCTCTTGTGGCTTACATCATCCAGACAATATGGAAAGAGGTAGTCATAGTGATATTAGCTGTGTGTGTGAATGAACCACTCAAATCCACTTTTAGATTATGCCTTGATGTGACAGGGCAAAGCTTATGTTTTAAATCCAGAATATACCCAAACTTGCCTTAAAAGCTAGAATCTATATGAAGTTTAAAAATCCTAGCGATTTTATACAGGTTTATTGAAATGTCTATGATATTTTTAAAAAAGAGAATAGTTGTGCATGGGTGAGCAAGAATCAAATGTGAGGAATTCTGCATTGATGTCTCTATGAACAACCCCCCCCATATCTATTACTGTTCAGAACTTGAAAAACAGTTCATAAATCTCTTATTGTGGCTCCACATCTTCAGGAGCTACTGGTAGAGGATCGCATGCATGCAAGGTTGACATTGGGATATTTTCTTTGGCTGGCTGGCTAACTTTTTCTGTTGTTACTTTTGTATTAGTCTAGTCAAAATTTATATGTCTTTGCTACAAGGTGAGATTTAAATTTTCTTCACCATACATAGTAGACAGTTTTTATAAGTTCATCTTGAATGTCCTTGTTTACCATTATAATTCTGGGTGGTTTTTCTGATATCTTGGTGAAGCAACTGCACTCTCTCCTTTAACCTGGTCAGACCCAGAAGTGTGGTGCGTGAAAGAGCGAACAAAAGTTTAGAAACTTTCAGTAGCCATTACAATAGCTCAAGTTAAAACAAGGGGGTGGGGTTGTTGGAAGGCATATAATATGGTGGGGCCACATTGAAAACAGTCTGGAAATTTCTCAGATATTTTTAAAAGTTACCATGTGAGCCAGCAAGAACACAAGTAGAGGGGTTGGGGAGATAGTTCAGTGAGCAAGAATACTAGCTCCACATGTATGAGGGCCTGAGTTCAAATCTCCAGAAGCCAGGTTAAAAACCAGGCATGACTGTGTACATACCTGTAACTCTTCTGCTGCCAATGCTGGAGGCAAGAGGATAGCTCAGTTTTACTGGCTGGCAGTCTATCTCCACATTCCGTGAGAGCCCATAGAGAACAGACATCTGAAGTTCTTCTCTGCCTTCCACATGCTTGGGCACCTACACACATATACTCGCACAACAAGCAACCAGAAGAACACACCAAGATATAGTAGATACCTGAGAGAAATGAAAACATTTATCTTTGGTGTAAGAAAAACTTATATTCATAATAGCTGAAATTTGTCAATATACCAGATGTCTACCAGCTGATGAAGGCTTGAATTAAAGGTATATAGTCAGGCAGTGGAATGCTATCCAACCATAAAAAGCATAGTATACTGATAGAGGTGTTATGCTACAGTATCACATATTTTATGAATTTGTTTGTTTGAAAATGTTAAGAGTAGGTACAGTTACGCTCAGTGGGGCCATGGGTAGAGAGTAGAAGAATGTGGACTGACTACCAACAGGCACAATATGATTTCTTCTTCAAGGAAGGAAGCTGTTCTAAAATTAGGCTATAAGCATGGTTCCAACTCTAAATACAGTAAAATCTATTTAATATACACTAAATTGTTGGATTTTCTTACCAATGAATTATATGTTGACTAAGCTCATGTTTTCAAACAGCTGTGATCAAAGTCAAATGTGCCTAGACCATTCACAAAACACATGTAATTGCTTCAGTTTTAGAAAAAGATAGCATCTGGACCACTCCTCAGAGTGGCACTCCTGGAGATATTCTAAAAAATAATGTAAGTATAGTTGTAACTGGAGAGTACAGGCTTGTATGAGGCACTAGGAGCTAGGATGCTGTGTGCATTTGCAGCCCAATCCTCACCATTTACCTTCAGGGATAGACTAAGCCAAAGGCAAGCTCACAGAATAAAGTTAGAATACAATTAGATACAATTAGATGTGTGGTCTGATGGCTTCTTAAAAGATATCTTGCAAACACATGGAAATATTATATAACTATTATAAAATCAAACATAATTGGATTTACTGTGCTAATACTGAGAAGTAGGAGATTCCTATGGCCATATTGATTTTGAAATTATATTATAATACTATTATAGCATTATCATACATATATATGAATATATATATATATATATATATATATATATATATGCATACATATTAAATTTCACCTAAAGGAAAATATACATTTCTCACAGTTATAGTTTTGGCTTGTGAATTGTTTTATTTTATTCATTTTACTTAAGGCATATAGTCTCATTATAAATGTCTGCCTGGCTTGATACTTACTAGGTAGGTCAGAATAGCTTCAAACTCTTGGCAATTCTCCTGACTCAGCTTCTAAGTGTTAGAATTATAAGTATGTGCCACCATGTCGGAATTAAGGTGTTTTACGTCATTTATTTGTGTAGTAGAAACAAAATCTCATGTAACCCAGGCTAGCCTCAAACTCTGTGGTTGGGGATGATTTTTGGACTCCAAATATTCCTGCCCTTCCTGCCCAGAACTAGGACTAGAGGTGTACCACCATACCAAGTGTATGCAGTGCTGAAGATGGAAACTAAGATTTCATACATAGTGAACAAGCATTCTGTCTATTGCTATATCTCATACCTTATCTTTTGTAACAAAAGGAAAAAGCTTTAAGAGAGAGGCATTTAGGAAAATGGTAGAGCATACCCAAGCTATGACTGCTGGCTTCTCAAGAGAGTCATTCCTATATTTCATTTCTAATATTTGAAATTCTCTTCAGATGGGGAAAGAAGGAATGGAAAAAGCTATGGTTTTAACTACAGACATTTTTAAAAAGATAGAATAAAATGTCAGATGATGCCTTAAAATTTACAGGAATTGTGAATATTGTTTAAATAATTTATAGAAGAGCACATGAATCAATAAAACTAAATAGATTCTTGTTCCTAATTATTTACAGAATTCTTCTCTGAATGGATGTGAAGTTCCGGGTAAATCAATTTTTTTTTCCTGAAAACTCATTGACCTAAATTCATTTGACTACAGAAGCTGAGACATGTTCTATGACAAATAGCATATGACTATGTGATAACAATTCTCCGAGTTCTCACGAGATGGTCCATTCATATGCAAATAGGAAAAACTTATTATGTATCAAAATGCATTTAAAAAATAACAAAACCTTTTTAAAGATTCTAATAGCTGAAGATAGAAGAGACTTTGCCAAGCTAATGGAGAGTTCTTGTGTGCCATCTATGAAATGTCCGTAAGTGAGACACTCTGCCAGTGATGTAATCTATTGTAACCACAGTAGAGTGTCAACACATAGAAAGTGACACAATGCTCTCAAAATTTCAGATTTTCATAGTGCTGGATAATTTCTTCTCAAAATTGGGCTAGAAATGAGCACAGCATACCAAGTACCAAATCACAAAATTCAAAGTGTTTTCACTAGGAGGAGGTTTTTATTGTTTAAGGCTACAGTTCAATTCTTCATTTAAATAGTAATTTATAACTTAGAAACACTGAATCCTAAATAATAGTACATTTTAATTGCATGGCTCAACTCAAAAAACCTAATAAGCTCCACTTAAAATATATTACTCTTTTTTAATTAGACATTGCTTTCAAACAATGCTTAGATCACTAAATTAGATCCTCATTGTTTCCTTAGAGGTGGTAGGATTATTAAAAGGTATTGTGCATATTTTGTTTCTATAATTATGTCTAATCAGTGTGAATTGATTCTGTAGTAAAATACTTAATTAAAAACACATATTTGAGATATAAGTGTGTAACAAAGGAGAAACTGTCCTAGTTTCCTTCTAAGAGACAGAAACTGATAGAAAATTGTAATATTAGACAGGATCACTTCCCTGGAACAAAATACAAAACCCACATAGAAATATCTTGGCATTAAAACAGAGGAAAGGGTTTTGTCATTGTGTAGTGTTTTCCTGCAGAATCAATTCTGAAAGAGGTGGAGAATCTCATAAATGTCTCCAAAGGCCAGTTGGAAGCACCCAGGGAGTAAGGTTTTCTGGGCAGCAGAGGTTGTGGGGGAGCCTTCCCATGCGATATAAATGGCATGTGTCAAGGGAGAAAGACCTCAGCATAGCAGTGATGGAGCAGGGGCTGCCTGGGCTGCTTCCTTTGTGTCCTGATCATTTACATGACTTAAACACAACAATGTGTTCCCCACTCAATAGCCCAAGACGCTTTGCCATAGCAACAGTTGCAGAATGTGGCACAGCCTCCATGGTGTTCCTGTGACACAGAAAAGTTTCATGAAGAACCACTCCTTATGAATATGCTCAGAGGTTTCTTCTCTTAACTATGCTTGTTTCAGATTGCACTGGATTTAGGTTTTATTTATGGGGCCCACCTTCCTTAGGTTGCATGATAAGGGGCTTTGCACAGAAGTTAGGGGAGGCATGGCTGAGGGGTCAGAGGGTGTGAATACATACTTAGCTGTGATGTAAATGGAATTCTTGAGAACATTCTCAGAAAGCTATTAACATTGTTCGGGAAATCGTGTAAAACCCGGGAATGTAATATACATCGTGAAGTCATTGTGGGTTTCCTGGACGGTATGTAATGAATGGTCTTTGTAGTGTTTGCACTCTTTGCTTCTTCCTATCACATCTCAACATGTGCGTCTACCACACCACACTTTGAACAATCAGAAAGAAATGCATTCCGCATTCAGTGCTTGTATCTAAAGGACATAGCACATACGGTATCAAATCTGCAATTAAATACCGATACTTTCTCTCTTCAGGTTATTTTTGGGGCAAGATATAATTTGCCTATTAAAAAAAAGTGTCCTCTTTTTCATCCCTTTTAGAAGCAATAGTACCTCTTTAAATTTGTAAATCTAATACAGTTGATCTAGTTAAAAAATACTGCCACAAGGCATAGTAAAAAAGAAAAAAATTAACAACTGCTTGAAAACAATTGATTATAGTTTGCTCTGCATTATAGTAACGAGTTTTACTTTTAGGTAATAATCGAAAGACTTTTTAGTTTCTTTGGCTGAAGGAAAGGCTAGTTTCGATTGTGATATGTTTTATGGTCCCGATATGCCTTCTATATAGCACCTGCACAACAATGTCTTCTGAATTCTAATAACCTTCATTGATTTCTGGTCAGTGGTGATCTCTTAATATTGGAGCTTCCCATAGTGATAGATGAGACCCTGAACCTGTGCACCTGACTCAATAGTGATCTATAAATTAATAATGAGCTTGTAATAAAATAGCCTAAGGTTCCTGCTTTTGGGGGAGCCAAAGACCCCAGGGGTCATTAAGCAACAAAAGATCAAACTGGGCTCACCAGTGAAAATACAATTAATTATGTATACACTCCAGTATTTGACATTGGTATCATTTCAATAAGGAGATCCATTGTTTGCTGCATTGCTGTCCTGATTTTTGCTCTTGAGAATCTCAGTTCTCTCGGGCCAAGTGAAGATGCATAGTGAGTAATGAATGGTGGTCTATCACTGTCAAAACTTATGCACATACCGATGTAAAGAAAGTGATGCTGGCTGTTGCAGTTATATTATAAAGCAGTTGGGTGACATAGAGATAGTGCGTGGCTGCAGAATGGAAGTCAAGACACGTAGAAAAGCAGTCATTGCTTCCTCATTCCAGTCTGATAAAGACAAACCACATTATTTAGAACATTGGAAAAATTTCAAGGGACTTCTCCACAAAACACCAATGTAAAAATTTCAGGTACACCCTCAAGAAATGGCTCTCATTCTTGTGTTTTGGTTACTTTTCTATCATCTAAAATTATTTCGGAGCTCAATGGCAATGATGAGTTTGATTGTGAACAGTTTGAGTCATTTATCACAGATGGTAAATTTCATATTGTGAGAGTAAAGAGCAGCTTCTTAGGGTGGCTTGCTTATTCCATTTAACTGCTCAAAGGACAGAGTAAACCCAGCTCTTTTTTGTGAATCTGGGAGTGCGTGAAATAAAAATCTTTACTTTTGTATGTTCTGCAATTTTCAAGTCTTTTTTAACAGTCAAAAGAACTGCCTTTTGAATGCTGTGGATTTGGTGGGCTGCTGCTCAACAATGAGTAAATTTCATTAAGCTGAGCCAAAGCTAATTTTGAAGCAGTTCTAAGACGTTTCCTATTAAGTAGAGAGGATTTGATTCCCTATCCTTCCTTTCATGCTTGAGGAATCTCAGACTCCTTGACAAAGCGATGGCTGCAATACTGGCTGCAAGGAAAGGAAGCCTTGTTCAAGTGGTTACCAGTGTCCCTCTTTCAGTTGCCAAAATTGCTATTTTTCCCTTACAGAATTCATCATTCAGAACTATTAAGGATTTTTCCTCTCTTTGTTAGAAGAATAGGTCATAGATCTGTGAAGAGGTGTGTCCCCAATCACCCTGAGACCCAGATTGCTTACTGTTCCAAGAGATAGAGAATAAACATGAATAATATTTAGTTTGAATGCACATGTAATGACTCATAATTTTCTGGACCACACAGAATCTTTGTGCAACTTTGGATGCAATCTCTTTTAGTAGCAGTTCCAAAAAAATGTCAATGAAGTCTGAAGGCATTTGGCAATAAAAGTAGCCTATTTAACTCTGCAGTTTGACCTATAACCAAAAGGCCAATATTCCATAAACACATATATATTAATCAGAATACCCTCTAGTTATATTTTCTCTTTTTCCATTTTGTTTATTCTCTTTTCAAATATTAGAAATTTCAGTTTCTCCTCCCTCCCCTGATGCCTAGTCAGTCTCTCCCTTCACCTCCTCTTTCCTGCATATCCACCCTCTTCCACATCTCAAAAAAGAGCAGGTTTCTCAGGGACTTGAACCAAATATGGCATAACAAGCTACAATAAGACCAGGCACATATTCTCACATCAAGTCCAGACAAGGCAACCCAGTAGGAGGAAAAAGCCCAAAAGCAGACAAAAGAGCCAGAGACCGCCCCTGTTCCCACAGTTAAGAATTCCACAAGAATGCCAACCTATACATATATGCAGAGGATCTGAGTCAGACCCCTATAGGCTCCCTGATCTTTGTGAGCCCACTTGAGTCTCTCTCAATTTATTCTGTGGACTATGTTTCTGTGGTGTCCCTGACCCCTCTGGCTCCTCTGTTCCTCCCTCCCTCCCCCCTCTTTCTTCCTCCTCCTCCTCCCCTCCTCCTCCTCCTCCTCCTCCTCCTCCTCCTCCTCCTCCTCCTCCTCCTCCTCCTCCTCCTCCGGGCTCCTTGAGTGTTGCTTAATATTTGGCTGTGGGACACTATGTCTGTTCCCATCTCATGCATGAAGTTTCTCTGGTGACTCACACGACTGTTATTAGAGGTTCTGATCCCAGAACACTCTGCAGGAAGGACAAACTGTAGGTCGAGGGTTTTGTGGATGGGTTGGTTTCCAAATCCCTCCACTTGAGACCTTACCTGGTTACAGAGGAGGGCAGGTTCAGGCTACATGCCCCCCATTAATAGGACTCTTTGCTAGTGTTACCCTCATATTTCCTTGGCATTTCCATTGCACTAGACTTCTGCCTCACCCCTAAAAGTCTCCCCAATTCCAATTGTCTCTTCCAGTATTCTCTCCCTCCATTCCCCTCATCTGAGCTCTCCTGTTTCCCCCTCACCTCCCATACCTGATCCCCTCCACCAGCGATATCTATTCTATTTCCTCTTCCCATAGAGATCCTTGTGTTCTCCTTTAAATCCTCCTTGTCACTTAGCCTCTTTGGGTCCGTGGATTGTAGCATGATTATCCTTTACAGCTAATATCCACTTATAAGTGAGTACGTACCACATTGTCTTTCTGGGTCTGGATTACCTCATTCAGAGTTGATTTTTTTTTCTAGTTCCATTGATCTGCCAGCAAATTTCATCGTTTAAAACAGTTGAGTAACACATCATTGTGTAAATGTACCCCCTTTTAAAAATACATTTTTCAGTTGAGGGACAGCTAAGTTGTTTCCAGTTTCTGGATATTATGAATAAAGCTTCTATGAACATAATTGAACAAGTCCTTGTGGTGGGATGCAATGTCCTTTGAATATATGCCAGGAATGGTATAGCTGGGTCTTGAGGTAGAACTATTCAGAATTTTCTGAGAAACCACCAAATTGATTTCCAAAGTGGCTGTACATGCTTTCACTTTCACCAGCAATGGAGTGTTCCCCTTGCTCTACATCCTCGCCAGCATGAGCTAGCTACCACTTTGAGTTTTTGATCTTAGCCATTCTGACAGGTTTAAGATGGAAGTTCAGAATTGTTTTGATTTGCATTTCCTGGATGACTAAGGATGTTGAACATTTAAGTCTTTCTCAGCCATTTGGCTTTGCTCTCTTGAAAATCTTCTATTTAGTTCTGTACCCCATTTTTCAGTTGGATTATTTAGTTTGCTGCTGTGAAGTTTCATGAATTCCTTATATATTTTGGATAATTGTCCTCTTTTAGATACAGAATTGGTGAAGATCTTCCCATTCTCTGGGATGCTATGTCCTTTTGACAGTGTCTTTTTCCTTACAGAAGCTTTTCAGTTTCATCTGGTCCCATTATTTCATTGTTGATAATAGTGCCTGATCTATGGGTGTTCTGTTCAGGAAGTTGTCTACTGTGCCAATGCATTCAAGGTTATTTCCAATTTTCTCATCTATTAGATTTAATATATCTGGCTTTACATTGAGGACTTTGATCTACTTGGACTCGAATTTTGTTCAGAGTGATAAGTATGAAACTATTTGTCTTCTCTTACAAATTGCCATCCAGTTAGACCAACCCTATTTGTTGAAGATGCTTTCTTTTATCCATTGTATATTTTTGGCTTCTTTATAAAAAATCAGGTGTTCATAGGTGTGTGTATTTATGTCCTGGTCTTTGATTTGATTTGATCAACATATCTGTTTTTATGCCAACACCATGTGCTTTTTATTACTATTTATCTGTTGTACAGCTTGAAATTAGACATGGTGATACCTCCAGATGTTCTCTTATTGTATAAAATTGTTTTTAGCTTTCCTGGGATTTTTGTTTTTCCATAAGAAGTTGAGTATTGTTCCTTCAAGGTCTGAAAATAATTGTGTTGGAAGTTTGACGGAGATTGCATTTAATCTGTACATTGCTTTTGGAAGAGTGGTCATTTTTACTATTTTAACTCTATAGATACATGATCATGGGAGATCTTTTCATCTTCTGGTATCTTCTTCAATTTCCTTCATCAAAGAATTGAAGTTTTTAATCATACAGGTCTTCTACCCGTTAGAGTTATTCTAAAGTATTTTATATTATTTGTGGCTATTGTGAAGGGTGTTGTTTCTCTGATTTCTTTCTCAGCCCCTTTATGTCATTGTATAATCTTGTATCCCGCCACTTCACTGAAGGTGTTTATTAGCTGGTAAGACTTCCCTGGTAGAATTTTTGAGACACTTATGTATAATATCATCTCTCCAGTTTCTTTGTGAAGGCACTTAGAGCTATGAACTTTCCTCTTACCAGTTTTCATTGTGTCCCACAAGTTTGGATACATTATGCATTCGTTTTCATTGAATTTGAGAAAGGCTTTAATTTTTTGTTTTGTTTCTGCATAGACCCAGTAGTCATTCAGTAGAGAGTTGCTCAGTTTCCATGAGTGTGTAGGCTTTCTGTTATTTCCATTCTTGTTGAAATACAGCTTTAACCCATGGTGGTCTGACATGATACAGGAGGTCATTTCAATTCTCTTGTATCTCTTGAGACTTGCTTTGTGACCACATATGTGGTCAATTTTGAAGAATGTTCTGTGAAATGCTAAGAAGAGTGTATTTTGTTTGTTTGAGTGAGTGAGTGAATTGTTCTTTAATATCTGTTAGGTCCATTTGAGTTACATCTGTTAGCTCCATTATTTCTCTCTTCAGTTTTTGTCTAGATGACCCATCCATTGATGAGAATGGGATATTGAAATTGCCCACTATCAAATGTGAGGGCCGATGTGTGATTTAAGCTTTAGTAATGTTTCATTTATGAATTTGGGTGCTGTTGTATTGGGGCATAGATGTTAAACGTCATCTTTGTGGGGTAGGAGGCTTCAACTGGTTTTCAGGGAGCTGGCCAGACCTCTGATGGGGTAGAAAGCTTCCACTAGAGGTAGGATATGGTGAGGATGAGAGAAGTGATTGGGGTTATGCTGAGCAGGTGGTGGTTGGATGAGGAGGCCGTCTTACCTTGGGTACAGGATGCTGGTCTGGCCTTTGGTGGGATAGGAGTCTTCTGTCAGAGGTGTGGGCTTAGAGATGGTCTCTGGTTATGTTTTGAAGTCATATATGTGTTTAGATAAATGACTATATCAGAGCACCACTCTCCAAAAAAATTAAAATAAAAAAGTCTAAATAGCCTCAGAGTAGAAGAAATTAAATCCTCCCAGCTTACTGTCCTGTGATTATTGGGGAAGATGAGATGATAGATGCACGTGTTGTAGATGAACCAGATTATGACCCCACATTATCTCTGTACTCATCACTGATTTAGTCATTACCAGGAAAGCATCCCTGAGGGTGAATTGGGCTCAGAAGCAGCTATTAACTTACTCACCATTCCAAGTCTGGTTCTTAGGTTTTTTATTATGGTACATGGGAATAGGATAGTGCAAATGACCTGACACTCATTTGAAAATGAGAGTATATGTATTCAGTCTTTTCCCTCCTCCTTATGTGGGTTTAAGGGGACTCAATTCATCAGCACTTACTCAAAGTACTTTGTCCTCTGAGCCATCTTCAAATGTGAGTTTTTTCCCCCATTATCCTTGTAACGTGTTCTTTCCTAGGAAGGTATATCGCACAAATTGAGAGATATGATTATCACTTTTTAAAGAGGTCTTTTGTCAGTTCTCATATGATCAACAAATTATACTTTGCCCAAATTCTTCCAGTACCTTATTCTATTTCCCCACAGGCCATATCTTCTAAGATGTTATGGAATCTTGTTATTTGTTGTTTCTGTAGTCTTTTCTGTTACCCCTTTTTCCTGATATGGGAAGCACACTGAAAGGAGAAGTTTAGTCTTTCTATTTCCCTTATGTGTCCTGAGTGTCTAGACTGTACCTTGTGCATAGCAGGTACTTAATAAATATTTATCTTTTAAAATTTAAAAATGACATTTATTTATTTTTGTGCATATCTATGTGCTTGCTACACTGTGCATCTGAAAGTCAGAGGACAACTTACTAATGTCAGTCCTCTCCTTCCACCATGTGAATCCCAGGGATTGAAATCAAGTTGTTAAGATTGGTGGTAAGTGCCGTTACTTGCTGAGCCATCTGGCAGGCCTTGATAAATACTTCTGGATCGACTTTATGATTGAGGCGTCTTCTGTCTTCTACTGTTCCCATTTGTCTATGTCCTTGCTCTCAACTGCACTGTGAATTTGGATGGTTTTCTACATTTTCACATCTGAAGTGCCATGCCAATCCTTGCACTTGCAGAACTTCATAAGTTGTTCTTTTAACGAGTAACTTAATGAATAGGAATAAACTAAAGCTATTGGGGTGGGGAAATTTTATTTTTAGGAAAACTGTTTTCTCACCAGGTATGGTACCATGGGTAGCATTTGGGAAATGGAGGCAAGAGTATCCACCAGCTCAAAGCCAACCTGTTTCAGGTAACCAAGAAAGATTTGCCTAGCATGCACAAGTCCTGAGTTTTATTTGAGTCACTACCTCCTACAAACACAAAGTGTTTTCTCTAGTATTTAAATTCTCAAGGTCAAATCCCCTGAAGGAGCTGAAGGAGATTGCAACCCCATAGGAAAACAACACTATCCTCAGAGCTTTCAGGGACTAAACCACAAACCAAAGAGTACACATGGAGGGACCCATGGCTCCAGCTACATGTAGCAGAGGATGGCCTTGTCGGGCATCAGTGGGAGGGGAGGTGCTTCGTCCTGTGGAGGCTCGATGCCCCAGCGAAGAGGGATTCTGGAGGGGTGAGCAGGGAGTAGGTGGGTGGGTGGGAGAGCACACTCTTAGAGGCAAAAGGGAGGGAGGATGGGAAGGGGGGTTGTAGAGGGGGAAAACGGAAAGTGAGACATTTGAAATGTAAATAAATAAAATAGGCAATTTAAAAAGAATACATGAATGAATATATTATACAAAGTATGATCATTGACATCTATTTATAACTATAACTTTATTAATGTTATACTTATATAGACAAGGTTATATATATTAACATATATCTATATATAATGTATAGGTATACATACATATATGTATGTATGTATGTATGTAGATACCCTAGTTAAAGACTTGTTTGACTTGACCTAGTTGATATTGCATCCTTGCCAGAGAGATATTTGCCATGACAAATTCTTAATCTCTTTAATTCTTGATATTAAACATAGTTCATTTAGTAAATGAACATAGAAATAAGACATAGATCATTTTCTTACTCAAGTAAAATGCTTAGCAGGATCAAATTATATAATACAAAATTTTTACAAATTAACCCTTTCATTGCTATTAATCAAAGCCTTGAAAGGTATTGCTGGGAACACATTGTCTTCACTTTTGGAAGACAGTTCACAAGAAGGTATAACAGTGTATTAACATTTTAAAATCTAGTAGCAAAATAGTTAAGTTTGCTATGTTTTCCAATTTAAAGAATTTTCTTGAAAATTTCCATTTTCACCTTTCACTCCTTTGATTTTTTTTTTGATCAGAAAAATATTCTTTTCATTTTCTTAAAGAATGCAGGCTTCCATTTTGATTCCTTACTAGAGCAGAATAGGCATTATACACAGTAATATAGAGGAAATCTTTTCAATGAAGCAATATTAATGACAATGATATCTTGGTGAAAACTATTGTTACTGCGCAAGGTTTCATTTATGTCAGGAGTCAGGAATGAAAAATAAGATATAGGAAATGCAGATTGGTTATCTAAGGTACCTTGTAGTCTCCATCTAAACTAGTCTTTAATTAACCTTACATTTTTGATTCAGGAAGTACATATTTGAACGATAATTCAGAAAGGAAACTGGTAAGGATTTCTGGCACAAATTCAAGGTTGTAGGATTAACTTCTTCATGTAGACTATAGGAAGCTATGAGGCAGTATGTGGAGCCAGGGTAAAGCAGAAAGCTGAGGACAGAAAACATTTATACATTTTCTAGCTAAACTTTACTGAATGCCAACAACACAGCTGATGATGTATAAGTCAATTAAATAAGCCCCTGTTGTAATTCAGCTTAAATTTTGAAGGAGAGAGATGAACAATGTACAGAAGGTAAGGCCCTTGGGAAGGACAGCAGCCAGGAAGTTGTCCTTATAATAATTGATTTTGAAGGCCTTTTTATAGATATAAGAATTGAGCAGAGACCTGGAGAATCTTAGAGAGCAAAATCCTCTCCTGGGGGTTGTGATCCTGGGGATGAGAACTCAAGGAAGGAAGGATTTTAAGTATGAAGGTGAGGTAAGTTTACATACTGCCTGTGACAAACCAACAGGATTAGAGAGTGGCTAAAACAGGCTGAATTAGGGGAGACTGAGAGAATTCAGTCACAGCAGGGATAGCTTTGAAATATCACAGGGACTTTGGATTTCCTCTGTGAGGTGGGAGCCATTGAAGAGCTTTGAATAAAGCTTCTAAGTAGGCTGGCTGGAGGGTCCAAGGGGAATGCATGTTAGAAAGCATACCAGAGGAAGAAACAGCAATGATGCATAAGATTATGGTGGCTTGGGTCAGTGCAGTTTCTCCATTCTCTACTATCAGATCTGTCTATTCATTTTAAACACATGAAGTGTATACCAGAGGCTGGGAGAATGGCTCAGTCCATAAAACAACTTGCTGGGCAAGCATAAGAACTTGAATTCCCAGAAATGAAATAAATATGGCATAGAAGCATGCATCTGTGATTCCAGTGCTCAAACAGGGACACAAGAAGCAGAGACAGAAGAAATCTCTCCAAGTTTGCAGTCCACATAACCTTACAAATGGAGCAGCAAATCACCAAAAAGAGACCCCCATCTCAAAGTGAAAAATGAAAACTGACACACAGGGTTGTCCTCTGACCTTCAAATATGGTGCACTGTATACACACACACACACACACACACACACACACACACACACACACACACACACACACACACACAAGTACATTCTGCTGCTGGTGGTGATTTTTTCTTAAATCTTCCAGGAAGTGTTCAAAAGCTACTATTTTTAATATTCTTTCAAAGTTATTACCAAAATAATACATTCACAAACACCATTGATGTATGTCATAAAATCAAAATTCAAATAAGCACACATGTCACTTTTATTGAGCTAAATTTAAAAATATCATTACCTATGTCAAGTCAATAGCATTATTTCACATTGCCTGGTTTATATTTAAAATTATAATGGCCTGAGCAATGCATAGTGGTGAACACCAGTAACCTACATAATTTGAAAGCTGAGGAAGAGCAATAGTTCAATGCCAGCCTGAAATATCTTGCCAGACCCATGTCTAAAAAACTCTATTATAATAGCAGCTAGAAGTCCTTGAAAAGTGCTAGATACTTCTGCGTTTCAGGTTGCTTGTATAGAAATCATTTTCATGGATTTCTTTTTTTAAAAAATGAACAGACAAATATTGTGGCTCTATTATTGTGTCTGCTTGTAAAAGGAAGACATTGCTCTAAATATAGAATGACCCACAAACTGGCAGCTATGCTGACATTAGTGGGCACTCACATTTATGGTTAACTGCTCATATCTTATACATTATGATCCATTGTAAGGAGAATTCTCCATTTCCTCATAGTGCCACATTTTCTTTTAAGAAATGGCCCTGCTATGCAGAACAGGTATGTAGAAACTATATTAAAAGTTTCAGGAGCAGGTATGATGTCAAGGATACAAATGACAGAGGAATAAAGACGAATAAAACATGACCACATAGATGTTTTGATACATCATTTTCTTTCCAACAGGCAGCTATTTTTTGGCAGATGTTTAAGACTAAATGATCCCTGTTTATATGTGCCTATTTAGATAGCTACAAGGTGTTTTGACACCCTAGATGAATTTTCACAGAGAGCTTGCAAAGTTTACCAGACATTTTGAACCTGTTTCCTATGTTTGTTTAATATAGAGATTGAACTGAGCTTCTTTTAAAAAATATTATTTTATGTGTATGAGTGTTTTGCCTGCATGTATGTCTGTGTACCACATGTGTACCTGGTGTCTGTAGTGGCTGGAAGAAGGTCTAGCGTTAGAGATGGTTGTGAGCCACCAGGTGGATGCAGGGAAACAAACCTGGGACCTCTGTAGGAGCAATTAGTGCTTTTTATTTTATTTTATTTTTGATACTTTATTTACATTTCCAATGTTTCCCCTTTTCTGGGTCTCCTCTTTGGAAGCCCCCTATCCCCTCCCCATCCCTACCTCTATGGGGGAATTCCACCTCCCTCCCACCCGCCCACCCATCCCCATATTCCTGCCTTGACCTTCCCCTTTACTGGGGCCTCTAACACCCTCAGGCCCAAGGGCCTCTCCTCTCTCCCTGATGGCCATCGAGGTCGTCCTCTGCCTCATATGTGGTCCGAACCATGGGTCCATAGATGTGTATTCTTTGGTTGGTGGTCCAAACTCCAGGACAACCAGGGTGGGGGTCAGGCCTGTTGACACTGTTGCTCCCTCCATGGGGCTGCAAACTCCCTCAGCTCCTTCAGTCCTTTCTCCAACTCCTCCATCTGGGACCTCACTCTCAGTCCAGCGGTTACTGTTAAGTGAAACTTGGGCATTCTGAACTTTTGGGCAATTAGTGCTTTTAACTGCTATGTGTCCCTCTAGTTCTTCTGAGCTAGCTTTCTTAAGTATTAATTTAAATATTCCATTTTAAATGGAAATCAGGAATCATACCTGAAAAATATGAGTACAACTTTTAAGATATTTAATTAGTTGATTTATTTTTAAATATATTTTAAATTAAAATATAATCGGATCACTCTCCCATCACTCTCCTTCCTCCAACACTTCCTATGTTTTCCCACTCCCTCTCAAATCGATGGCCTCTTTTTCTTGTTACTATTGCTACACACACACACACACACACACACACACACACACACACACACACATACAGAGTCAAATTTTGTCCTTTGTATGTATATGCTTTCAGTGGTAACCACTCACAATGTATAACCAATTATGGGGTTCGTCCATTGAAGAAACCAATTCTCCATCTTTCACCAGTCATAAGTTACCTGTAATTCTTTGTGAAATTCAACCCCCCAACACACACACACACACACACACACACACACACACACACACACACACACACACACACACACACACCCTTCCCTGCTCCAACCTTTGATATTAGCATAGCTATTGAAATTGTGTTTGTTCAAGTCTTATTTTAGCAGCCATTTTAGAACTACTCAGTGTTCAAGTAGTGGCCAATATGAAGACTTGTGTTTATCCATCTTATGACTAGATTCAAATCTACAAATATACTGGTAATATGACATAGAAGAGAGCATGGTGGCATAACCTGGAACTGTAATAAGAGGCAAGTCAGTTGGAAACTTTGTTACTTTTTTTCCACAACTCAGTCCTGTGATGTCAAATTAACTACATTGGAATCTGAAAAATGATGATCTGCTTCTGTTCCTAAGAAGGAAACAAGCCATTACAGGGTTTAATGGACACATGGCATTATCTGACATAGAAGTCGTTTAATTGACAATAAAATGTTTATTACATCCTTACCATGCACTAATAATTTTAGTATGGTAGAAATACTTTGGATTCTGATTTGTAGATACAGAAAGAAAAAGTCATATATGTTAAGGGCATTTCTCTCCTTGCATCATTCACCATATCCTGTTACTGTCAAGAAATAAATGTGCATTTTTATCATGTTATGTTTGGCTTTTGGATGGATTAACAAATATTTCAAAGCACCATAGTTTTACTTTTTAGATTATGTGTTGTAATAGGTTGATTTGAACAACATAGACTTTCTTCTTTAAAAAATTATCTGTCACACAAAAAAGTGTAAACAGAGTGAGTTGCAAGATTGGTTAGTGCCTTGGTATAATAATGTCATTGAGAATGCTCATACGTTTCCACTTTTTTTTTTTTTTTGTTATCCTCAGTAAATCAGCTTATACTAGCAATCGGCTAGAAGATGACTGTCTAGCTTCATACAATATTGCCTCACTAACTACATCTGAGAGCAAGAAGTAGAGTCCCCGCCCCTACCTGTTCTGCACAGGTACTCCAGCTTGTAATTTTAATACGCTATCAAAACTTCTCCTAGAAGCCTACTAACAGATTTTCCATTTTATCTCATTGGTCAAAATTAATTCCTATGCCAATCCTTAAACTAATTGCTGGTAAAGTCAACAGTTCCCAAATTAGTCATTCACTAATAACATAGAAATGTTAATGACTTTGATAAGCTCCACTCCCAGGTTATACTGTACCATAAGATAGTCTAGTGAGCATTGATTGGAATAAAGAGATAATTTAAAAACGCTTTAAAAATGACCTTCCTCAACCCTCTAACTTTATAAATGGGTAAACTGAGTCTCAAACTAATTAACTGATTTTTATGAGTTTATATAGCTGATAAATGCAGAGATAAAACTGAAAGTGGTTTTTTTTTTTTTTTTGTGAGAACCATTTCAGTGTGAATCTACACTGTAAGTCAATTGACTATTGAATACAATATGATGGTAGATATTTCTTACTTGGGTATGTACATTCACATGACTAAGACAAAAGGATCTGGGAAGATGGCTCAGTGTGTAAGAGCACTTAGTTATGCAAACATAAGGGCCTGAGTTCCAAGTCCCAGCATCCAGGAAAAAGCTGCAAGTGCATGTAACTCCAGCATGGAGCAGGAGGTAGAGGCACAGATCCTGCAACCTCAATGGCCAGACAGCTTAGCAGAAACAGGGAGCTTCACATCAGTGCGACTCTTATTCCTGCACAAACATCATGACCAAGAAACAAATTGGGGAGAAAATGGTTTATTTGGCTTACACTTCCAATTGTTGTTCATCATGAAAGAAGTCAGGACTGGAACTCAAGCAGGTCAAGGAGCAGGAGGTGATGCAGAGGCCATGGAGGAATGCTGCTTACTGGCTTGCTTGCTTCTCCTGGCTTGCTCAGCTGGCTTTCTTATAGAGCCCAAGACTACCAGGCCACAGATGGCACCACCCACAAGGGGCCCTCCCACCTTGATCACTAATTGAGAGAATGCCTTACCGCTGGATCTCATAGAGGCATTTTCTCAACTGAAACTCCTTTCTCTGTGATAACTCCAGCTTGTGTCAAGTTGACACACAAAACTAGCCAGTACACCTTTATATAATTTTTATTTTAGAAATTGTGGGCTCTTTGAGGAAAAGGGGCATCTTACTGTGTTTCGAATGGTGCTTAATACAATGTGATATATACATATAGATGTATACATAAATGCATATGTACATTTATACACACATAAATTTCATTTTGTAGGAGTAATACTGGGGAAATTGCACATACTTTATAGAATGTATTCTAGACAAATATAAATGCAAATATCTAGATGTGGGGATGGTAAATAAAAATATGGGGCACTAGAAGACAGATTTGTAGATGAACATTTGCCAACATTTAAATGAATTCCTGTTGTATACCTACTTCTGAAGGATTGCCCTTTCAACTGAAGTGTGTGGGTGACCTAGGAAAATGTCAGAGAAATCTTAACTCAGCATGTAAACATTGCATCATATGTGTATCTTACCCAATAACACTATGTCAGGGACATAGTGAATGATGTCACCTCAAGTACTGATCTATTATTTTATCTTCCAATTAAAAATTATCCAAGTTAATGTTAACCAAATACGGTGGGTTTCCCTATCAGTGAAGGTAAAGACAAGACAAGCACAGCTAAGAAGTAAAAGAATGGAGAAAGTTATTTACCTGCAACAGGTAAGGAGGGCATGAGAGATAATGTGATATCATTCCTGAACAAAGAAAGAATAGATTTTATTGGAGGGACACAGTAAATACTCATGTAGGAAAGAATTTTGTAGGTGGTCACATTCCTGAGGCTTGCAATTAAGGAATACATTCTTGAGCAAATTCCATTTGAAATTATAGTTAAAAGAAGGGAGGGAAGAAGTCCCACACATTTTGGAGCATATGTAACTTAAAATCAAGGCACTAAATTTATGTAGCAGACAAGAACTGTTTCTGGAAGTGTTCATTTTCCGTGGTAAAGATGGCAAGCAGAAACACTTCTAGGCTTGTCCAACTTTGCCTACATACAAAAAGATGAAAGGGTACTTTGATGTTGCATTAATATAGGAGCTTGTCCCCCAAGGTGCCTACCTGGCTTAGTGGCTGACAAATTCACAAAAAGAAAATTTAAAAAGATGCTGTCATCTTATTTCATTAATGAAATTTGGGACATCCTCACATTATTGTTCTGTAGAATGACCTGTGGAGCTAGGTATGGTGGCACAACCCTGTAATCCTGGCACTCAGAAGCCAGGAGGCTCATTTCAAGGTCATCCTCAGCTATGTACAAAGTTTGAAACTAGGCTGGGCTACCTGAAACCTTCTCTCAATCAGTAAACAAACAAACAAACAAACAAACAAATAAAAATCCTCTATGAATAAGTAAATGAGTTATATGCTACTTTCCAAACATTTTTTCAAAGAATTACAATTTATGTTATTTTAGAGCAGTGGTTCTCAACTTTCCTAATGCTGCAAACCTTTAATACAGTTCCTCACGTTGCAGTGACCCCCAACCTTAAAACTATTTTGTTATTACTTCATAACTGTAATTTTGCTACTTTTATGAGTCATAATGCAAATATCAGATATGCAGGATATCTGATATGTGACCCACAGTGGGGTCATGACCCACAGGTTGAGAAGTACTACTGTTTTAAAGGTTTGTGAAGATGTTGACATTTGTTAAGAAATATTCACTTATTTACCAAATTTAATTGACAAAAAATAATACTTTTCCCCTCCCATAACTTTTTTAGAAGAAAGAATGAAACACTTTTTTGGTAACTCACAAATATGCACTTCTCTAAAAATTTTTCTCCTCAACTTTAAAACTTCTGTTTTGAGTAGAAACTGGGTTAAAAATGCATTGCCCCTAAATTTTTCGCAATGTCCGGAAATGGAGAAAGAGGGGATCGTGCATTTCTTTAAGTATATGTTTAAATTCCTCTCTGTTAAATTTTCTTTCCTTTTCTATTAGCAATGTTGTGTTATATAGTTAAATATTCCCTGGGATTATATCAGACCCTTATACACACTGGCCTCTTGAAGTCAGTCAAAAAGCTGGAAGTAATTTTCTGTGACCCTGACCACTCAGCCCATCCCAGCTTGTTCTTATTACAAGGACCACTGAGCATATTTGAACTCTGCCAGCAAACAATTGTAGAACCATCATAATTTGGAGCAGGAAAGGATGAGACTGTCTGATACAGAATAGAAGCTTGTCTTAGCTTGACATGCACACACCCTCCCTAGCAGATCCTGAAGCAAAACTTTCTCGGAGGAATATTGCAGGCAAAGTGCTCTTACAGAAGAGCAACCTTATGGTTGAGGCTTGAGTATTAAATCAAACACAACTGGAAAGGCAGGTAAAGAGCAATATCAAGTTGCATGCCCCACTCCACTCCCCAGTAGCTAAGGTTCATCTCAGGGAGTGTTCCGGGGAACTTAGAAAAATGAGTCTCTAAATTTCCCTCTTGTGAGAGATAACAAGGTCCCATTCCTTGACAGTAATAGCTCCATGAGAATCAACTCCATATGTTTTGGCGTTGTGAATCCAGGACTGCATCAGGATGGGATTCCTATTTCTACCTGAAAAGCCTGAAATGGAGAAGTCCATGTATACATAGAGGCAAAGCATCCAAGTTGAACCGAAGGAAATATACTGAAACCCAAGGAGAAAATGGTTACTGTGGCAGTCACTAGCAGAAAAGGTCTTTGATGTTGTCCTTAGCATTCAATTTGGTGCTCAAAAACCTAGTTATCAGGTTTTAATGGTTTATCAGAGTAAAGTTCAAATACTGCCTCGGTGAGGAGTTCAGTAGGTTATCTTAGACCACAAAGGTTTTTGGTGGTAAAGAGAATGAAAGCCAGCAATTCTGATTGATTCCTTGTTATTTTGGAACTTCAGGCCATTGTACTGCCTCTGTCAAGGGTATATACACTTGCTGTGGTACCAAATCATGAAAGTAAGCTGCTGTGTTGTTGTACCACAGAGTCTGGGCAGAACTTGAGATATTTCAAGCTTGTGTAGTAGCAATGACAGGAAGCAAATGCATGAGAAAAGAAGATTGATAATGAAAGGAATGACTGTGACAAGAAGCCAAGAGAGGCTTAAATGAAATGGGGCTTTTGATGCCTGGCTTAAGACTCTCCATAACCTAGGCTTCTTTCACTTTCTCAGTTTGAAAGGATACAGTTTTGTGTCATGCTTGGAAGTTGGGCTGAGTAACTGTCATCATGCAGACTTCAGAGCCTGTTCTTTCTCTACAAATATTTGAGGTAATAATGGAGGAATGCTAAAGAATGGATCAAATTTAATGGGCCTTTGTGGCCACACTGAAGGCCACTCTATGTAGGGGTTTGTGTTGCCTCCATTGCCCCCATTTTTCCTATGTAGGGGAAAATAGGGAAATGATTAAGTAAAAGGAGAAAGGATGGTCTCTTGAAAGTTAAGTATCACATTTCTGGAATTTTTCTTAGGAACGGGTTCATTTTGTCAACATTCCTTTCTCAGTGCACTTAAAGGGCACTATTTATTCATGAGGGAGTTGACACAGAGCCTCACTTTGTAGCCCAGAATGAACTCAAACTCATGGCAAACTTCTTGCTTCAGCCTCCTAAGTATTGTGACCACATAAGTCAGCCACCCTATCCAGAAACATTTTAACGAACTAGCAGTAAGATGCCCAGTGCAGAACAAACAAGGTTTTTGCACAAGAGAACCCTCTCTATCTTTTCCCTGATCCCTGAATTTTAGTCACCTATATTATTC
The DNA here is from genome assembly GCA_028551405.1 of Uromys caudimaculatus. Taxonomy (NCBI): domain Eukaryota; kingdom Metazoa; phylum Chordata; class Mammalia; order Rodentia; family Muridae; genus Uromys; species Uromys caudimaculatus. The sequence goes on along the minus strand of CM052722.1, from coordinate 16,238,520 downwards.
TTTCCATTTTTGTTTTACAAAAAGGAATTTTTTTGATTTGGAAGGAATTCTATGACTTAATAGAAAGCAGTGTGGGGAGTATCAAACGTTCTCAGATGTCATTGTCCTGCCATGTGAATAGTTCCCATGACCTACCCATTTGCCAAGATTGAGGCATAGCGCTGCTGGTATATTATTCTTGATTCCTTGTACTTCCAAGTAACTATCGTCTCTTTTTCTGACACTAAAAAGAGCCCGGGTCACCCAAATACTAATATTTCTCTGAACTAGGATACTTCTTTCTTTATGAATGAGCACTTACTCAACACTGAACTACCAACCCTCATTGATCCAATTGACATGGCCCTATCAGAATTCCATCAGTTCTGGTAGCCCTGAGATGGTTTATTACTAAAACTAAATTCAGCTGAACTCTATTGAAGTCAGTTTTAAAACACGTATTTGTGTGTCTACAAACTTACCTTCCTGCAGTCTGAAACCCCAGAGTCTTCTCTAAAGATGTAGGATATCTGGGTTTGAACTAAAAATTCTAGCTTCATGTTTATGCATGTCATCAGAAACAGGGTAGAAGGTCGGAGTACTCTTTTGAACAGCACAACTGACACAGATGAGATGATAAAATTCTAAGCATGGTAGACAAAATGTCTCAATGGAAATACTATCAGTAGGAATGTTACGGGAAATTTCAAAAAGGAAGGTATATGTAGCATGTTCCTGCGCTATGCCTTGGTTCTCTCATCCCTGGCGGGCTGGCCAGCCATGTACTGGTGGGCAATGGCCGACCTGCTTTCCTCTCGTGGAGCTCTCACTCAGAGCTCCACGATCTTTCCACTCAGCTCGCTAGGTTGCCAGTGGCAGGTCACTACCATGCCAGCCCCAAGCTTCAATACCCCCATGGCCTCTGTGGTGTACATTAGGCAAACCCACACTTTGCTGCTGTACCTTTCTCTCTGGAACCCAGATGAGCCGCAGTGTGAAGGAAAACAACACAAACTTAGCTCAGAAACAATGGTAACTCAATCTCTGGGCCCAACAACTAAAACCTAATCTTGTAAGCCTTTTCAAAATCTGATTCCTCTGGTGGTGAATCCTTGCGGATCTGCCATACTAGGAGACTCTAGTAGCTACGTCCTACCTACATGCTGTCGTCATTCAAAAAGACCCTCTCTCTCTCTCTCTCTCTCTCTCTCTCTCTCTCTCTCTCTCTCTCTCTCCTGCTCCTTCTCTTCCTCTCTCTGACCTAGATGCCCCCCCTACACGCCCAGTGATTGGCTCCTTTATTCATTAGGGGGTTGGTTCACAAGAAGTCACAGGTGTAACTCACTCCGTGTCTGAAGCCTTTCCCAGGAGGGCAGAATTAGCAGAATACCAACAGCCCCAGGGCTATCCACAACATAGGAATGTGTGGTTCTCTGTCCTAAACAGACATTCTCCAGCTGGGAGAATTGTACCAACAAAAAATACACCCAAGTCCTGCTAATGGACAGACCTCTGAACACGGCCTTCCAAGGGTTTAAAATATTTAGATTTCTTGAATGTTCTCAGGTCTTAAAAATGAAAATTCCAGGTGTCAGTCACTACTAGTTTGTTGGCTCCTTGCTGGCAGGTCCAGGCGAGAGGAGAGAACCGGGTCCAGCCGAGTCTGTCTGGGATTAAGTGGGATGACTAGTGTCCACAGCCCAAAAGAAACACGCCAGTCTCGGAGTCTTGTTGAAGCAGGAACTCATTTTATTAAACTAGGCACTTGCTTATATAGAGAAGGCAAGGAGGTGGGCACTTAGGTATGGGAAGAGATGACATAGGAGGCAGGAAAGGGTGACTGAGGGTAAGGGGTAACTGACAGGGCCAATGACAAAGCTTCACATCAGAAACAGCAGGGCAGAGGCAGGGCCAAACAGGTCTTGCTGAGTCACCCCAATAGGAAAGTGACTGAGACAGGTCTCAAAACTTGAGCCAGGTTTAGGCTCTCACACAAGGCTACATAAACTTGAGCCAGGCCCAGGTTTGTCCTCAAGACCCAAACCAAGGCCAAAATGGGGCCCAACACTAGTTGACCATCTATTTGAAATATTTGGAGAGTCGGAGATAATTTTATATTTTGTACATTTCACCAATGAGGAGTAAGGAAAATGTAACCCATTGCAAGAATGGTCCAGTTTCTCAATATCTAATCTCTAGTCCATCTACAATTGGCCTTGAGACTGATGAATTCACCATCAGTCCAACTAAAGCAAGTCTGGGCTGCTTCCCTGAAGTCTTAGGAGTAGTGACTTTCATTTTGGCAATATCTTATGCCTGTGAAGCTTGGAGGTCAAGAGATTTGACTTCTTGAGCTTTTGACATTCAGCCACCAGAGGCTGCTCTGACGCTGTCATCCTCTGTTCACTCTGGGTCCAAATTCCACTGGTGAAGCTTGTACAGACTGATTTCCATTCTGTTGCTTTGACTTTTTCCTGTTCAATACAGTTCCCTGGTGGTCTGCTGTTTGGAGAGGATGATTAATTATAGTTAAAGAGGAACTGCTGAAAGAAAAAAAAAAAAAACGATTGATCAGTGGTTTGCCTTCCTCTCTATTTTTAAACTCTTAATCTTGTTCAATTTCTTTTAAATAAAAGAGTATTTGTTGGAGTAGAAAGAGGGGTGCTTTCCTACTGGCACTGGCTAATTTTTCATTACTGTCTTTTGCATGTTAATGCAACAACAACAACAACAACAAAAACAAAAACAAAACACACACACAAAAAGCAACAAAACCCCCCACACACTTCTGAAGGTTGCTTTTTATTTAACAAAATGAAAGAAAATAAGCAAGAAACCAAAAACCTTTATTCCACAATGGCTCTGTCTTCCTACTTCTTGGTAGAACTCTCAGCAGCTCCTCCAGCATCACGCCTGCCTTCAGCCCCCATACTTCCCACTGTGATGATAATTCAATAAACCTCTAAAACTGTAAGCCAGCCCCATTTAAAGTTGCTGTGGTCATCTTGTCTCTTCACAACAATAGAACACTGAGTAAGACAGCATCTAAAACAACTGTTTTCATTGTTTTGGTACACATGCTACAAATTTCAAGGTCCCATAGTTAGGGAACTCACTGTGTCAAGAAATAGAGGCCAGAGCTGGAGATGTGGCTCACTTTGTACAGTGGTTGCCTAACATGTATGAAATCCTGGTTTTGATCTCCAGAGTTTCCTAAGCCTGGGTATGTTGGCTCATGCCTGCAATCTGAGCCCTAGAAAAGTATGTAGGGAAGGATCAGAAGTTCACGGGTATCCTGGAAAAGATACTGAATTTCAGCTACATGAAACCCTGTTTCCAAATGCAAGAGAGAGGGAGGGAGGAAGAAAGAGAGGGAGAGAAAGAGACAGAAAGAGAGACAGAGAGACAGAGACAGAGACAGAAAGACACACACAGAGAGAGTTGTTCCTTAATGTTTTTTCCTTTTTCTTTCTTGCTTCCTTCCTCCCCCCTCCTCCTCCTCTACCACCCTCTCCCCCTCCTCTTCTTCTTCCTTTTGCAACAAATTGTACAGATTACTTGAGGAATTTCATTATTGCAATTCCTTCTTGTTTTTTTTCCCCCCAAATTCTAGATTATTCAACTGAACTGGGAGAAATTTTTCTATTAATTTCAACTCATATTTAAAAACCTCCCATTTTAAATAATGTATTTGTCTTTGTAAAGAAGTTCTTGAGAAACCATGAAACATTTTGAAATATTTGGTATCATGTCTATAGGACTATAACTAAAAGTTTTGAAATTGATATTTGTACTCTAAGATTGCACCTTTACACAGTTATAATAGTCAAGATCCACAATATGCACGACTAAAGGAGTACATAGTGGCTTATATCCTCGAATAGAAAAATCTATCCATACTGTGTCACTTGGAACATGTTTGACTAAGTACGGGCAGAAGTACAATTCCAGCGAAAGTGCTGTCTCCCTTCTCTCGGGCAGGTTATGCTTTTCAACTTGCTCCTACGGGAGAAAGAATACCAGAAGCCATTTACCCACGAGTAATACCTTATTAAACCATCATGATTTAATGTGGCATATTTTTCTCTCAATTTGCATGCCTGACAGTCGACTTCCTAAATATTACATGCAAACTGAGCCACAGAAGAAAAATAGACCCACTGAAGTAGCATTAGGTCAGCTTTGTGGGATGCATTAGTGACCTATCTGAACAAAGACAGGGGGCTTAGGCACAGAAAATCACAACTTGGCCCTGGGCCCTGGGAAGTGGCCCTATTGCTTTCCAAAAGCACTGCATGACTCATTATTAAACATGCCAAGAACAGACGAATTCCAGGCAAGGATAACATGCACTGATTGAACTGCAGTTAGGCAAGTCATATGAAGTTTGTCTCACTTGCTTTTCCTTGAGGAGCTCCCATACCATTTCTAACTGCTTGTGCATATTGTGTGTCAAGTGCACAAAGCAATTATATTAAGATAAAATTGTTAGTTTGAAAGACAGGTGGTTAAATTAATATAACCCTCAGATCATGTATACTTTACTAGATTGTACCACCTCTCAGTTAAAGGAAAAAACGTATCCATAGCAACACTTTTGTTAAGGGCATAGGATCCAAAAGAATATTCATTCAGAGACAAAACCAAATTCATTAACTATGTGTGATATTAATTGGGCCTAAATGCAACTAGGAGCATGATTTAAGAGAACAGGCTGTTATGAAACTTTTACAACTTGTATGTGCATTTCTAGAAAGTTGTTTCCATATCTTCTTTATTACAAGTATGTTTTTACATATGGCACTCTGTCTTGTTTGTTTTATCCTAACAGAATCTCGTTCACATTCTCAAAGTCTTAACCTTTTGTCTTTTGCCTTAACCTCCAAAGTTCTGGAATTATAGACATATGTAACCATACCCAGTATACGGAGCCTGCATATACATTATAAATGGAGTATGGTCAAAGTGAATGATATACTTGAATAACCTTAAGTTTAAGATTTTTAGGATGTCAGCCATCCTTTCTTCATCCCCACATAATGTCTACCATGTCTTACAAAGAACCTTCATTCATTGCTGTATATGAATCATTAATGGTCATTTCATGAAGGACTTAGAAGGGAAGGGAGCTAACCAGAGAGGAAACATTATCATTTCATATTGAAGTCCTTTTGTTGTGAGGTCAATTAAGAGAAGATCATCCTGATTTCCACAAGGCTGTCTCTGATAAAGTAGGTTTTTTTTAATGGACATGTCATTTGACATGTACTACAAGCAAAAATCAGGAGATGAATTTTGTGTAGAGTTGGCAAATTGAGGTAAGAGAAACGGCACCTTAGGAACATGCCCCTTTCACCTTCCACTGAATAACAAATGTTGGGGAGATCATTTTTCTACATTCCTAGGTATCACTAAGGGAAGTCCTGTAAATTAAACCAACAAAATACAGAATACTAGGAGGAAAGGTGCACAATTTTATTAACATTTTATGTTCACAACATTTCAAAGAAAGACTAATGAAACTCATAGGAATGGTTAGATTAGGGGGACCTCATTACACATTTAACAAAGGAAAGAAAGGCTTAAATTTTGGGGCAAAGATAAAAAATATTTGAAGAAATATGTGATTATTTATAAGGTTTCTATACATCGTTCTTAGCCATATCAGGGACGAGTGCTAAGCCTGAGCACAGAGATTTTTTTAAGTCACTTGTTCAAGACACATAGGAAAAAAATAGGTGTAGCCTAGCCTATGTACATTTTGAAATATAAATTAGGGTTAAATATTGGTCATAACCTGGATTTATTAGAATCTGTAGGGGTCAGGTTATCTTTAATATAGCACTGACTAACAAAACAACAACAAATCTGGAAACGTGCCCAATGAAAGCTAGGTTTGGAAGCCCACAGGCCAGATGATTCCACATAGTGAGGAGAAATGCAGAAGAGCAGAGGCTCAGGAGTATCTCATATGAAAACACTTTGGTCTGAAGGACTTGGAAGGGAGGGAAGCTTACTTCAGGCATTATTGCTGGCCCTAGAGCTTCTCGTAAATGTATCTGAACAACTGTTTCCTGTTCCATATCTGGAAGTCTATAAATGTGTTGCTGTCTTGAATGTCATCACTGACAGTTTCAGTTGCATCCTTGTAGATTTTCTCACTTTTGAGAAGTTTTCAAAGGAACTTACTAATGATGGGTCCTTTGTTATGATTTTCTCAGAAAAGACTTCCTCACATCAGCCATGAAGAGAAGCATGATTGACACTTGGACTAAGGCTTTTTCCAAAGCCAAAGTTATTAACTACAGTGCTCTATTTCCTTGGGAACAACAAAAAAAAATCAAGTACTTGTGGTTGATTTCTATCTACCGTGCCATGGGTAGTACAAACTTCTACAGCATATCCACTTATCTCCAGCCCCTATTTTTATGAAGATGATTACAGCATAGCTTCAGATTCCCTTCCAACAAGAGCCTGAAGCAAGATGGTGGCTTCTCCTGCCAATGGCTCTTTCTGCATTTAGCTGCATCTCAGTAAATGCCAATCCCAGCATTCCAGCTGTTTCAATCAAGAATCATGGATGTTACTCTGCTCCCCCGAGCTTCGTCCATGTTATTACTAAGTTATACTATCACCAGAAACCCACAAGTCACCTGACCTCCAGTCCCAACCCTGTCCAATTCTCCTCTCCCTGTCTTCCTTCTTTCCTTCATCTCCCCTTTCCTCCTCTCCCTCACTCTCATGATCCCTCCCTTGGTCCTTTCCTTTCCCCCAAACCCGCTTTTTTTCTTTTTTGTTTTTAAGACCAGACTAGTCTGGAATTTGTGGTCATCCTGGCTCCATGCTCCAAGTGCTGAGATTGCAATTGTACAGCAACACACAGAGTGACTTGCCTACCGTCACCTATCACTCCCCAGCCTTTTAAAAAAATCTTACCTTGCCAGCTACTTTCTTCCAGAAGTGCCACTTAGCTAAAAATGTCAATTAGATATTATTCCTCAACTCTAAATCATTTGTGCAACCCAGTTTTGCCACACCAGGCATCCCAGCTCTTCTGGTGATTATGAAATTTACTGGATGTGCCAACAATCCCCCTCCCCCATGCATGCAAGCACACAAGCACACAACAGTCATGCATTCTTTTTAAGATTTATTTATTTATTTCATGTGTATGAGTACACTGTAGCTGTCTTCAGACACACCAGAAGAGGGCATCGGATCCCATTACAGATGGTTGTGAGCCACCATGTGGTTGCTGGGAATTGAATCAGGGCCTCTGGAAGAGCAGTAAGTGCTCTTAACCACTGAGCCATCTCTCCAGTTCCCAGTCATGCATTCTTAAGACCTTAGCATGTACAGTTGCCACCTTTATTTGTTCTTTTACAGCCAGGGCAGTTTCTTTAATTTTTTATTTGCCCTAAGCTGGCAAACTCTGCTCCTCCCTGCTAACCTGTTACGGAACTGGAAGTCTTGCTTCTTCGTTTCCTTAGGGCTCTGTTGAGATGTTCACTTAAAAAACCTTTCCCATCCCACTAGCACTTGCTTTATCTCTTATATCACCCTGTCACTATGAGACCGATATGATTCTATTTATTGATTTATTCTTTTTTATCTCCTATTCACGAGGGCAGTTTGTAGCTTATTGGTATCTGCCTACATCACTAGTACTTAAAACAATATTTGATGCCAGGCAGTGGTGGTGCACGCCTTTAATCCCAGCACTTGGGAGGCAGAGGCAGGTGGATTTCTGAGTTCGAGGCCAACCTGGTCTACAGAGTGAGTTCCAGGACAGCCAGGGCTACACAGAGAAACCCTGTCTTGGAAAACAACAACAACAACAACAAAAAACCCAAAAAACAAAACAAAACAAAACAAAACAAAAACAATATTTGACATGTAGGAAATGCTCAATAATACTTAAAGGATGAAGAATTGTTCATTGCTATGTAAGAAAAAGTTTATTGTTGCATTTTGTTATTATGAGCTTAAAACAGGAGAGTTTCCACAGATCTTTTTCCCCTCCCCCTTTTGACATGGTCTTCTTATGTAGCCCAGGCTAAACTAGAGCTCATGATTCTCTTGCTTCTGTCCCTCAAATGTTGAGATCACAAGCCTGAGACTTCAAATCTCCTCCTCCTCCTCCTCCTCCTCCTCCTCCTCCTCCTCCTCCTCCTCCTCCTCCTCCTCCTCCTCTTTATCTTATTCCATTTCCTCTTTGTTTTACGAGACAGGTTCTCACTTTATGTCAGGCTGGCCTGGAACTTATGGCCATTTTTGTGCCTTACCTTTAAAAGTGCTGAGGTTACAGGCATAAGCCACCAAACCCAGCAAAGATTTCTTATAGGAGGGATTTGTCTCCATGTTAGAGATCATTGGTTGTCCTGGGAACAATGCAGATCTCTAAATACAGAGCTGCAAGTCTTTCTATGCTGCTAATCAAATCGATGGCTAAACCACTTGTGAAACATTTAATGTGTTCTTAGCTGTGAAAATGAAACACAGAGCTTTTTTCTATTGGGAATGCCATTTATAAATTCTGAATGATAAAAAAAAGTTTATTCACATTTCTCAAAACATAGTCCCTAAACTTTGCATCTGTCTTTACTAGCACAAGAAGGATGCCTTTTCCCTTTCAATAGGTACATGAATTGTTTCTTTCTTGTCTGGATGATTACAGCCCACATTGGGTGAGCCATTTAAACTAAATAAAAATTATCGAAGTGCTTCAATTTGTTTCCAAAGTAAAATGGCAAACTCCTGGCTTATTTTGACAGTGTAAAGACGTCCGAAGATAGTTTGAGGTTGGAAATTTTGGAACCGTGAAAAGGTAAGGTACTCTGGGGTGGCAGTACCATTGCTAGAATGACCACAGGATCTAGAACCCAGTTTCCAAAGAACCAGCTGTATACCTTTGCGTCTTTGTGAGGACATAGTGCATAACTAATCCATGATAGGTGATAGATCTCTTTCATTCATAGCTTGCATTTCAATTCAGAATAAATATCCCCCGGGGTTTTTTATTTTACTAAGTAGCACTTCTCTCTGGTGTTGATCCACATTTCAACTTCAACAGGCCCGTTAGTATGTGTTAAATCAAGTCATTTTGAAATCTCTTAACTGGGCTGCATTAATATTTTCATGTTGAAGATGAGTTCTTTTATGTGCCAACTGGTTGGTTTCTAAAGGTGATCATAACAAAATTATCTCCCTCCCACAAATATAATTTAGAAGAACTATCACAAGGGATTTTTATTCACCTTAGATAATGGTACAAATATAAAGTTATTTTATCCCATGTATGATGTTACTTAAATTTATTCATATTAAAATAACTTCAAGTAGCATCACTATTTATACAATTAATTTAATACTTTTAACAAAGAATACGTTTAGCTTCATTTGATATAGTTTCTCAGATATTTGGACCTCTGTGAATCATATTGAAATTCTTCCAATGAAACAACTTAGTATGTTTATCTTGTACCAGAGGTGCAAGAGAGGAAAGCTTATCGCAGTATGTGTGGATTTTCACAAGTGCTTCCCAGCAGAGAAAAAGCTATCCAATTATAAATAAATGAGAGCAAATATTATTTTCTTGGCTATTGAATAAGAATGACAAGAAACCTGATGTGCCTAACAAAGGGAAGAGATGTGTAAATCCTTATTCATAAGAATTTTATATCTTCATCTTCATTTTAAATCTAAGCATACACACTTTTGAGTAAAATGGGAGAGGGTATTTGCCAATTTTTTTTCCAACACTGTCATGCTGGCAATCTTTCTGTGCATCTAAGAAGTAGCAATTTAAATAAAAACACTCAGTTATCTTAAGAAAGGAATGCAAAAATCCTGCTCAAAGCTTCTTTTCAGGAAAAATTTATCTATAGAGTCTTATGTCCACATTATTAAAAATAAAGCATGCTGATTTGCTTAATTCTAACATAGACACAAAGAAGAGATCTGACGCATAAAAGTTATTTATTTTTTGAGACAGGGTCTATGTAACTCTGGCCAGCCTGGAACTTGCTATGTAGAACAGAGAGACCTCAAACTCACAGAAATTCTTCTGTCTCTGCTTCTCAAGTACTGGGATTAAAGGTATGAACTACCATGCCTTGCTAAAAGTGAGTTTTTAAAATAATCATCAATTATTAAAACACACACACACACCATTAGGCAGTTTTAGTCCGTGTGTTAGTGCTGTGAAGAGACACGATTACCACATTACCACAGCAACTCTTAGAAAGACAAGTATGTAATTGGGACTTGCTTACAGTTCCATAGGTTGGACTCCATTGTCATCATGGCAGGGAGCATGGCAGGACACAGGGAGATATGGTGCTAGAGAAGGAGCTGCTAATTTTGCATCTGGATTCATAGGCTTCAGGAAGCAAGACCTACTGGACCTGGTTTGGGCTTTTGAAACCTCAAAGGGCGTCTCCAGTTATACACTTCCTCCCACAAGGTCATACCTACTCCACACTTGGTCCAACAAGGTCATACCTCCTATGTTTTCAAATAGTGCCACGCCCTAAACATCTAAATATAGGAACCTGCCACCACAGCATATTAAAGGTTTTAGGACCTATTCTTCTTCAGATATAAAGTAAATGTGAAAAAAATAAGGATAAGAAGTAAAATGGATATAATATGGACAAGATTAGCTATCTATTCCTAACCACACCTAAACATACAACAAAAATAGAAGATTTAAATAGAAAATGATGCTGATTATGTGTAAAATAAAAAAAGGAGTGTTAGTCTAACTAATTACTAAAGTATTTGGGTTGTAGAATCTTCCCTCCTAGAGAGCAGTAAGAAAGGGGTATCTAAACCAGTCTGGATTAGATCTAAAGTATGGATCTCTGGCTGCACACAGTGAATCAATCATAAATCTTGAGCAAATTAAAGCTGTAGTAGGAGAAATAGGAAATTCCAATCAGCTCATCTAAGCATGGGGTGGTGGCATTATATTGGGGGTTGATAGAAGCCCATTAGGCTGAAACCATTTGCCAGAAAACTGTGAAACATTACCAGTTTAATGAACATGAATTCAAGAACAAGAAATTGATTTAATAACTACCCAGTGTTCTTTTATCAACTGATCTAATTTTTATCAAAATAATACATGGTTTTGTGCAATTGTATTGAAGACTCATAATGAAAAACAGAATCCTTGCCCCTCCCCGTTCCACACTAAGGAATTTATTTTCAACTGGGAAATATTTCATTTGCTATGTACTTCCACATTTCACATATTGTTTTACTGCTATTTATTGACTTATGAATTTTAGACATTATCTCCTTATTCTGTATACCAGCAAAAAATGAATGTTTCCTCCTCTGTACTCAGCCTCTTGTACCAAGAATGAAGGAAGAAATGACTGAAGGAGGGAAGGGAGAATGGGAAACTGGAAGGGACGGAGAATGTATGAAGGAAGAAGAGGAAGGGGAAAGAAGAGCAAAAGAAGGAAAAATTGGATCCCTGGGTCTCATTGGGCAACCAGCTTAGGCCACTTGGTATGTTCCAGGGCAGGGATAAATGGTGTCTCATAAAATGTAAAAAGGTAGATGGTGCCTCAGAAAAGACAGCATAGTTGTCCTCTGGCCTCTGTATGTACATGCCTACATGAGCACACATGCATACAGACAGAGCAAGAGGGAGAGAGAGAGAGAGAGAGAGAGAGAGAGAGAGAGAGAGAGAGAGAAGGAAGAGGAGGAGGAGGAGGAGGAGGAGGAGGAGGAGGAGGAGGAGGAGGAGGAGGAGAAGAAGAAGAAGAAGAAGAAGAAGAAGAAGAAGAAGAAGAAGAAGAAGAAGAAGAAGAAGAAGAAGAGAAGAAAGGTTTTGTGCCCATGTCTGATCCCAACACTCAACACTCAAGATCTCAAGATGTTGAGAGGCAGGAAGATTGCAAACTCATGGTGAGCCTGGACTAGCAAGGCCTTGAAATATCTTGTCTCAGAAAAACAACAAACCAATGAGAGAAAGACAAATACTAGATTAAATAATACATAGTCTCTGCTCCTATGTATCAGAGTTCACTGTCAAGTTAAAGAGTTTTCTGTGACTATGCTTTATCATTCGTTTGACTTTTTTGTGTGTGTTATTAATAGCCTCCGATTTTACTTACATTCATGAGTATCCATTTGTCCTCACAGGTAATCTGTCAGTGTCATTGTTTACTTAACAGCATCCTCTCTGCTATCTCTTCTTCTTAGAATTCTTTTATTTCACTTTATACTGATTCTTCTGTTTGCACAGTTTCAATGTCTTCTTCTTTGCTTGTTTAATTCCCTCATTTTGCTAAAACACATTTTTGACTGATTTCCAAAGAGAGTATGAGAGATGTACATTTTTTGAGAGTTGGTGTGAAAAGAATTACATTCTCTCCTGACATTTGATTGATAGTATAACTTGGTGTGGAATTGTCAGAAGTCACTTAGTCTCATATTTTTGTGTCTTTTACCTTCCAATTGAAAAGAATATAATAAATCTATGAGAATATTTCCTTATGCATAACGAAGAGCATATTCTATTAATGAATGTTTTAATTTTTGTTACTTGTAACTATTTCATGGATATTTATTATGTAATTGACCATATGCTCTCTGTGCTTCTTGTTATAAGGAACATACAAATATATGCGTAGGAGCCTCATGATGGTATGTCTTTGTCATTTTGGCTAGCCATGGTACTCTGTTAATCTTAGTTTAATCTGCAGCTGTTTTGTAGATGTTAAGATTTATAGTCAGTTGATGTTACATGAAGATTATCCTTGATAATATGAGTGAGCCCATACAGTCACTTAAAATCCTTAATACAAAGGTGAGGTTTCCCTGTAAAAGAAAAAATAAATCCTTCATCAATATGCTACAGGGTTAGTATCTGCCAATTGACCTATGGGTATAAGGACTGTGTGTCTCTGCAGTCATACAAGACTGAAAAGAATCTCTATATAGGAAATATATATGCAGTTTTGATTCTGTTTCTCTGAGGAGTTCTGATTGACATAGTTCTCAATGACCTCAGCATCTAGGGAGCGAATTTAGTAAAAGTAAAAACTTTTAACTAATTTTCCTCTGAAAATTGTTATGAAATTATATTAAAGATGTAACAGAGTTACTTTGGGGGCATAGAGGAAGATTGTACTTAAGTTGAGATGGGACTTTTATTGCCAATGGACAGAAATGCTATGAGAATAGGTGAGAAAAAACCATTGTAGGTGGTTGCAATGAAGTGCACCCAAAGCTACAGAACTCAGGAGGCTGGGGCAATGGGATCCTTTGAGTCCAGATGTTTGAGACTAGGTTACACAACATAGCAAATCCCTGTCTCAAGACACAGATCACTACAAAGCAAACAAAATCCATCTCTAAATTCAAAGCATGAATGGCTTAACAAATTTTTTAAAGGAAAAGAATAAAGAATCAGCTGTATTTAATCAGCACAGAAACTGTTAAGATCTTTCTACCTCTTAAATGCATAGAATCATTAAGTTGTAAGCCATAATTAAACTTGAAGCCCAGGATTGTTGCATACATATGTAATGTCAGCATTCAGGAAGCACACACACTAAACACATGTTTAAAAAAAAATGAAGGGAAATAAGTTGAAATATTTTAATGCTTAATTTCCAAGTGATGAAACATTAAGCTTATTTTATTTCAAATCCTGACAAGTGATCAGTTAGGTGTTTCTTGCCTAAAAGTCTCTCTGTAATTGGTCCTGTTTTCTTTCTAGATCCAGATCACTTCCTTTTTTTTTCTATCTAAACATAGTCATCCAACAGAAAGTCCATCCTGAGCTCAGACATATCTAGGACAGTGGTAGATGCAGACTTTCTCAAAGTGAATCAGAACCCATTGGCACTGGGATAAAATCTGGGTCTCCAGCATCATTGGCACACCTACCCAATCAGTTTCTCTTGGACCAGGGGCCCGAGTATTCACATGTTTAACTGAGAACTGGTTTTAATAAACACTGGTTTTGATCCCTAGAGGACATCCTGTGATATCTATGTAACTGATTAATCAATTATGAGCATCTAGTGGGCAAAGGTCATGATGTTGCTAAATACTTGACAACACACTGAACAGCTAGCTCCATGGTGAGGAATTATTTGTCTGCAAATGCCAGTAATTTCAAAGTTTAGAAGCCTTGATCTACCCTACCTTGTTCAACCCAACCCATGACCCTAAGGATGCACGTGGCCAAGGATGAGTATGAATACTCTGCAACACAAAATTATAAATGTATTTAAAACATTATGAGCCCCCCCCTCTCTCTGTATGCTTTGTTTTAGTAACACCATGGTGCGGTATCACCATGTGAAAAAGGCTAAGCAAGCTTGCATCTAGGCCATAGTGAATGACTCTAAACAACAAATAAACAGAGAGAGGGCAGCTGGTGTGATTAGGGGAACTCTAAAACTTCTCAGTGGGAGCTAAGACAGAGCTATGGACTCCCAGGTGCCCGTGCCAAAACCTCTGAGAACTCAGCCAAGCTCACACATATTGAGCCACACCTCCAGGACTCCTGAAGCCACTAAATCATTATTTTCTCTGTTTTTATTTACTAATACTGCAAAACTGAAAATATATATTGGATTATCCTCACACTGTGGTTACTTGTTTAGGAAAAGTATATATTGCCGGCTCTACAAAAAGTGAGCTTTACTCTGTTTACAAGTTTCCTTGAATCCAAGAACTAGATTTGCATAGGAATTATATTCATGGAGGCTTGAAAAGGGTTACATTTTTATGGAGAGCTCAGGAAGAAAACTTTGGATATTTTCCTTAACTTGGGCTTGAACTTTCCAAGAAGCCAGATAGCTGTATCTTTCTTCTCCCTATTAGTGAGCTTACCAGTTTAGCATTGTTAAACTCAACCACAGTTAGAGGTAGATACACTTATTTAAAAAAAAAAAGTTTTCGTAGCCACATTTCTGTATTTATTGTTCTAATTAGCAAGTGTTTTATCTGAAATTGTGCTTTCAGTCACCAGTGGTAAAGATTCTTCTTCCTGTCCTGTATTTGAAAATGTTTGTGTGCATAGTCCCACTAACATTTGTTTTTCGTAGGTTGGATATAGAATTTACGTGACAATGAGGTGGGTAACATTGTGTATCTTGGTTGTTTGTTTCAGTTAAAGTGATACTTATAGCAGTGTGGTTTTCCCTCTATAATTTTTTTTACAAAATTAGGTATCTAGAGCAAGATACATTTTAAAAAATAGCGTTGAGTCCTGAGGGTTGAAGTTTTCTCGCTGAAATAATTCTGCACCTCTAAAATGCTTTAGTGCTTTAAAGGAGGCTCTTAAAGTGCAAGGATTTAGGGCCCGGAGCTAGTTAAGCTTTGAGCAGATGCAGTCTGTTAGACAAGAATAGAACTCATCCTTTACTTTAGGAGCTCTGACACTACATCCAGCTGCTTCCAGTCATTTGACTCCTGAAAGCTGCCCTAATCCTGGTAGAGGCAGCCTCTCCTGCACCCAGGTCCACCCCCTGCTCCTGATTGGTGAGGCTCTCCGAGACCAGAGCCCGCCGCCTACGACGTCCCTGTGAACTGATTTGAAATAAGAGCCAGGCGGTCCTCGCTAGCCTGCGCCCGACTTTTCATAGGCTGGAAAAGGAAAGGTTGAGAAACTTGACATTGTCTTGGGTAGAGTGCGTATAGCAGCAGATCAAAGAATAAAAAGGGAGGGGGACGAAAAACGTGCTCTTTGCTGCCTGTGGATTCCACCGAGTTGCTTTTGTCTTGTGGGCTTTTCTGCCGGCTTTGGTGTCTGCGCTTGGAAGCCTGCGGGTGCGCTTCCGAGCAGCTTGCTCCCTGCCGGATGGGTCATGGAATTCTAAACATGAGGCAGGTAAGCTTGAGGGTTCTGATTGTAGCTGTGCTGGCGCCAGCCACAGGAGGGATTTAGCTTGGGACCCCTGCGACCTGTTACTCCTGAGAGCGTGCGGAGTGATCAAATTCAGGGTTCCAGCAGATCCATTAGGTAAAAAGAGGGGACTGCGTTTTCTTCCGAAGGCTACCTTAGAAAGCACATCACCTGCCGCCACCCCACTGCCTCGTCCTTACTACCCGTGCCAGCTTTTGCTTCTAAGAGTGGTTGCTGATGTCAGGCAGTCTTTGTAAAAGGTTCAAAGCGGTTTGTGGAATATGCAAATCAATTCCAGTTTGCGGGCCTCTGGAATGTATTGTGCTGGATTCATCTCAAGCTTTTAGCCTCTACGCTATTATGCTTCAGGTTAGAATAAAGACAACTGCATAGTCTGACAAAGAAGTACCTGGAGACTCTTATCTTATTTTGCTTCCACATTCTGGGCACTTTACTGTGTGTATGAGGCTGAGAAGGCGAAACCAGTCCGGATGGAACAAGCGGAGGCAGGCGCGGGGCGGGGGGAGGGTGGTGGTGGTACAGACTTTTCAAAAAACGTTCTAGCACTTTAGGAGTTGTGTTTTGTGTTGCTGCTGGACGTGAGAACACAGTCTTGGAAGTAATGAACGGAGAAAGGTTTTGAGGATTACTTAAGTAGGTCTCTGTAAAGAATTCTAAGCCAACAGTCTCTTCCCTCGCTCTAGGGCATGGGGATAAAATTCCTTATCAACTTAGGTAGAAGTTTATGAGGTTTATAGCTTTGCCGTTGAGAAGAAAAGGAAAGAATGGATTAGAAAGCCTAGACGAGGGTGTAATTTACACTATCACAGTTGTGGTAAAAAAAAATCTTACGTCAATATTTTAATGCCAAGATCAATACTATAAAGGGAAGACAAGACTACAAAGACTTTCTGTGCCTGGGAAAGGCAGAGATTACTGGGGAGGAATGCTAGCTACTCTTGCCAGAGCCGAGTAACTCCGGGTGGGAAATTGAGCATCTGTTTTGCCACCGGAAAACCTCTTCCCCCTTTTTCTTCCAATTGAGTTGGATGTGCCCCACCCCAGAGTGTTCACTTTAGGCAAAAGTAAACCTTTCCATTAGTGGTTGGGCCAAGGGGTTTACAACTTTCTGTTCTACTGCTGCAGTTTCCCGAGGTAAAGCAGAGGCCCCACCAGAAAGGTCAGGAGCAAAGACCCTCAAATTTCTTGTTCCCTAACTTGCTCTTATGGAATCCTGCTTGGCAAATTGCAGCGAGTACAGAAAAGCATGTGAAAGACTGTGTGCTTTCAGCAAATTGCATCTGCCTAGCTGGAGAGTGGTGAAGAGGCTGGCTCTCTCTAAGTTTTGTGATCTTATAGACCAACCTCATTCTTTGAATTTCTAGCAACCACATAAGATAGACAAAGGGGGCAAGAAGGCTTACTGGATAGGAGCAAGAAAGAGAATAGGTACACAATACTATATTTACAAAGGTTCTAAGCCTGAACAAAGAAGTTATTTGATGCTGTGTGGAGCCACCTGTCTTGTCCTGGGTGATGTGTGAACTCAATTTTTAGAATCTTTGTGCCCACACAGTTCCTCTGGAATGGGGTGACACTCCCTCTGTCTGATGCCTAAGGCAGGCTTGTCCAGAGCTTGGGATGCTTTTTCCCATGTGTAACTGTGGCATTTGTATGAAGTTGGAAAACAGCCCAGTGTTGAAGTTTTAACTGTACAAGTAGGCATGTAGTAACTCCTTAGTTATTTAATGAATGGCCAGCTTTTCATCCCACATCTCTGGATACATATATAGCATTGTTCTTTTGCCTATTGGGTACTTGAAAAGAGGGAGGAACTGGGGGAAGAGATTTAAGAGTAGAGGATCATTGTTCATATAAGAAACCAGGCATGAGATGGTAGCATTACTGCATGGGCTAGTCCCAGATTTGTTCTTGTTTCTCTTGGTGGGGGAGGTGGAGAGACCTTACTGCTTCATTCAGGCAGAGGAATAACATCCACCAACCAATTTGTCATCTTAGGCCCAGCAGCCCCTGGCTGTATTTGCAAGGTTAGCTATCAAACCAACCCATGTGTCATCAGCTCAGCAATGAAACACAATCTTTTTGCTGGTAAGTGATCTGTCCCTAGGGCTGTGTAAATGCTGAACAGTGGGGTGGCAGGCCAGAACAGATCCCTACCACCAACTAATTAGAAATTCTCCATAGCCAAAAATTGCCAACAGAATTAGAAGGCTACACGTTTGTCTGTAAGATTCAGAAAGTATGGGCTTTTACCAAGTTGTCAGCAGAAGAACAGTGCAGGTCAAAATTCTTATAGGGTAGATGAAACAAATAAACTAACAAACAAAAAAACAAGCATAAAGCTGACTTGAGTTCATCAGGAAGTAATTTTAAAGTGTGCCAACCTCTTTTTGTACTTTGATCATAAATGGAAAGCTTTTCAGAATCTTCTTTGAGAAGGAATTTGCTATGTTCCCAGGCAAAAGGAAAGGCATGGCCACCTGTTATAGAAGCCCAGCCAAAAACAACAGGTTTGCTTATGGCATTCCCACAACTGCAAATATCCTCTCGAAATAGCAAGTCACATTCATCGTCCCACCACAGACTAAGAACAAATATTTCGTTCTCAAGTTGGAAAAAAAAAATAGAATCTCCAGACGAAATACCCTGCCACATTTTAGGTTTTTAACATCCCAATAACTTTAGAAAAATACACTAAGAAAGTGACGTGGCTTTTCTTTTAGTCTCTAGGTCTCCCAGCTGCTATTTTTTTGTGAGGCTAAGATCCTGCTGATGCAAGGAAGCTGTGACTCAGTTTGATCAGTCCACTTTGCATTCTTTAGATTGGAGTTAAAATGCCCAAGGACATCTGGCTTAATAATGAAAGTCTTGGTAGTAATCTTTCCTCAGAGGATTAGAAAGTCCTTTACAAACATCATCTATTTATTCTCAACCACATCTCCACGGAGAGAATGAAGGGCAACTTGATCCTCCTCGAACAAATGGTGAAGTGAAGGCAGAAAAAAAAAAGGAAAAAGAAAAAAAGAAAAGAAAAGGTTAAAAATAATGAGAACAGCAAGTTAGAGGCTAGTCTGGAATTCACCCACCCAGAAAGACTACCTGTATAGGCTTAGGCCCTCAAAAGGCATTCTGGAGATGAAAACAGAACCTTTCCTTCCATGTTCCTTTTCTTCTTGTTCTGTTAGCAGCACAGTGTCTCAAGTATGCAGTATGGCTTCATTCCTTTGAAAGGGAAGCCTTGAAAAATATAAAAGACAAGACCTTTCTGATCTCCTTTGTCCCAACATTGAGATCAGGCAGTTTTATGACACTTAATAGGTAGATGCTATAACTAGAATTTTAAATGTGTATCTGAGAAATGATTCCCTTTTAACAGATGTTTTAAGTTTTTGTATATGCTTTAGAGAGTTTGACGTCTTCAGCATATGTTAAAATTTTATTTCTTTTTCTACTGCCCCTCTTTCAGGAAATGGTATCATTGTAGGACTTGTTGTCAACTAAAAGACATTTGTTGGTCGTTTCAAAGTAATTTTTTAGTTGGTTTTTCCTTAGTGTTCAGTGTGACTCATGTTCTGAGTTTGTCTGGATGTGGACCACATAGGCTTCAAACAAATCTGTTAATTGGTAGTTGAATGCTATCCACAGACATTCCTGCAAGTTTTAAGGCTAACTGTGCTTGTGGATGTCTCCTGGCTTTGATCCCTTGTGTGGTAAATAGACATCCAAGGTAGTTATGGAAACCTGGGCCTTGCATTGTTGAAGGGATGGGGAGTATTTGGTCAGAGTAATTTGTTTCATTAAGAAAAGATGGGCCAAATCAGGATATATTTTGTCCACATGATTTGAGTATCCCAGTTCTTCTAAATCAGTTGGAGTTCTCTAGATAAGAAAAAAAAATATGACTGACCACATCAGAATATTTGTTAAAAGTCATTTAAATTCTTCTTTATCAACTGTGTGCTATGCTCCCATAGCAAATTGTAAAATGAAAGAGATGCCCAACATATGTCAATGTCCTTAGTATCTTTATTGTGCTTAGTCTGAGTGTTAGTTTTAGAACTCCAAGCTCTAAAAGAAATGCCAGGATCTGGCTGGAGGTGTGTATTTCACTTATCTCCCTGCAGGGGTCAGACTTGAAGTTTTCGTGATGAAAGCCCAGGCCTTGGACACCAAGCAGAACCAGAGATTACTCTGCTTATAAGAGTAATTAGTTACCAATTCTTTAACCTTGTGACCGAATCTGCTATGAAAACCAGTTTATTCAAGGAAGAGAATATCAAATACACTTTGATTAAAGCAAGGGTAATGCAGCCAGGTCAAACTGGAACCTAATCTCTGTGTGGATATGGCGAAGTTTATGAGGAAGATTTTTGGCTCATTATCAGTTCCTTTCATCTGACACCAAACTCATCTTACCGGTTTTGTTTTAGGTTCTTTACTGAGTCTTGTTAACTGGCATGATGTAGACATTTCTTTTAACTAGAGGACACAATATTAGATGCTCATCAGAATTAAAGATTTATTTTTCCCTTAGATGAAAATATTCTTTGACATAACATTAAGATTTTTAATGTCCTCCAGTAAGTGGTGTTAAGGAGGTAAAACGTTATGGTACCAAGAGACACAAATATCTAGAGCGAACTTTACTAAAAAGAAAATAATCAAAAACTAAAATCGTGAAAACTTATCTTCTTTGTGCTTTAAAAAACAGGTTCTGAGTTAAAAAGGCAAAAGTGGCAAGTGGTCTTCCTTGTAGCATGTAAGAGATTGTTAAAGGTTCCATATTCAATCAGTTGTGTATAATAAATAAAATATCAAGGCTCTCCATCTCTTATCATTCAATGTTCTGAACACTTCCAGAATTAATCTCCTTAGTTCATTCAGAAGAAGCCACACAGTAAGTGATTTTTGTATTTCAGATGGCTTCTGGGTTCTCAACATAATTTGATAGGATCCTTCCCTCAAAGAACTTCCAATCTAGTATACAGGGTTGATACCAATAGTATAATATAGGTTATTACATGAGAAGAATGGCTGCTTGCTTGTTCTTCCCTATGTTTATTTGTAAGGATGAAAATCCATTTAAAGACCAGTGATAGCCTAAACTTTACTGAACTTAAAGAAGCTGAGAAATGATCTGTATTTGTGACATTTTTTTCCATATTCAGTTGTAGACACTTGTGATTTCTTCGTTAAAATCACTTTATCAGAGAAAAATACCTCATACAGAGTCCCGACTCTATAAATGCTTTATGTTCCATTTTATTGAGCATTAAGATATATTTATTTACTTTAAGTTTATTTTTAGCATATCAGAGTATATGCTTCATACAGTATTCTTTTTTTAATTGATTTTTAGTAAGCACAAAACATAATGGGTTTCACTGGCATTTCATTTGTATCATGTTTTTTGATCTTTAACTGATGCATGAAATATAAAAATTGTACATACTAATGAGATCCATGTGATGTTTCAGTAATCCATATCTTGTATAATTAAGTTAAAGGTATCTGTCTCTTCAAATTATCAACTCTTTATGGCAAAAACATCTTGAAATCCTTTCTTCTAGCCCTTTGAAATGCACAATTGTACCCATATTATCTGTATTCACCTAAACATTTTTCTCCTATATAAGTGTGTTTTTCAAGTTTCTTGTTTGAAACTACAAAATTTTCAAGTGAGAAATTATGCCATGGACATTTTGAAACACTATTTTTGAAGGGTTTGTGGATATGGCTCAGGCAGAAAAATGTTTGCTTTGCAAACATGAGCAAAGGAACTTTATACCCAGAAACTACATAAAAATGTTAGGAGTAGTAGTGAGTTGTGTTCCCAGCAATGAGTAGGAGGAAACAGGGAGTTACTACGGCACACTGGCATATCAGCCTAGCAAAATTAGTGAACTGCAAGCTAATAAAAGACTGTCTCAAAGGAAGCAAAGGAAGAAGATGACAGTAAAAATTGCAACATGTATAGGAAGGTGCTCACAAGGCCCCACCCTTGACTGAGGAACTATTTGTGTATTGATAGCTGCTGTGGCAGGGAGTTAATTTTCTTTGGAGTGTGGCCACTGGGAGCAGTTTATGTTCCAGTCGGTAGCCCTGCATCCAGGTGCACATGGGTAGCACTAATAGAATACATTGGGATTAACTTTTTTTTTTTTTTTTTTTTTTTTTTTTTTTTTTTTTTACAAAGGACATGAAGTTGGGAAGGGGTCTTGTTGGATGGGGGCTTGACTGACTTGAGGGGGAAATAAGAATGTGGGTATGCTCAAAAATACACACACACACACACACACACACACACACACACACACATCAAAGGACAAATAAAAATGTTATTTAAAAAAAGGAGCTGAATGTTATTCTTGAGGAATATCATGTGCATATCCCATGCTCATGAACACACACACACCCCCCCACACACACACCCACCCACCCACCCACACACACATTATACTCTCTATTTTGAAAACTACTCAATCTGATTAATTTGAGATCAAGTTCCGAGTTTTACGAACATGCTACTATGTTACAAAAGATGGAAATTCAGGGGAATTACTTGTTGATACCAGACCAGTTCTAGCAATATTTGAAATAGAAAAGGTTTACACTGTTTTTTTCTCACTTCTAATAGTCTGGTCCCTCCAAGGGATCTCCCCACCCGACCTAAGCTGACACGCAGTGAATCAGTATTTGCCTATCTGTTATCCTTTTCTTGCCTCCCCTTCCCTGTACACATCCCACATCTCGATTTCTTTAGGACAGTGGCCTTCGGGGCATGTTGGGAGAGAATTCATATAGATAAGATAAAACTGTCATAGCTTTTTAATCCTTAGAATGAATCTTTAACTGGGGAAATTCAAACAGTGGAGAATTTCAAACAGCGGAGCCCAGAGCTTCAAAACACATGACTGCCTGTCAGGAGATAATATTTAGGAGCCAGGTCATGCCTTGTCAGACAGGATTTGCTGGCATGCATGCCTGCCTTATATTTCAGACCTAGTCACTAGTCCTTTCTCAGCATCCTCCCTGAACTTCTGGACTCAGTAGAGCCTTTATGTATGGCAGCCAGCAAACCACAGGGGAGTGATACTGAAGCAATGATGATACATGTGTGTTCAGGTTGTTTATGAGGACTTCCTTTGTATGCTGAGAAGTACCTACTTGGATTAGAATAAACAAGAGGAAATGGCTGCAGCCCTCTCTTACACACAATCATATTTGAGATAGTCTGTTTCAAGTTAATCATAGCTATGCTTATCTTAGGACTGAGTTACTTTAGAGCAAGAGTCACATCTAAGGTATCCTTGAATTCTCAGATCCAAATACAGGGACTGAAACACAGTGAGAGTTATCAAGTGTTTTATGGAAATGTGTGAGGTAAATCTTACTAGGAAGATGGGAAATATAAAAATCCGAGTGGCTCTGAAGAAGAAAGAATGTTTGAGTGGTCAGTGGGTATAGTAAAGAGTAATTGATGAGTATCAAAAATATTAAAGTATTTTGTGGTTGCTTAGCCATTCAGTTCTATTCTGCCAAAGACCCAACCCAGAACATACAGAACAAGCAGCTTATCTTGATGGTAGAAATAATTCTGGTGTGGGAATTTCCTTTAACTGATCAAAGCCTAAATTGCCAAGATAGGATCTGCTAAGCTTGTTCTCACTGAGGCTAACTTCAGGTTTTAGGTCATAGCCAAATGTATAGTTTATTTTGCCAGGCAGATGGCAAGTCGTGTTTATCTAGCAACAAATGGAGTGGTTCCACATTCCTTCCTTCCTTCCTTCCTTCCTTCCTTCCTTCCTTCCTTCCTTCCTTCCTTCCTTCCTTCCTTCCTTCCTCCCTCCCTCCCTCCCTCCCTCCCTCCCTCCCTCCCTTTCTTTCTTTCTTTTCCTTTCTTTTTCTTTTCTTTTCTTTCTTTCCTTTTGGACAGGGGATGGGAGTGGGGACAAAGTCTCTCTACCTGGCCTTGGCTATCCTAAAATGTACTATGTAAACCAGGCTGGCCTTGTACTCACAGAGATCCACCTGCCTCTGCCTTCTGAGTGCTTAGATTAAAAGTGTGTGCCACCACACCTGCCTCAGAGATTGATTTTTTTGAAGACCAAGGTTTTCCACTGTGTGCAGGTTGTGCTTGATTTCAGTAAAGTGAAATTCAAGACAAAGAGATTTTACTGCTTCTCTGTATGATGCTCTGTCTGACAGTTCGGGTTAAAATTGTGGAATTGAAATTTCACATCCATTTGGTGATTTATGGAGACAACAGCACTCACACATTTTCAGAGTACATTTAGTAGACTCTGTTTCCTATCACTTGTCAAATTTTAGAGTGCTGCTGCAGTTTTCCAGGTTATCTTCTTGAGTAGGAAGAAAAAAAAATATGGACAAATGAGATTTTCTTTTTCTGACTTAGTATTAACTAGTAGAGTCACTAGATAAAGCAATGGAGAGATGGAAGTAAAAGAAATTTGTATATTTATATAAGATCTTGTATATAGGAAACACATTAGGGATTCAAACAGAAAGTGCTAGTTAGCTTAGAGTAAGTGGTGCATACTTGTAGTTTTAGCAGTCAGACAAGAGAGGAGAACGGGGACATATGGTTAAAATCCATTAGTTTTAGGCTGAAATAGGAAGACCAAGGGCTGGAAAGAAGCCTTGGCTTCATAGGGAGACTCCATCTTTAAAAAAATATAGGTAAGAAAAAACAAATTACTAGTTAAAAGTTTGGTCTTTTAGGTTGAAATAAAACAATAATTTTTGTTTTCTCAGTATTTAACTCCATAGCTGTGTCTTGCTTGGAGCTCACTATTCTTTTACCTCCGCCAGAAAGTGTCAGGGTTACAGGTGTGTACCATCACACCAGGGTTTATAGGTTGAAAGTTTAGCATATGGTCCAGAATGGCTCACATCTGTAAACCCAGCAGTTAGGAGGTCATGGCAGAAGAATTGTTACAAGCTTGTTGTTACCCTGGGATTTACAGTGAGTTCAAGAGAAACTTGGCTGACAGAGTTAACAGCATATCTCACCACCACCATCACTGCTACCAGCATTAGTTCTAGTGACACAATTTAGCCCAAGAAGCACTTTAGTCACACCCAGGAGGAAGTTTACACCTAGGACTTGAAAATTATGCTCCTCAATTTTTTTTGTTCATTCCACATGCCTTTTTCCTAAGGTTTAAATTGGTTGCTTTCAGAGGTCATCCCATTATTTCATGTGTTGTAGAGTTTGAGACAATTAGAATGGGTTGTTGGTCGTGAATAGTCAGGAAAAAAAAAAGTATTATCCTGAGACAAAATGCCTCCTTTACTAGTTGGGAAGAAGAGGAACAGTGGGAAAGGGACAGAGACAAGAGAGGAAAATGGGGACATATGGTTAAAATCCATTATATATATGTAAAAATGTCCCAATGTAAAAAATATATGAAAACACACCAGTGAAACCCACTATTATATACAATAACACGATATTACAAAACGATAAGAGGTGTTTTTGAGATCCAAGTTGTTTAGGTGGGCTTGTGAATCACCACTGTAATCGTGGCACTTAGTATTGGACCCGAGGGTTGCTATAAGTTCAAGGTCTGACTGTGCTATATAGCCCATTCAAGGTCAACTTGGCCTATAGACTGAGACCAGCTCAAACGAACAAACAAACAAATCTGAGTAATCAAATGGTCTTTTAGTTGGTATTTGTGCCACTATTGTGAATAGCTTCTCTGCTCTGATTTTAAATATAAAATTGCCTGATGCTAACAGGGGTATTATGTTTGTTTAGTTGAAATGTTTATGATGATATGAGATGATTTTTTTAAAATCAATCAATCAATTGTACTTTTCAGGAAAATGAAGCAGAACAAATAGAAGGAAGATGAAAAGTCTGAGTTCATTTAGGGCATGTATCATGGGGAAAGAAAGGCTTAAATGGATGCGATGTGGTTGTGATTCAGTTGAGATTCTTCTGTGGTCAGTGCTTAAAGTGAATTTCAATGAAATTAATGCTATTGCTCTTTCTGTCTGACTGGGTGAGAAAAGGTAAAAACAAAAAACAAAAACAAAACAAAACAAAAAACACATAATGATTAATTGAGAGGCTCATGCTTTTCTAAGTAGTAAACTATTACATGATAATAGATTATAATATAACGAATATTTACTGCTTAATCCTTCTATCAGAAGGAAATGCTCTCTGAATATTTCTTCCCTCTCTAACATGTAAGCTGTCAGAAGGGAATAGTTCAAATGTACACTACATTGTTTTGGTTTAACTAACAAAGAGTGATAAGACATGAATTATTTGTGACAGCCTCGAACATTGATAACAGAAGACAATAATGCCTGCAGACACAGCCTACATCGTAAAAATCTGGAAGCAAAAAATGCTTATTATGTTAGGCCAACATGCTTTGACCTAGTTTTGCTTTTCTGCTTGGAAATTATGTCAGTATTAGTTACATCAGCCCCTCGGATGAGCAATTTCACATTTCTGTTTATTTCAGGGTCATGTTATTGGTTTTGTATATCTGGTTCTGACCTTCCAAGAGCCAAACTAATCCTTATTGACTTGCATTTTCCTTTGAAAAATGAGACTTCTGGGATCCAGAGGGAGGGTATTTTATGTATTAAGAAAACAATCTAAGATGCATCATCAGAGGCACTCATTTCTGCTTGTTCCGTAGCTGCTGCCCTCTTGAAGGCTCCAATAGAACATCCACTTTTTTTGGTCATTGTAGTGTCTTTTTTGCTTTCTTCTATGGAGACAGAATAAATTATTGTGCCCCAGAGTGCTATACTTGACATAATTGACGACCATAGTTAACAAAAAGTAAAACAAGGCAGAAAAGACATTTCCCAGCTCACCATTCTTCAGTTTACCCCTTTCATGCTTCTTCTTCTTTGCTTGTTCATCCAGTAGAAACTCACTTGACATATTTTTCTTATTTAAAATTTCTACTGAATATACTTCAAAATGAATTGCTTCCTTGGTTGATTTCAAACACATTTTTTCCCAGCCATTTAATACTTTCTATCATTAGAGGAAAGACTCACTTAATTCTTTCATACATTTATGAATTCTAATCTTCAAAGAGTGAGAGTTCTTCTAGTGATCAACTTACATCAGATTTACAAGTATAATTTGCTACCAAAAGACCCTGAACAGTTTTTTTTTTTTGATCCGCATGTTTTCCAATTCCTTATTAACAAATGCAATCAGGCAACAACACAAAAGAATATGAAGTTGCGGTTCCTCTGCTAAGAATCTCTTTGTTGTTAGCGCTTTTGCAAATTTTCTCTGCCTGAATGAAGAAAAAAATAAGGGACTGTCCCCTACAAAGTACAAACACATGAATTTTAGCCAGGTAAATTGCTGATTAGCTTGGAATAATTAAAAGAAACAGTATGTAAGCAAATTGGGATGGGATTTAGGCCTAATTTGTGTTATCTCAAGGAGGATTATGGTGGGGGTATGGTCTTTGAACATAGTTTAAAAACATAGCTCTGAGTATTAGGTTCTATTTCTGATCTTTATGTTATTTTAAATACTGAAATTCCAAAGGAAAAAAAAACTTCTTTAGAGGTCTTCTTTACTTTCTAATGAGTACATAAATATTTTCTATATATATATATATATTCACACACAGATTTACTGTGTGTATCCTATGGTGGCATCCATTTCTACAGAAAGTTTTATAACGGTTGAAGGTAGATACGTAAGTGTTTTCCCCTCATCCTACATGGTGACTTTCTTTGAGTGGTATCTTGCATACCCACACATATTTCATGAGGGTATTCCACCTCCCACCCACCCGGCCACCAACTCCCATATTCCCACCTTGACATTCCCCTTTACTGGGGCCTCTAACACCCTCAGGCCCAAGGGTCTCTCCTCCCCCTGATGGCCAAAAAGGCCCTCTTCTGCCACATACGTGGTCCGAACCATGAGTCCCTCAATGTATATTCTTTGGTTGGTGGTCTAGCCTCCAGGAGCACGGGGGGGGG
>CM052722.1:16164010-16210134 GCA_028551405.1 Uromys caudimaculatus | reverse complement strand
ATATGCCCAGGAGAGGTATAGCTGGATCCTCAGGTAGTATTATGTCCATTTTTCTGAAGGTCCACCAAACTGATTTCCAGAGTGGTTGTACCAGCTTGCAATCCCACCAGCAATGGAGGAGTGTTCCTCTTTCTCCACATCTCCAGCATCTGCTGTCACCTGAGTTTTTGATCTTAGACATTCTGACTGGTGTGAGGTGGAATCTCAGACTTATTTTGATTTGCATTTCCCTGATGACTAAGGATGTTGAACATTTCTTTAGGTGCTTCTCAGCCCTATGAATTTCCTCAGTTGAGAATTTTCTGTTTAGCTCTGTTCCCCATTTTTTGATAGGGTTATTTGGCTTTCCGGAGTCTAACTTCTTGAGTTCTTTGTGTATATTAGATATTAGCCCTCTATCAGACGTAGGACTGGTAAAGATCTTTTCCCAATCTGTTGGTTGCCGTTTTGTCCTATTGACAGTGTCCTTTGCCTTACAGAAGCTTTGCAATTTCATGAGGTCCCATTTGTGGATTCTTGATCTTAGAACATAAGCCATTGGTGTTCTGTTCAGGAACTTTTCCCCTGTACCCATGTGTTTGAGACTTTTCCCCACTTTCTCTTCTATTAGATTCAGTGTATCTGGTTTTATGTGGAGGTCCTTGATCCACTTGGACTTGAGCTTTGTACAGGGAAATAGGAATGGATCAATTCTCATTCTTCTACATGTTGACCGCCAGTTGAACCAGCACCATTTGTTGAAAATGCTGTCTTTTTTCCACTGGGTGGTTTTAGATCCTTTGTCGAAAATCAAGTGACCGTAGGTGTGTGGGTTCATTTCTGGGTCTTCAATTCTATTCCATTGATCTACCTGCCTGTCACTGTACCAATAACATGCAGTTTTTTATCACTACTGCTCTGTAGTAGAGTTTGAGGTCAGGGATGCTGATTCCCCCAGAAGTTCTTTTGTTGTTGAGAATAGCTTTTGCTATCCTGGGTTTTTTGTTGTTCCAAAAGAATTTGAGAATTGCTCTTTCTAAGTCTATGAAGAATTGAATTGGAATTTTGATGGCGATTGCATTGAATCTGTAGTGTGTGTTTATTCTTTTACTTAAGATTCTGGGTTCTTGCTATGTAGTTTAAGCTGGCTTACAATTAGAAAATTGTAATTTTGCCTCAGCTTCCTGGGTGCTGGATTTCAGGCACTTGTCACTACAACTGGCTTGTTTATTCTTGTAAAAATGGGAATCACACAATGTTTAAGAATGTATATGTCTTAGTCAGGGTTTCTATTCCTGCACAAACATCATGACCAAGACACAAGTTGGGGAGGAAAGGGTTTATTCAGCGTACATTTCCACATTGCTGTTCATCACCAAAGGAAGTCAGGACTGGAACTCAAGCAGATCAGGAAGCAGGAGCTGATGCAGAGGCCATGGAGGGATGTTACTTACTGGCTGGCTTGCTTCTCCTGAGTTGCTCAACTTGCTTTCTTTTAGAACCCAAGACTACCAGCCCACAGATGGTACCATCCACAAGGGGCCCTCCCCCCTTGATCACTAATTGAGAAAATGCCTTACACCTGGATCTCATGGAGGCATTTCCTCATCTGAAGCTCTTTTCTCTGTGGTAACTCCAGCTTGTGTCAAGTTGACAAAACCAGCCAGTACAGTATACACGTACTTACTGTGTTGTGTTAATTATCCAATAACTTAATCATGTATGGTGGCAACTACTTCCTTAGTAGGCTGGGAATAATAAACATAGCACTTTTATCATAAAATTTTGATGAGGATTGATTAGGGAAAGATCTCCTGAATCTTTCATCCAACTCCCTTTATTATGCTCCCCAAACCTTTGACAGTTACTAGTCTCTTTGCCACCTCTATCTATTGCTACTACTACTGCTACTGCTACTGCTACTATTACTACTACTACTACTACTACTACTACTACTACTACTACTACTACTACTGCCAGCGCTGCTGCTGCTTTCATTATTGCTGTGCTTAGAATTGAACCTAGACCCTTTGCACTCCAAGCAGGTACTTTATCACTATATTTTCCAAGCTCTCCATCTCTATAACTTTATCCTTCCAAGAATATAACGTAAGTGTGATTGCAGTGTGCATTGTTTGGAGGCTGACATTTGTTTCACTCAGCATGATTCTCTGGAGTTTCATCCAAGTTATTGCAAGCATCCATTGTTTTCTTTTCCTTTCTGTTACTGTCTCATATCTGATAGTGGAGATATCTCACAGTTTGACCATTCACCTGTTGATAGACATTTGGGTTGCTTCTAAATTGATAAGATTACAAATAAAATTGCTAAGAATTTTTATGTGCTAGATTCTGTGTGATCACAAGTTATTATTTCTCTGGATCAAATGCCCAGGAGGGCAGGTGATAGGTTTTGTGGTAAGTGCAAACAGTTTTGTAGCAAACTGCCGAACTGTATTCCACAGTGTCTGAATAGTTCTGCATTCCTATTAACAATGCATCTGTGATCCAATTTCTTTGAAATTTCCCTTAAAATTTGGTTGTTGCCCCCACTTAGATTTTAGGCATTTCATTAGTAGTAGTAATATCTCATTTGTATTGCATTTTAAAAGGTAAAGAAAATAGTTTATAAGGCATTATAGGTGTGAATTCAAAACCTCTTTGGTAAAATGCCAACATCCAAATTGGGCCTATTATATGACTGAATTGTCCAAAATACCTGGGACTACAAATATTGTTGGGCTGAATGGTGGCTAATATACTGACAATAAAAGAGCAGTTGTGTTGTATAATATATAACTTTCAAGCACTAGATTGGCTGTCAGTTATACTCTGACAAATGTAAAGAATTGATACTGGGTCAGATAGGCAGATACTGATTTCCATGTATATCCATCCTCCCTCTGGAGAATAGGCACATTACACATCTGTGAAAAAATATTCCTATTATAAAATGCTTTGTTGTCTTTTGGTGCTGGAGATTGACCTCAGGGCCTTGTGCATACTAAGTAAGTGCTCCACCATTTAGCTGCATCCCAAGTCACTTGGTTGTAAATTTCGATTCATATTTTAGTTTTTCATCCTCTCCTTTTTTGTGTAATAGGATATCCATTTGTTGCAGTATGCCCAAAGATTCTGACAGTAGTTATCATTGATTTACTGCTGTCTGTTGCTGTGCCTGAGAAAGATGGCCTGATGTTGTATTGTAATATGAATCCCCTAGGAAAGCTATACCAATCAAGAATGAAGCATCTCTTTCTTAGAAATAGAGATTTATAAACTGCCTGTAGGTCTTGCTATTTTGAGATGAAGATGTGCCTTAAAGTGTCCTTTGTTTGTGATCCCAGCCAACTGAACTTAAGTGACAGTTCAATATAGCCAAACCTCTTGGGAGCATATGAATTTAATAAGAAAATTACTAGGAAAAATATACTGAAACACAGGCTGACCCCCATAATAAGAGAATACAGTTATAAAGTTATGAGTTTCATAGCATGACAAATAATACTCAAAATATTTTGAAAATGTTTTTACTCCATTTTTCAAACACGAAAAGGCTTGGAAAAAGAAATTTAATGTTCATTAAAGTGAAAAAATATGAAAACAAGGTTCATTCATTTTAGAGATTATAGAAAGGGTTGCTAGGATTCCAAATAGCATATCTATAATTTTCAGTATTGCCTGCCAAATTGTCTATTGTACAAGGACAGTTTCAGTAATAGAATATGCCTAATGTCACCTTGACCTTCAATTCTGCTGGTCTTTGCCTTCCTTTTATTTTATTTTTTATTATTAAGAGTGTGTTTATGGACTCTTACAGTCATTCCCCAGTATATGTATATGGAATTGGTCCCAGTACCCTTGCCAATTCATCAGTCCATAGGTGCCAGTCCCTATACACAAAATGGCATAATATACTGTATATAATGTGCATACATCCTCGAATATAATTTACACTACTTCTAGGTTACTTGTAATATGGATTATAATGTAAATGCAAAGAGGTTTTTACTCTAGTATTTAGAAAATAATGAGAGTTTTGAAAATGCTGTGCATGTTCACTACATGTGTAGATTTTTCAAGTATTTACAGTCTATTGTTGTTTGATTCTGAGGTTATTGAGGCCAGAAATACAGAAGGCTGATTTTAGATGACCTTTCAGTATTGCATGATTTGCTGAGTTCATATTAGCAACTGGGTATTCTCTACTGAAAAAGCTGCAGCTCAACCTGACAGGAAGATCAGCATGTCCATAAGATGTTAGCAGAGAAAACATGAAAAGACTCCAACAGTTTGACAGTTTTCTTCAGTGACTCAGTGTCTTAGAAAACCAGTACAATGGATGGTGAGACTCTTCCTCAATGTACCTGTTTGTTGAATGTGTACATCACTGAAATAATGGAAGGTAGATTTTTTAAAATGTACTATATTGTTTCTTTGGAGAAAAATGATATCTCTGTGTAATAGAACATCATCACGGAAGCTGTATAGATTTTCCAAAGGCCTAGACAGTGTTAAATCACATCAGAGTCCCTCAAGGTATAATGAAAGAAAGCATGTGCAGTGTAAGAAAATTTTACTTGTCAGCAGTTCATTGCTTTTCTGTACCAGAACCTCCTAAAAGCTGCAGCCTCTATACAAGCCTTGATATCTTTAACATTGAACCAAGGATAAAAAATACAATTTCAAGAAACACAGAGGTCTTCTTAGTTTTAGCAGAAGGCCATGCAAACCTACTAGATTTTAAATGACTGTTTTCTTAATCATTAACGCCAAATATAGGTTCTTCAATATGGTTCCTGAGTTTATTCGAAGAAGCACATCCTATTTTAGATTTTTAATTCCTGTTAGACAGAGAAACCCTGTCTCAAAAGAAAAAGAAAAAGAAAAAGAAAAAGAAAAAGAAAACATTTTGTAAAACCCTAAGGACAACATACAATCAGTTACTTTTTCACTGATGGCTTAATCAGTTATCTCATTCCAAATTAGGGATTTGTTAAAAGTTTAGGGGTTTTAAAATATTCAGCTAAGTAAGAGAAGACAACCACAAGAGGCCACATATTGTTTAGTGACATTTTTAGGAATTATCCAGAGGAGGCATATTCAAGGAGACAGAAAGACTAGTGGTTACCAGGGGTAAAGATGAATGAAGAATGACTATTAATGGGGTAATAAAGATATTCTAGAATTAGATTTTGGTTATAGCTACCCCACTCTGTCTGTTCTCTCTCTGTCTCTGTCTGTCTGTCTGTCTGTCTGTCTGTCTGTCTCTGTCTCTCTCTCTCTGGTTTTTCAAGATAGGGTTTCTCTGTGTAGCCCTGGCTGTCCTGGAACTCATTCTGTAGACCACGCTGGCCTCAAACTCAGAAATCCACCTGCCTCTGCTCCCAAGTGCTGGGATTAAAGGCATGCACCACCACTGCCCAGCCCCACTCTGTACACTTAAAAAACAATGAATTACATAGATGAATTGGGTATTTTGACATGTAAATTATATCTCATTAAAGCTCTTTTAAAAAAGAATGAGCATCCAGAATTTAAAATAAAAGTATTGGAACTTTGTGGTTTAAATATTAAGGGCCACTTGTTTATTTTTTTTTCAAATTTTTAAAACTGAATTTTATTTTATTATTTGGACACAATGGAGTTGATTTTCTCTTTTTCACCTTTATGCGTGCTGTTAGGGTTGAACTCAGGGTACGAGTGTTATCTCGATCTCCCTCAAAGGTTTTCTTTTTTAATCCCAAATTAAAAGACTTTTACTCTGTGCCTCTAATAAGCAGAACAGCCTCACAAATATAGGGAATGAAAGTCACTTTCTTTTTCCAAATTCTTAGTAAATTGTGCAGGTGTATGCAAATGTGAATGTGTCTTTGTGCGTGTGTTTGACAAGAGTAGTGTTTAAAGCAGAGTCATGTCATTTCCCAGATCTATAGGAAACCCTAGAGCACTGGTGAACAACATGTGAAGTTGTGTGCACCATTCTTATGTCACATGAATCTAGGCTGGGATCAGTACCCTTGCTCACAATGAGCCAGATAAGAAATATTTGGGGCCTTCAAGCCTGTCAAATTCCTTAACGGACCCGTAAACTACATATCCACTGTGTTCCCAGAGAAGTTTTATATGTGGACACTGACATTTTTAAGCCTGTGTAGTTTTTGTGACTCACAGAAATATCAAACTTCCACGTTCAAAAATGTGAGAAACATTTCCTTGTGGGCCACAGGAAACAAGCAGAGGGTGGGCTTTGGTACACAGCTCCCCTGTTCACTAGTTTGCAGACTCCTGCTCTAGGCACTGACTTGGAAAGGCACCTCACTAATCAGCACACTGTTGTGAAGCATGTTAAATTCCTCAAGCCAGGGCACAAGGGAAAGCAGTAGTGCAGCTTTATTTGGAAGGGCTGAGCTCTTGAAAGACCACATTTTAACAGTCAACTTTTTAAGGAAATTATGAAAAATCAGCAAATAGTAACTTTTGAAAAGAGCATTCAGAATGTAATAAGGCCACTTTGTGTGATTTTATTTATTTTTTATTTTTTTTAAATTTTTAAGTCAGAGAAGCCATGAATATCTTGAACTTTGTCCATTATGAAGTGTGCCAAGGTTGTGGATTTTAAAGGCATGGGAATTTTTCATTGCTTCTGGCTCCTGCATGTTAACAGCAAAGTTATTCATTAAGTCAATGCTTAAAAAAACTGTCAACAAGGCTTCTTTATACAACCATATCTGCATTGGATACAGTTCCAGAGAGGTGATTTTCCCTCTTCAACTAACAAGTGTATCCATTGTTATTTTAATGACAAATCATTTACAGAAAAAGAAAAACTTTTCAAGTAAGCAAGTCTCCTACATCCTAGTAGTTTATAAGATGACTCCTGAATAAACCAACCATCAGGATGCTGGCAATGCCTTCTTGAACAATGAACCAGAAATGCAAAAGGAAGAAAACTGTAGGAAATATATTGGCCATTTTATATCACACTTTTGGGGTTACTTTTAGATTTCAGCACAACTCCAAAGTTGAAGAAGATAAAGATTTTTAAAGAGTACTTCTCAGCATCTTCCCAACTTCCCACATACCCCTTGGTTCAGCCAGAGAATTATTAAGATTTACAATTGGATGGAAAATTAAACGTATAAATATTCTCTCAGAATGTCAATAAAAAATCAGGAAAAAATAGAATGTTTTTCAGTAAAAACTTCACATTTTAGCAGTATCTACTGAGAACACAATTCTCTGGTCACACCGACAGACAAATATTCAAGATGAATGAAGCATATGCCCTGCTATCACAAGCTTTACCATTATTTAAGTTTGTAAGAAAGCCTAGCACATCTGGCAAATGTAAATTGTCTTCCTAAGTCTATGACTCCCTTTCTTTCTTCTTGAGCACAATAAGAAACACAGTATTCTAAAAGCATGTGATTATTTCCATGTTCTAAAACACCCTAAATAGCAGAGCTACCTTCAAGAACTGTAATAATACCTTTGCTCTCATGGTTATAGAAGAGGTACCTGAGAAGATTTCTCCTCTGAAAAATTGAAAATATTTTGTGAAAATGGCTCCCTCATACTGAAGATATTTCAGCATTTGTATATGGTAGCGTCTGGCATTGGATTTTAACATTTTCTTCTAGCTTTGTGCATTAAATAATATTATCATTCTTTTAGAGATGAGTAGAATGAGCTCAGGAAAAGATACCAGAAATGAGAAGGTACTCGGAAAGTTTTAAATTCAGTCAATTTTGTATCTAACACCTTTTTCGCTGTAGCATAGTATATTACTCATCTCTGCTTCTATTTTTCCAACAGAAAATTCTGGAAAATTAAGTCATTGTATTCACCATTCAGAACTAGGACTGTATAGAAAGATTCTCCAAGGGTTAGGACGTAGATCAAAGGCTTTTTCTTTGAACTAATTGTCACTGGTCAGAATCTGAGACCTACCTAGGAGGCAAATGTTGCCAGTATGTTTACAGAGTAAAAAGATGATGTTGTATTAGTTTACTATTGCAATATAACAAGTTAGCACATGCATACAGTTTAAAGTCATCACCCATTTTTTTTAAAACTCAGGACTCTGTAAGGTACCCTGGCTATGTTTTTTGCTCATTGTCTTACTGGGCTGAATTTAAGCTTTGAGCTAAATTATGCTCTTCTCTGGAGGCCCTGGGAATGAATCTTCTGCCAGGGTCATAGTTGTGGACTATACTCATTTTCCTAATAGTCTAAGGCTGAGCTATTTCATGACTATTGGCTGGGATCCTGCAGACCATCTACACTCCTTCTCTGCCTCTGCTTTTTAATCAGCAACAGCATGCTGAGTCATTTGCACATAGAACATCTCTCTATATTCTCATGCTGCCAATGCCAGAAAGCACATAGCTTTGAAATTGTCCATGTGATCAGGCTGGGCCTACCTGAACCACTTACTTCCCTTCCTGGTACCACCTCTGCACTACAACATGACATACTTCAGACAGTAGTAGTATCTTGTCACAGTTGCAGGTTTCAGAGGTAAGGGAGAACATCTTTGGGTTGCCATTTTAGAAAGTTGACCTACTATGGGGATTTTCATCTGTTGCTTTGCACCTCTATGGACAATTCACTCACGTCTGTTTGGGGTGAAAAGGGAGAATTGGAACTAAGTGTCACTGGCTTATTCTTTCAAGGAAAGCCACACATTCTGGCATTAGGCTTCTCTCCTGACCACCTTCTGGGTATTTATTGATGTCAAGGAGCTCTACAGTAGCAGTTCTAAACCTGTGGGTCATGACTTCTATGTGAGGTTGGATGACTCTGGAAGACACAGATATTTATATTATAATTCATAACGGCAGCCAAATTACAGTTATGAGGCAGCAATGAAAATAATTTTATGGTTAAGGGTCACCACAACATGAGGGGCTGTATTAAAGGGCCACAGTCTTAGGAAGATTGAGAACCACTGCTCTAGAGTTTAGATGGGCCATCTGAAGATTATGGACATGGGCAGCACAGAGCAAGAGCTAGGAATAGTGATACCAAGTCACTTGATCCTAGTCTTTTGTGAGATGCTCATCAGCATCATATCCAACATAGGCTTCCTCAGGAGATGCTAGCCAGTTTGTTGATAGGAGTGCAGTGCGGCATTCCACAGCACAGATTCTAATGCTCCCACCCACAAAAGGGTCTTTGAAGACCCATGTCCTTATTCCACGTCCTATGAACTACAATAATCCTAATCATACTATATATCTTTGTATATCTCTGCTTTATATAAAACAGTAATATTACTTGCCACTAAGAACTATTTTCCAGTTGTACTGGGGTGGGCTGCTCATATTCTACTATTTACTAAATCTTTGGCTTATACAGTCTATTTGGTTTGTGAAGTGGTTGTAATACTTCAGTTGTTCTAAAGGGTACTTAAGATTAATCTTGAGAAGTCAGAAGAGTCTTTGAACATAAAAAATCACCCAATATATTATATTTAAACTAACAACTAACAAAACAAAGTGGAAAATATGATCTCATTTTTGTGGTTGAAATGTACAGGAAAATGACTAGAAGGATTATTCTATGGAATACTACTTCTTAGTGGTTACCCCTTCTCTAGGTGACTTGCTTTGGGGAACTGTGATGAATGAGTGCATAGTGCATTCATGCAAAGCAAAGTTCTATTAAAAAGTTAACCATTCTCTGTTTTGCCTTTAACATTCAAGATGAATGGGCAAGCTAAACTCAATCATTCACATGTAGCTAAAGAACTGTTTTACATGGCTCATTCATGCCTCCCTTAGATCTCTAGAGGGCAGCCTCAAAGTTTACTATTCATTCTTCTTAATGCTGGTTGGATGCACATGTGCTATTTTCTGTAAAAGAAAATACTAAGGAGTATTTCTTCCTTTATAACAAGGTTTTAGGGTCCCCCGGGCCCCCTTAGTTCTATTTACTTTGGGTATTTCAGCAGTTACTGTAGGGCTTAACTGTGGTGAGTTTTTAAGCCCCCTTTTTAAATTCATAAACTTCCTCAAGTCTTAGAAAAATGTCAGGTTACATTTATATTTTGTAGCCCAGTTGGAGTATAGGCTGCTTCCATTCTGAGCACCTTGTTCTAATTTATGTCAGGAGGAATTGTATACAGATCAGGGTGGGGAGCAGGTTATAATTAATGGGGTGGACAAGTGGACTTTTAGTATTTCATAAAATAAAATAGAACTCACATATGCTTGTAACTGTTGTGTTTTTAAATATTTACATCTATTCTATTAAACATTAATTATAACACATATTTCTCTTGTGAACTTGCTGACTGGGAGGTCACAAGCCATTGCTCACTGAGTGTAACATAGATGACAAGGTGGTTATGTAAAAACTGAAGTACTCAGGGGATATCAGTGAATGGACTCATGGAAATAATCCAGCCTTGAATTTTTCTCCTAAATTTTCTCATGCTTAAAGCACCCTCTTCTTGATAAGCTCCAGATGTTTGTCCTAAGGGAAAACGATGAGCCCTTAGCATGGGAAATTCTTTAATGGCTCCTGGTGAAGAAGAGATGATTGACCAATACTTAACTACTCGTCTTTTAAAGTTGTTTTATAGCTAATAGAGCCTAGAGCCCAAATGTACTATACACTCATATACCAAAGTTCCTAATGCAGGGGCAACATTTTTCATGATAGTTAAAGATGATTCTAAGACTCTCAAAAACTCTGATTCTAAGCTGGACTGTGCCACAATTATGTGGCCAATTATGTGGCCATAGGAAAAGTCCCTAAAACTCTGAGCCTCAGTCCCTAACACTCTAAAGAATGGGACAAATAAACCATACTTCATAGAGTTTGGGTCATGGTTAGCCAACTTATGTAAAATTTATAGCAAATTTTAGGTGTTAAAAATGCTTGGTATGGTCATATGAATGTTTCAAAACAGGCAATGGAATGGAAAGTTTATGCATGTCTCACATGTTAATGTACTCCTTGTTTTTCACATAAGTATCTATTCCCCAAGTCTATTTCTATCAAGGTAATGAATCTCTATGTGTAAATATGTAATATTTAATATACACACATACAGATGTGTTTGTTACTTGCAGTGTGCAGTGAAGTTACCACATTCTTATCTAAAGTACTCCCTATGTTGATTTTATTATTAAGACAGAAAACTATCCTAAATGATGAGGATACTTGTCCAGATGTTGTAAACCTAAACACTATGTACATCCAGTTAAACTTGAAATTACTGGCATGACAGATGTTAGAAGCCACTGGACCTCGGGAACTTGGTACCCTGTTTATTTCAAGATTACAATGTATCTTTTGGTCTAAGTGTTTAGTCAATAAGAGTCCTTATAAAGTTCATAGAAACAAAGAATGACTAGGCTTTTGGCATCATTACATTTCCTAGAACAGCAATAAGCAGCAGGGCGGGGGCAGACAACACGTATGGAAGGACACAATGAACAAGAAAACAAGTCATTTATCTTGTCTTCCCAAAGTGTATATGGAGCTGGAGATTGAAATCCAAAATATAGCTAGCATGGCAGTGCATGCCTTTAATCCCACAACACAGAAATAGGAGGCAGGAGGATTGTGAAATTGAGGCCAGTTTGAGCAATGTAATTATCAAGAAAACAATGACATATGAAATATTAAATGTGCAATTAATACATGTATCCTTCAAAATTCTTTATAGTTTTGTGTCCAAGTCATATTAGTAAATTAGATAAATATACAACTATATTTATTTATGTTTTATAGTAGAGTTCTAAATTAGAATATGACAACTGTACCAGATTCAAAATAGTCATCATTGATCTCCCTTTTGTCAGTCTAGATGTATAGCTATGCTCTTCACCTTCATTTGCTTCTTTATGGAAGTGTTTATGAAAACTCTACTGTGTTCACAGTATTCAGCATGACTTCTGACACATAATAGGAACTCAGAATAAACTTGCCTATTGTTACTTCGGTAATATCTACACCCTCCAAAAAAGAGTTTTGCCTGTGTGTGTGTGTGTGTGTGTGTGTGTGTGTGTGTGTGTGTGTGTGTGTGTGAGAGAGAGAGAGAGAGAGAGAGAGAGAGAGAGAGAGAGAGAGAGAGACAGGGACAGAGACAGAGACAGAGACAGAGAATGATAAGCCTCAGTCAACAGCTGGCAGTGATGTTAGCTTACATTTTCAAGGTGATTCGCCTACCTTGGATTGTCAGGAATTTTTTTCCATAAAAACCTTTACCAAAAGTTAAGCAGCCTCATGTATGTCCAGAGATCTTTTTCTCTTGATAATAGTTTAATTCAGTATGGTGATAGACTTTGGTAGCTCAAGTTAGCATAGGGTAGGCATCTGTGGGATATTGGAATGTGGGTCCCAAGGTAGACACTGCAGAAAGAAGACATCTGGGGATATTCACCTGCCATTATATTCCACAAGAAAACCTAAACACTAGCACTTTCTCAGTAAGACATATATTATTATATATAATATACTATTATATTATAATATAATAGTATATTATATATAATGTATGTGTATATGTTACTCTTTAATCATATTTAAAGATGTTTCAGTATTAGTCTTTAATTTGCACTAACAAAATTAGAACTATTATATTAAAATATGTTATTAAATACTTAACATTATGTAGAGAAGAATATTTTACTAATTTCCTTTAATATACAAGTATTGAAAAGCTTAATCTTACCTAAATTTTGTCCAAAAAAATGAACCATTTTATTCATTACAATTTCTGTTATACTTTCCTCAGGCATTTGTGACATATAAAGAAGGTGATTGTATGATTAATGTAAAAATGAACATGGACATTGTTATACATTCAAGCCAAGTTCTGATTTCTCTCTTTATGATGAAATGAAAAAAAAAATCAATGATCTGAAAGGAAAAATACGATTTGGAATTACTAAGAGCCTTTAAATGAGACCCAGAACTAGATTTTAAGCTACATAAGTAAAAGTGGGCGGAGTCAGGCATTTTAGACACATTTCAGTGAAGATAAAAAAAAAAAAAGGTTTCGTATTTGAGGTTCAGTTAACCAGAAAATTAAATTAACCATAACTCTTACATTTCCAGAGAATTTCAACCAAATGAGGAGTCTCATACTTTTATCATCATCTTAATTCCCACACAGAAATTAATTCTATCTTTTGACTTATTTTTTGGATAGTGTTT
The DNA here is from genome assembly GCA_028551405.1 of Uromys caudimaculatus. Classification (NCBI taxonomy): domain Eukaryota; kingdom Metazoa; phylum Chordata; class Mammalia; order Rodentia; family Muridae; genus Uromys; species Uromys caudimaculatus. The sequence goes on along the minus strand of CM052722.1, from coordinate 16,196,979 downwards.
AATATCAAAGTCATTGCATTGAATGAGCAAGAACTGTAGTGTATTTTTATTTTGGATATTAATGATTAACACACATATATGTCTATATGGACTGCTTGCGAGAGAGAGCAGGTATGCACAAGAGAGAATATGTTTGTACATGAGGCATTTAAAGACAAACTTGTAGTCAATGCTTTCAGAATGATATGGCTTCCATTTTCTCCTTCCCAGTCGCTTTCCCCTTCAGATCTGTGGTTTAGAATCACACGTATTTTTTCTAGAAATGGAGCCGTGTTTTCTTGTAGATAACTAAAGTTTGGCAGATTGCACCACAATCCACAGGATAAATAACTTCTATGTAACAGAACAATGTCTTCAAAAAGATAATGAGGAAGTGAGTCAAAAAAGCTCCAAAATAGCACAGAAAGAGGCCAGATGGTGTCTTTCTTTTGCTTTTGTTTTCACTATCTTTCTTTCCTTTTTTCTGTTTTTCATTTTCTTTCCTTCCTTCCTTATTTCTTCTTTTTCTTTATAGTCACTAAGCAGGAGATTTTGCCTGATTAAGGAAAAACTCATCGTGATTTTCATTTTGCAATTTTGACAGACTTCTCTTTAATGTCTGTGCTCTCTCTCTCTCTCTCTCTCTCTCTCTCACACACACACACACACACACACACACACACACACACACAGACACACAGACACACACAGGACTTTTATTCAGGCAAATGATCATTTGTGCTATTGTAAGCAAGATTCTGCTGATGAGAATACGAACTCTCAATGATAAAGGAGAAAATGGGTCTCCAAGTCTCAGCTCTAAAAGATCTTGGAATTTGCCCACTACCCTAAAGACCCTCATTACCATATCCATCATATTGTTGTAGGGTCTGGTGTTTTGTTTTGTTTTCTTTTGATAGCCTACAATCCAAGAAAGGCTGTGTAGCACAGTGGCTAACTAGGGTTTTGTGAGAGAGGGTAGAGCCAGGGATAGAAAATAGAGGTTTTGGAGTTCATCACCCCAGGGGGCTAATGCGCATAAAGGAACTGCTCCAAAGGACCCGAGTTTAATCCTCAGAGCTGCCACTCAGGATCAGGATGAAGAAGCACCCATGCAAAGAATTGCTTCTGGATGCTGATAGTCAGGGGGCGGGAAGCGGGACCTGAGCGCCCCTCTTTGGACTACTGATGTTTTGGCAGTTTATGTTGTGGGGGGAGATTAACTGGCAGCGGTTCAAGCACAACAAAGCTCCCTTCAGGGAAGTCACCAGCATTCCTACCAACTTCTAGTGTCCTTTGCCCAGGACTCCAGGAGTGAGTGATTTCCCAGTTTCGTTTCCAATGGAGAAAATGACTGAAGTTGCAAAACTAAATATTTGCATCCATTTAAAATAGAGAGTAACTTGGAGGAATATGCTATGGAAAGTATAGAGATTGAGATTGTCATCTGTGCCTTGAATCAAGGGCTCCTGTTGATTTAAAGAATGACAAGCTAAAGCAGCTCCTTAACAAGAGATAACTGATCAAGTTTACCGTAAAGACGATAAATCAAGCATTAAAATAGTTTTTTCCACAATGCAATTGAATTATTTCAGATTTTCTCCAGCTAACATTCATATTTTTTAAACAATAAATACAGCTCCACCGTAGCACAGCCTTGTCATCTTGAAAGTTCACTGTTCTTAGAGCCAGACGTTTTATAAATGAATTTTTAAGCCCTAGATTACATTTCAAATACTAAGTCCTTTCAATCTCCCCCTTTTTATTTATCAATCTTGATGAAATGAAAGGATAAATTGTATGTGAAGAAATGCACACTTAGCTTGAATCTCAATGAAAGGATAAAATGCTTAAAAACAAAAGGTTTTTCTTTAAGTCTTAAATAATTGTTTAAATTAAAAAAAAAAAAAAAACCCAAACAAAGTAACAACACAAAGACCTTAAACTAAATCCCCAAGATAATACCTTTGGATGTGAATTCCACAGGAATGCTGTGTATTTATGTTTTACAACTAATACTTGTAAATAGTTCTTAGACACTTAACAAGGAAATATTCTGAGAATATCAGAAAAAACAGTTTATTTAGTTTGCCATAGGAGTATATTTTAAAAGTCATTAGGATCCTCCTGATGGTTGTAGAATTTATCCTTATAGATTACCATTATTTTTGTGGTGCTTACTATGGAAACCAGGAACTTGCTAGGCAAATGCTCTACCGTTCAACTACATCTCCAGTCCTACATCTTTTTTAAAAGAATGGGTTTTTTGTTTGTTTGTTTATTTTTTGCACAAGTATTGAATCTCCCCAAAACAGTTTGCATATTGGGTTTTAGTTCAAAATTATCTTTGTATTGGAGCTAATTCACTCTCAGAAGACTGCTTGTTTTAAAAGACACTCTACCCTACCCTAAACCTTATTGCTGGAGTTAGAAAGATAACTCAGTGGGTAAATGCTTATCTTGAGAGCATGAAGACCAGAGTATGAATCTGCAGAACCCACAGAAAAGACAGCAAATGCTGTGGCCACCTGTAATTCCAACCCTTGAGAGGCAGGTCCTGAGACAATCTGGCCTACTAGCTACTATAGCTGATACGTGAACTAGAGTTCAGTGAGAGACCGTACCTCAGTAACTGAAGTGGAGAGCAATCTAGGAAGACACCTGACATCAACCTCTGGCTTTCATATGTACATGCATGCACACACACACACACACACACACACACACACACACACCTACACATATGTGTGTACCCACACACAGGTGAATATGTATATATACATGTATGCATATCACGCACATATACATACCAGAAAAGAAAAATAATTAAATAAACCTTGTCACTTGCTTCAATGTAGAAGAGTAGTGGAGTGTCTCACCTTCCCAAGCATCCCCTGGGCCTATGCTGTTGATGCAATGGCAACTCTCCTTTTCTCCCTTAATGAGTGCCTTTGGGATTTCATTCCTTCTGGCCGATTCTTACTAAGGTGGTCTCCAAAACCATGCTTGGTTACAATTTTGCCTAATCAGGAAGGGGTGTTATTTTAAGATACTACTTGCCACTTCTTGCATTGCCAATCAGATACTGACAGGAACTATCAGACAACAGGACCTTCCAGTTGTAACATATCTTTGACACTCACCAATCTTTAATCTCTGGTCCCAGATGTTCATTTCCCCCAGCACTTTATTCACTTTCTACATTTCTCTTCCCTGTAACCATCGTTGTATGCTCACTGGTATTTTCAGCTTTGAGTTAGCATTCTAAGATCAAACACACATCCAGGTACACATTCTGAGTACTACATACTGTGCTTTAAATGTGTCCACAAAATTCACATGCTGAAAATATAATTTTCATTCCAGTAGTGTTGAGAGGTGTTGGGGTGTTCCAAATGGGGGCTTGTATAAGTGGGTTTGGCCTTATGTTCATGACTGCTGTCTAAGAACCTACCATTTCTCTCCTCTGGAGGAAATAGACTTCAAGGTACAATCTTGAAAACAGAGAGATCTACTGTCATCACTTGCATACATCTTGATCTATGAGTGCCCAGGCTACGCTACCTGTGACAAATATATTTCTGTTCTTTATACCATGCCCAATCAGCTCCTTTGCTATAGAAAGACAAACTAGCCCAAGACACGATTCTTTCTGCTTTCTTGGCCCACCGAGTCTGTAGGCCATCCTGTCAAAGCACATTGCTGAAATAAAGCGAGAGATCACTGTTTTCAAATAACTCAATCACCTTGCCTTTTCAAACAATCAATTGTAAAGGCTTGACTTCAATGCCCTTGAGAAAGAAATCTATACTTGGTATCTGAAACTAAGCAGTTAATAATTGGGGGGGATGAAATTATAACTCTATGCTTAAATGCTGGGAAGTTTTATACTAAAATTAAAATGTCTATAGTCATATCTCCCCAAACGTGCCTGACCAAATCTAAAATTAAGATGCTCTAGCTTTTTTTTCTTGGCAAGAAGATGGCCAGAATGTCAAGAAAGACCACCCCGCTTTGAGTTGAAATATCTCTTTTGCTAAAATTGTCTGTTTTGTGTAATCTCCCTAAATTCTGTCATTTTATATGAGCCTTTAAAATAATTACTTTCGCAAACTATTTCTTTTATATTTTCTTCATTAAATGTAAGTTCTTTAAGGGCTGGCCCTTGTTCTCATATTTACTACTATATTGCTACTGCCTGGAGCTGCTCCTGAAAGACAACAAGACAAACAAAACAAAGCAATCCAAATCCCTGTGGAAGTGTATCTGCTTTTTATGCCAAAACAAGTAATCTTACAATTAAAAATGTTTACAGAATCAGCCTACTGTCCTACACACTTGTGTGTGGTATATGTACGTAGTTGTGTGTATGCATATACATGCATATAGAGGCCAGAGGATGTCTTAGGTCTCTTTCTCTATCAGTTTCAACCTTATTGGTTGAAAGAGTCTCTCACTGAGCCTGAAATATGCTGTTATCCATCTCCAAACAAAGGGTAACAAGCATTTATGGCCATTTGTAGCTTTTATGTGAATGCTGGGAATTTGAAGGCATGTCTTCATTTCATAGCAAGTACTCCTACCCACTTAACCATCGCCCCAGCCTCTTTCCCCATAGTCTTCAAACTAGTTTGGTACAAAGTAGAGAGCTAATGTTTTAGACTAGATCTACGCTTATTTGAGACCATGAAGGAATTTAACAGCTTTTGATTATCTGGGCTAAATCTATGAGTAGGATTTCCTTGATCTATGTTAGTTTTCCTGTGTTTGCAGCTGACTCTAAAGGGTGGTGCTGGTGGTAAAAATCTTATTGCTTCCTTGCAAACTTCTTTTACCTGTGGACTTCCTTGACTTAAGGATAATTCAATGCCAGGTGAGAGTCTGCCTAAATTGTAACTGCTAGAAAGTCCACTGGTGACATGGTTTCTATTTGCCACTGTTAGTCTGATCCACAGGCAGAGACAGGAACCATGTGTGCTGACAAATAAGTCTTCACAGATTGCTCAGATTTTTGTAACTCTTGAGGTTACTATTTTAAAGCTGTTTATGTACAAAAAAGTCTCACAGAATAGAGATAATTATCTTCCTCCAAGGCTTGGGAAGCATTCTTTCATTTCAAAACACAAAATTCAGACTTATTAAGCTTTGGGTTGCTGAGCTGTGGTGAACACTACTATGTGCATCAGATACACTAGATGAGACTTGGGGGGCAAATTGAAACAAGACCATGAAGCATATACCATTTGTTGTGCCTTGAAAACTGCTTTTCAAAATCTCTAATTCAAGACTCTCATGCTTTCTGTCAGCATACATGTAACCTGAAGGCTGACAGATTAGCTTATAAAGAGAAAAAGTCTGATATTTCTCTGTTCTCACTAGGCTCATGGGTACTGTCCATGCTAGGGTCTCTTGTTTCCTGTAAAGTAAAACCTCTAGCAGCTGATATACAGAGGGAAGGTGACTTTGAGTGGGAAGCAGAGAATGCAGCCTTGGGGTCTCTGTGGGAGATACAAAATTGTCTACACAAAACTATTATTAAACAGTCATTTTTGTTAAAAACAGAAATATTAATTCAGGGGTTGGAGTGATGGTAGGAACACTCTCCGACTTTCCAGAGAACCTGAATTTGGATCCCAGCACCTACACCTGGCAATTCATATTTGCCTGTAACTCCAGTTCCAGGGAACCCAACAGCTGCTTCTAGTTTCCTCAGACGACCCTCCCTCTATGGTATAACCACAAACAATAAATACTTAAAATAAATTGTTTTTAAGAAGAAATGTTAGTTAAATTATTAATCTCAGGCTAAGTGGGTTAGTATACTTCCCGCTTCCCGAAATAGCTTGAAAAGGTTCCTAAGGAAAAATTACAGATACTGAAATTATTTAGTGATGAATGAGAGACTTAATTGAGGACAAGAGGGGACAAAGGACAAGAAAACGACAGTTTTGAAATGTGGCCTCATTTGATCCTCAACAGATTGTGACAGTTCTCTTACCCTCATTTAATAAAGAAGGAAACTGACTGGATAAGAGATTTAGAGTATCAGGTTCTTGTCTGCCTTTGCAAGGAAATGTCAGAGTGCAGGTTTAAACTCAGGGTTATCTGCTTTCAAGGTATACCTTCTTTTGTATGGCCTCACATTGATGGGGTAGACTCAAAAAACTTAGGGCACTTGGGTCCTCTAAGTTTAAGGGTTAGCCCCAAATTTTCTGATAGCACAACAGAGACAAAGCAGTTTCTCAGTTCTATCTGAAACAGCAAGGGCAGTGTGGAAAAGAGAAATAAGGTGAGCACAGCAGCAAAATCTAGACAAGTGAAAAAAGATGTAAATTTCTAATGCCATGCAAAAGGCACATTTCAGAACCCATTTAGCTTAGAGATTGCAGTGATAGTAATAGTGAATAATATGTTATGTCCAATAAGTTATCTGAACTCAAATTATGTCTTACTAAATAAGTCATCACACTGACAGCTTTTGGAAAAATTTCACTGCTTTGATTTGGCAAAACCCGCATACTGTTTTGATTGCTTTGATTGTTTCTCGATGCAGTGCTTATTACTCAGTTTCGCTGGTAGTTTTAAGTTAAGGGGGCTTGAGGATATGGTTCAGTTGTCCAAGTCTTTGCTGGGTAAGTATGATGATCTGAGTTTGAATCCCCAGAAACCACATAAAAAGACATCTATAATTCCAGTGCTGTGGAGACAAACACAAGTGGATCCTTGGAGCTAAATGGCCAGCCTGTAAGCTCCATGCTAAGGGGGAGACATTTAATCAAAGTAAAAATTCAATAAGGTAGAGAACAATTGAAGATGATGTCTAACATCTCTGTCCTTCACTCATATACATGTATGCATGCACTCATGTGCTCACATGTACCTACTCTAATGCACATGTACACATGCACAGAAATATACACACAGACACAAAGTTAAGAACATACTGTGAAGAGACAATCATTTTTCGGCAAAAAATTAATTTCCTTAACTGTCAGCTATTGGGTAAAGCGAGCATCTTATTTTATATAAGGTAAAATAGATCTAGAAATTGCAGGAAGTAGAATACGGTTTCAAAGGAAGGGAATTTTATGAGATTTGGAAGCTGTTTTAGTTGTATGATATTTTAAAATGAATGTCTATGTGTGTATTTTAATGGTAACCCAATTTTATTGTCCCAGATGTAAGGCTCTATGATTCCCTGAAAAGTTATAGTTTATCCACTGGCGTTTCAATGTGGCAAAAAGTGGTTTTGCTCGAATTTCTCTGAAAAGTCTCGGTCTTGCTTTTGTTCTGAACAGACAGTCCCGATACTGTTCTTAATATCCTGTTTTCATTCCTCAGAGCTGTTGCCCTTTTCATTGCCATGTTCCCATCATTCCCGGGCTTTCATGTGGTGCTTTACAATAACAACTGAGAACAAAAGAATCACTCCTCTTTTGGTTGCCTTAAAAAATAGAGGGGTGTGTGGGGGATGGGGGCTTCATCCTCTGACTGTAGGGCTTCAGTGATCACAGAAAATGTTCATAATAGTTAACCAGGAGATGTGGATGAGGTTAGTTTTCTTTTTTAAGATCACAAAGTAACTTCAGGATACTGGGAATGTGGGTATTTTGAATGGGGCTAACTTTGAAGTTGAGTGGGTGAACCAGTTTTCTTTTTATAATTACTTTTCTCTCTGTTTCTCTGTCTCTGTCTCTGCCTCTGTCTCTCTGTCTCTCTGTCTCTCTCTCTCTCTCTCTCTCTCTCTGTGTGTGTGTGTGTGTGTGTGTGTGTGTGTGTGTGTTTGTATGAATGCATGTGATGAGGATGGGCACTCATGTGCCTTGGTGCAGGTCAGGGAGATCAGGGGACAACTTCCAGGAGTCAGTTCTCTCGTTCTACCATGTAGACACCAGGGATTAAACTCAAGTCATCAGATTTAGCAGCAAGTGATCCTGCTGGCTGAGCCATGTTACCTACCCAGAAAAGCACTATTTGTGTGTGTGTGTGTGTGTGTGTGTGTGTGTGTGTGTGTGTGTGTGTGTGTGAAAGGCACTATTATATTAGATACTTTCCCCATCTGCTCATACATTAGGGATCAGTTAACTTGTAGTCTTCATTGTGTGCGTGAGCATGACAAAAGGATATGTTCTTTGCTGCTGAGCAACTTAACCTGTCCAGTGTTCACAAAACAATCTGAACATTTTAGGGGATAACTGGGAAGAAATCAGCCTCCTAGAGGAGTATTTTATAGGTAAAGTAAAAAAAAAAAAAATTAAAAAATTAACTTGTCTCAAAGTAGTAAGGACTTTTCCGGAATTCAATCTACTTGCAAAAATCCTGTTCAAGTGTCTTCAAGAAAATAAATTACATCTTACTAATTTCAAAGTAACTTTGACAGATTTGAGTCCGGTGACATTTTCGGATACATAACCATTACCTACAGGTCTGTCTTTGCACAGAGGAAAGAGTTTCTGTAATGTAGTGGGGATGAACAAACTGAGAGACTTACAGAGAATGGATGTTGTTAACAAATTCAAGTAATTTTTAAAGGATGCTTTTGTATATGTCTGTATGTGTGTGAATGTACATACACATATACTGTTTCCATTATATACACAACCAGGATTTTGTAGACTTGGAGTTTTATGGATATATGTATAAATGTCTACCCAAATATAAATATGCTTGGAAAAACACTCAAGGAAGGGAAGATTGTGTCCTTTTCATCTGTAGGTGGTTTTAAAGAAATTAGTCGCTTTGAATTTTGCCACCACCATGATGTGACTCCACTAAGTTCCTGTCATAGGCTGGGAGACAAGATGAGATATGTCCTCTCTGTCTTCTTTCTCTTTGTAACCTGTTATTATTGTCAGACCCAAATTCTTGTGTGAAATCCAGAAAAGTTTAGAGTAGGAAATATCAGTAATTTACAATGTAATATAAAATATATTTGTTTTGCCTTTAAAACTGAATTGGTTTAGCTGGATATGGTAACATACACTTTGAATCCTAGTGCTTGAAGGCTGAGGAATTAAGATCATAAATTCCAGGCCAGCCTTGACCACAAAGAAAGACTAGGTTTGTTTATTTGTTTTTAAAAGAAAAAAGGGAAAACACCCAGGATGCTTTGTTTCTTAAAATAAACCATAATATATAAAACATGAAATATTTGAGACCCTTTTATTGTTAAAAATCTCAATGAAAGGCTAACAAGTTATGAACCTGAAAATATTACAAAATGCTTTGTTGTTGTTTACCATTGTTTTTTCATGGGTGGAGTAAATTTTTTGTTTCCTCATGTTTCAACTTGAGCCACTCAGGCTGATTTTCCCATCACAGCAACAGAATACAGACAAGTTAAATCTGTCTCATAAATGTTAATTTTAATGTTATGTTCACAGAGGCTATTTAAAAAAATCTTTGATGAAAATTTATTTAACTTTCCATTTGATAAATATAAATGTGTACCTTTGATGGACCACATGAATGTCTTTCAGAAATCATCTCTGTTTTAAAATTGACTAATGCTGGTATTGTTAATAGGTAAATGAAAGTATTATTTGGGGAGACATCAAGCAAGAACATCATACTGTACATTTTTTATGTCCTATGAAGTGTGTTGTGGTTCGCCATGAAGTGTTGTAATGCCATAAAAGCAGGTGCTGCAGCTTTCACACTTCACGACCAGAGTAAGCCCTCAACTTTCCCTTTATCTTGTATGCTCCTTAATCACCTTTGCTGGAGCCCAACTGTCTACAGGATAAACTGGATCATGCAAAATTGTTTGCACACTTTCCTGGTGAAGTACTTTAGCTGCAGTTTCTTGTCTTGTATAATGATAAGCCATATCCTTCAAATAACTGCCGTGCAGGACAAATTTTTTTTCTTTCTCTTAGAAAATCTGCTTCCCTTTCTTCATTTAAAGGATTACTTTCCATTCTCAGTGTACCCCTTTTGTAGCCATTCTGGCAACCACTTCTGGAGAGTGATATCAAGTTTAGGGGACAATTTATGAACTCTTTTTGTAGTCTATATATACATATGGTATTAGATTTGTATATTAGATGTGCATAGAATCAACATCCTGTGAGTTCTGTATTCATAGATTCAACACAGTCCAAATGTAAAAACATGGGAAATGCATTTTGTCTGTACTGAACATAAATAGACTTCTCTTATAGCTTTTTCCCAAATAATTTACCATAGCATTGTGTTAGATATTATAGGTAATTCTGGGGTGACTTTAAATATGTGAGAGGATTTGTATATATGCAAATATCATGCCATTTTGTGTAAGAAACTTGAGCATCCATGGGTATTGATATTTTTAGTGGGGGTGCTCTGGAACCACTCCCCATAGAAAACTATAGAAGACTATTTACACAGAGGATTCTTCTGACGTAATTATGTGTGTGATGTATATGTGTATAATTTATACATATATATGTTGTATATCAAGATGATCCATTGTTTCACAAGTCTTTTTGGAAGAAAATATGAGTAGTTTATTGTATCTGTACAAGGTATTGTTCTTCCTAATGTAAACTGAACACTAATTTCTCACATAAATTAAACTTGAATTATGAGGCTAAAGAAACAAAATAATGGGCATATTATTTTTAACATTAACCAGCATCCAGAACATAGTGAAATACTGTGCTTGGTAGGGTGTTAAAAGGACTCACGGTTGTAGGAACTGTCAAGTCTCTGACCCCCAGCTGGGTCACCATGAAGTGTTCTAATGCCATAAAAGCAGCTGCTGCAAGTTGCACACTTCACAACCAGAGTAAGCCCCCAGGTTCTCCTTTGTCTTGCATGCAGTATGGAGAGCTGATATGTTTGCTTCTGACTTCTGACACCATGCAGTCATCTGAACCACTGCTGGTCCCTGTAAGCAGGAAGAGTGCCTATCTCAGTGCCAAGTCATCATGTTTCTTGTCAAGGCAGTGGGTGTTAGCCTGACCTGAGCTGCCTTTTCATTTTGTTTCAGCTGAGCACTGATGGGGCTAGGGGACAGGGAAGTCACAGTGGGGGCCATGGAAAAGGCAGTTGATTCTTCAACTCAGGCAACCCTGGCGGACTGGATGAGGTGGAGCTGGCCTTCCTGGAATTGTTGGACCGATTTTCCTGTTGTATTTCACTGTCGACTCTCTCACAGACACACACAGGACTGCTCCAGCTCTGCCTGCCTCCCACCACCTGGTCTCAATAGCCTGTCTATCATTTCGTGGAAGCCCATCCTCTACCTACAGCGATGTTTCTTCAAAAAGAACTAGTTTGCAGTCCGTTGGTGGGTATTCAAGGGGGTCTGTCTGTCAGAACCTTGAGTGGTGCTCAAAGGGCTCTTAACCGTTTTTGTTTTCAGCCTGCTTTCCAGGCGTCTAGGAATGGATTGCATGATCCAGGCTTTCTAGGGGTTTTCTTAACTGTTAAGACATTGAGACAGAGATTGCTCTTTTTCACTGCCATGAGTGTCTTTTGCTTGCCTACGTGTGTAGATGAACTTCCAGGAGTATTTAAGCATTCTGTTAAGTAAATTTGGAAGACTGGGTTTCAATTAAAATGACCAGACTGTGTGACCTCGCTCCCATTTCCCCTTAATTTTGATTATTAAAATGTTCATATCCCCACAGACATCTGCCATGCTTCCAAATGATTCTTTTCAGGAATGTTCATTCATTATTAGTCAGGTTGCATGGTCAGGCAAGTGTATGATTATTTTAAAGGATGTCCTAGAGATCCAATTACTAAATGTGCATGTGTTATAGGCAGATGTGGAAGTACAGAGAAATGGTTGCTTAATAGTTTGATTTGATTTGCATGAATTTCACCAGGTGAGCGTTTGGTGACATTAAATCCTCCCTAGTTCTCTTGTCAGGCAAAATAATTTCAATTGCAACCTGATTTCTCTTAAGTAAAATCAAATAAGAAATTACAAATTGTTCTAAATGTACTAATTGCTTGTTTGAAAACTCCAGGCTAGCATCTTGATGCTAATCTGCTTGTCATCTTTGCTTCGTTCAGTCATTCTGGACCCCTCCAATTTGTTTGGCAGAAATCCATACTTGTCTGTTACCAATGAAATAAATTTGGATGTGCTGACACTTTAAGGACACATGTAGTGACATTGTAATTGTAATGTTCAGTACTTGTAGAATGTCACTGGATCACCCTTTCCCACAGGTTCCTCCTCATTTCAGCAATTATATGGAAAATCTGTTTTATCTGTGTACTGATCTGTGCCATAATAGGAGTGTGAAATTGCCAAATATTTTATCTCCCAATCCCAGTCTTGCGAAATAGCTTCAAATCCAAGGAAATCTCCTTTCTCTCCATCAAGACTGCTTTCCTTGTCTTTTTTTTTTTTTCTTTTTTGGCTCCCCTGCCAGGGTAATAATAACTAAAGTAGGCCATGGGTAGGATATTGATTTGGTGTCCTTTTTACCTGAATGTTAAATACTAAGCTATGTATTGAATATGCAGAAATTGAGTGCTTTTATTATGTCATTTAAAATTTATATCCTTAGTGAATTCACCTTGCATATAGGAACCAGTTTCTACTGAAGTTGTTATATAATTTTCTGGTTTTGGACATTTCTCTGAATAAGAACAAGGTCCTTCTGAGCTCAGACTGTTGAAATCTTAAAGTCTCAGGTTGATTCCCAGTGTTTCTCATCAGTCATTTTGAGCCTTTCAGAGTCTGTATTCTTCTGATCCACAATAGAAACGCCATTCCACAATCATCAAAAGCTATTGCGCCTATAGTTCTATAATAAAAATAATGTCATACCCAAACCCCTAACATCAGTAAGTCAGCCTAACCGTTAATTTTGCCAGGTGATGGAGATAAGAAATGTGGAACATGTTTCTGAAAAAAAAAAATCCAATTTCTTTGTGTCATTTTTTGATGTTATTTGTTGCTCACAAATCTTTTAAGAGCCAACCTTTCTGAAACCATTTTTTCTGAGTCTTGGTATGGCTTTCTATTGTGTTACAGTAGTGGTTGCATCAGTTATTTACATTACAATTCATAACAGTAGCAAAAATACAGTTATGAAGTAGCAACAAAAATAATTTTATAATTGGGGGTCACCACAACATGAGGGACTGTCTTAAAGGGTTACAGCATTAGTAAAGCTAAGAACCACTGGGTCTTTCTTATCTGGGTTGTATTTTGATAAATGTAAACCTTAGTTTCCATAGTCTAGAGGATATTGTGCAAAGAACCAGATGACATACCTTGGGAATCATCTGGGAAATGGGTGAGGAACACCTGGTATTAACAATCAATCACTAGTAACCCAGAGTTGGGTTTTCCAGTTTGTTCCTTGATCCACCACCCCATTCATTTATCTGATTGTGGCAATATTCACAGATGTTCACTGAGAGACTGAAAGTAAAATTATTCATGCATTGCATGTATGATCTCTCTATATTACACATTAGAATGACAATGAATAACAGTTATGTTTCATGCAGCATGCAAACATGAGACAGAATATGGGTAGGTGGGGAAAGAAGATATCATCTCTGGAGGTACCTAATTCTTAGTCTGATTATTTTTAATTAACATTTAAAATTAAATCTATTTGTGCATGTGTGTGTGTGTGTGTGTGTGTGTGTGTGTGTGTGTGAGCGTGTGCATGTGCGCGCGCAAGCGCGCACACCATGCACCGGTGCATGCTCTGGTATGTCTGTGGAGGTTAAAGAACAACTTGTGAGAGTCAGTTCTGTTTTTTATCGTGCAGGTTCTGAGGATCAGGCTTAGGTTTTTAAGGTTAGCAGCAGTTGTCCTACACACTGAGCCATCTTCCTAGCACTCTCAGTCTAACTCTTGATCATGAAAGTGAAACTTGCATGGTCTACTGAGTTTGATCATGGATTGAACTTTGCAATGAATGGTGCTAGGAATACTAGATGTTTCCAAGAGGTCGAGGTTATGTTAACTGCATAAAAGTAGAGATCTGGAGAGACTTCACAAAATACCATTGTGAAATTCTAACATGAGCTATAGTGCAAGATGATGGCAAGGATTTTGATAGTGTAGGCTTGGAGCTTACAGCTTTTGTCTGCATTTACTTCACAGGTAAATGTTATGCTTTTGCCTTTTAACTCAAAGGAGAATAAAAAGATGAGTCCAATAGGCACAAAAGACCATGGGTTGATCCTTGAGTATCCATCCTGTGGTTCGCCAAACCTCTTTCTTAAGGCCAAACCCTGTAGCATAGGTCCCTGTGCCATGCCTCTTGTATTGGAAAATTTCTCCTTCACTTTGTTTTCTCCCATAGCCTAAGCCATAAACAAAGGACAGTACCCCACCCCAGGAAACACACACACGCATGCTCATGTCTGAGCTCATGCATACCTGTTTCATTCTTGAATGATTTAGAATACATTAAAAGAATAGGATGTGTCACATAATTTAAACTTATGTCTTGTTATTCTGTTGTGTAGGAAGAAATATTTTACAGTAAATCTTTTAGTGATTTGCTGAGTAGGACAATTATGTCACTTTGTATTTTTCAACTTAAAGGGTTACTTTGTAATTATTAAGTGTAAATACTTAACATATGTCACATTGTTTAGAGCTGTCTTTTTAAACATTTCTTTGTAATTTAATATGAAGTTGCCAAATACAATAGTGGCCAGGACACTTTTGACATCTGAAAGATTCCATTCTCATCTAAAATCCCCCCAGGGACAACAAACAAACAAACAAACAAACAAACACAATCTAACATGAAACCAAAAGAAAAATTATTTAAGGAAAATGATTTATGCTAGGAAGAAAAACAAAAGCCAATTGCAAAGAATGCCAAATGGTCTCATTTCTTGGGCCTGTGGCTTAAGAAGTTAGGAGTCTTAAAGTTGAAGGTGTAGTGTGGGGAAACTTGGGCAAGAATTTTTAAATGGAGATGAGATGCAAGGCAGGATTTTTAGTTTGGGCAATACCGGAACTCCTCTGTTTTGTACCATGGAGATATGAAAAAGCTAGAGTCCAGGGAGCATGTTATAAGCAGTAAACTCAAGGAGGAACGATCAAGACTAAATCGCATTTGGAGCTGGAGAGGTGGCTCAGTGCTTAAGAATGCTTGCTGCTCTTCTAGAGGGCCAAAGTTTAGTTCTCAATACTCATGTCAGACAGCTTATAGTGGCCTATAATTTCAGCTCCAGAGGCTTCAATGCCCTCTTCTGGCCTCCGAGGGCTGTACTCGGTGTACATACCCACACATTGATACATGCATACAAATTAATAAAAATAAAATAAATCTTTGAAGAAGAAATCAAAGGAAAAGGGTGTGTTTTCTTTTTGGAGGTGAAGGCAATGGTCTAAAATTGTAGCAGAGAGGGTCTGGATCAGCATGGAATCACAGAAAACAGGGAAAAAGAAACCAGTGTGAGGAGCATACATTTCTTACTCAATGCTTTGAATTTTGGAGAGGGAGAATGTATTTGTTTCTACTGATGCTATAATCCTTTGTAACAAACCTGATAGCCTTTAATACCACAAATCTATTATTTTATAGTTTTATATGTCTGAAATCATACATAAATTGCCTATTTATCAAAGTATCTACAGAGTTCTGCTTCTTTTTGGACGATGTAGGATGGCATTAATTTTCATTCTTTATCACCAGCTTTTAGATGCTAAAGGCTTGTGGCCTTGTCCTTTGTCTTCAAAGCAGCCATGTTGGTCTAGCTTTGCTCACATCACTCTGACTTTGACTCTTCTGTTGGCTTCTTCCACTTTTAAGAATTCTTTTGATGCATTTTAGTCTCTTGGATAATCCTAGATAATCTCCTTATTGCAAAATTATCTGCTTGCAAGCCTTAATTATTGCTGCAACTTTAATTGCTATTTTCTCCTTTTACCTATGTTACATACAGATCCCCAGATATAGTTTGTAGACATCTTTGGGGCTGTTACCTTGCATTCCCCACAGAGGAAGGACTAGAAAATGTATCAGGTTTCTCAATTTTGAGGGTGGTGAATGAGGCACTTTAGGAGACACCTGTAGAAGAGACAGGTTGGGGAAGGAGGACAATAAGTCAGTCCCCTGAGAGTTGCGTTCTGACTCTGAAGCAGTTCCAGACCATGAAGCTAAGGCTTGTGAATACTGAAGTGGCATCTCAGGAAAAGGATACTTTGAGACTCAAGCCTAGAAGTCACTTTCATGGAAAGTGTCTATGAAATGAGTTAACACATTGGCTTACCTTTTGGAAGGAAGGACACAACATTAGAACACTCCAGGGCTTTGAGGAACAGAAAGAAGTCAGCAGCAGGAGAGAGAGAGAGAGAGAGAGAGAGAGAGAGAGAGAGAGAGAGAGAGAACGAACCTTGAGAAGGATAATTGCAGGTTACTCAGAAGGAGAGGACCATATCTGAAAAAGGAAGAAGTGGACCATTGTTTATTTCATCTTTTTATCCACAAAACCCTCCATTTATTTGCTTTCTATTGTGAAGAAGTGCTTTCCGTGGTAAATGCATTTCTTAAGAAGAGCTCGGGCTCTGAATGTGATTAGAATGGCTGCTAGAATTGGAGGGCACATCTGTGGACTCATGCTCAAGGACATGCAGGCAGCTTACATGCAGCATGGTGAATGGCCTACATTTTTTTACTATCAACTCTTTTTGCTTACTAGTCTGCCCTGTTCTATACAGAGCAACTGCAGGCAGGCAAAGGTGTGAGTGCTGAACTGCTGCTATTCCCAGTCTGTTGCAAGGAGTTCTCATGATTAGCACTTCCTTCTCCTGAATAAAGACCAATCAGCCCATTCATTAGAATGTTGAGCTATAGAATTTCCTGACAACAATATGCACGTGTGATTTCCTTCTATTGTAGTAAATTCTAAGAAGAAAGCTAAGAAAATGAACTGTGAAGGTTAAGCAAAAATACAAAAAACTAAAAAAAAAAAAAAAAGAAAGGTAACATTTTTTTTGCACAAATCCTACCCAACACCCCACTATCTTGTTGATGAGCCTTGCTCAATTTTTGAAAATTGCCTCACCTTTTACCCTGAGGAAACTGTCTTGTTCCTTTTCCCTCTTGTTGATTACTCTGTCTTTGGATTTCCTATTTTATTATGTTACCCAACATATTAGTTTCATTTTTAGGTATATTTTATGTGTATGAGTGTTTTGCATGCATCTGTATCTGTATACTGCTTTCATGCCTAGCACCTGTGGAGATCAGATGAGGGCACTGTGAGCCTCCATGCAGGTGCTGGGAACTGAACCCAGGTTTTCTGCAAAAGCAGCAAGTTAGTAGTACCCCACCCCCATCTCTAATGAACTGTTCAGTCACCAAGGCAAGGGCTAGGAATTGCCCAAGCCTACGGCATAACCAAGTGCATGAAAAGACATTAATATTGTATTAACGAATAAATAGTATTTTAATCTCTCTAGATATTTTAAAGAAAGATACCAAATGAGGCAGGCTAATTTCTTGAAGAGGGGAATGACATGCAGATACTATTTACTAATAAAGATGATGTGTAGCAACTTTTGTGGAATTTACTATAGATATAAACTCAGAAACCCTTCCTTTTTGGAATTATGTGACTCAAAGTCTTCAAAATTTGGCTGAACTTCAGTTGTCACATCTAGCTACCTTCTCAACACTTAATTCAGTTAATTATTTATAGTGTAGACATTTGCCCAAAACACCATGTGAAGTACTATGGCAATGAAAGGAAAAGATTCAGATCTGAGCAGCTGCTATTAAATCTTTCCTACATGCATTGCCCCGAGCACTGAACTCACATCTTTTCCATTGATGTCAGGGTGAAATCCCATTGTACATAATTTGCTGTTAACACAGGGAGCATGCACTCACTTGTCCAACTCTGGCTTCTCCATCTTTCCTGTTGTTACCTACCTGACATTTTAGTCATACTTTCCTGCTGGTGATTTTTATTTTATTTTCTGACCAGGTGTGTGTATCTCTCTCCTCTAAAGATAAGATCTGCAGGTGAAATCTGGCTCATCTGTTTTTAAAAGCGCAGTTGTATTAGAGCCTAGCTATGCTCATTCCTTTATGTGTTCTTTATGCTAATTTGTGCAATGCATATCCCATGGCTCCCAAAACAAAAAGTGTTTATTGCCCTGCCATTTATATAGAAAGTTGGCTGACTTCTATTTTAGTGATTGACAGACCCTTACAGGAAAGATTTATGCTTTATTCATCCAGCCTCAGCCCATTAGATTTGAAGAAATCAATGAATGCTCGAGTTTACTGTACATTGGACATTAATCTAGCTATTTCTGACACATCCTGCAAAGAGAAAAACATCTCAGGCTTCATCCAGCACTGTATAGTGCTAGAGATATTAGAAGGAGATATCAATAAGCAAAGTAGTAAAATATGTTAGCAATAGAGATATAAAGAACAACAGACTGAGGTAAAGCAAGAAGGGTTTCCATAGTGGGTGGGTAGTTAGGGTGGTCGTGGAGCATTTTATTTTATGCGGGTTCAGCTAAGGTGACTATAGAGCCCAGAGGAATGTGGACTGTAAAGACTGTATGGGCTGAGTAGGAGATGGGATGTGTTTGGCATATCTGTGGATTGACAGGGGAGCCATTTGCCCAGAGCAGAACAAGAAAGAGTAGCGTGGGAGGAAGTGAGCTCACTGTCTGTTTTCTAGGGCTGGTTTTATTGTGGTGAATTTCCATTTGACTGACATGGGAAGCCCCTGGAGGGAAGAGCAGAAGAGAGGCAGAATCTTTCATGTTTTAACAGGTTCTCTAGCTGCTGGCTGGAAAACTAGACTATTAGGAGAAGGGCAAGAATGAGAAGAAGCCATGAAAGCACTTAGAAAGGTCTTGTGATAACCCAGGTCTGAAGTAATGATGGCTGGGATAGTGATAATAAAGATGGGGTGATGACAGCACAAGGTTCTGCCTTCTTGGACCAGCTTAGTATCTAGCATGAGCAGCCCTCTCTTGAATAGGTGAATAAAATGTCAATATTCCCATTGGGATGCACAGAACATCCTTGGGAATTCCGATGGTACCACTATGGGATAGAACTCTGGCACTTCCACTAAAAACATAGTCATTATGCAATGTTTATATTTTGCTGTCTGGTTTATTTCACTTGCTATAATATCCTCTGGTTACATGCATATTACTGTAGATTGTAGAATTTCATTTTTCTGACCAAGTAGTATTTCATTGTGTGTATATACTGCATTTGTTTATCTGTTCATCAGTTGACAAACAGTTGTTCTGTTAGCATTCTGTCTAAACTCCACCCCACAGTTACCTGGCCATAGCCAGGAATGCTCCTCTCCACAGTTGCCTGGCAACAGCCAGGTGGGCCTGACCCACTATAAAAGGGGCTGCTTGCCCCTCCTCTCTCTCTTGCTTCTCTTGCTCTTGCTCTCTTGCCTTGCCTCTTGCCCCCTTGCTCCCCCTCTCTCCCCATTCCCTTCCCCCTCTCTCCACGTGGTAATGGCCAGCCTCCACTTCTCTACTCTCTACTCCTCTACTTCTCTACTCTCTCCCTCTCTCTGCCTTTCTCTGCCTCTACTACCCTCTTAGCTCCCTTCCCGTGCCCTGAATAAACTCTACACTATTCCATGGTGTGACTGGTCCCTCAAGGGGAAGGAATGCCTCAGCATGGGCCCGCTGAGGCACCCCCTTCCCCCACGCCTCTCTCACCACACACCCACATAGAACATATATTATATCTCTTTATCTTTTTATAATCACAACGGTTCCCATAACATGGCTACTATGACTAATGTCACAGCAAACATGAGAATGCAAATGTCTCTTTAACATACTTATTTTACTTGTGAATTATATGACAATGCTATCTTAAGTTTTAATAAATTAAAAAATCAATTTTATTTATATATGTTTCATGTATATCAGTGTGTATATGCATAATCACGTGTGTGTAGGGACACTAATGTGTACATGCTTGTGGAACTCTGCGTTTACATTGGGACCCTCCCTTGGTTGCTCTCCACCTTATTCATTAAGGTAGGGGATGAACCCAGAGTTCTGGCTAACTAGCTTTCTCTGGGGGATGCCATGTCCCCCTCTCCCATTCCCTGGGATTAGAGATGACTTCCATGCCCATCTAGCATTTATGTGCATTCTGGGAATTGGTGCTCCATTGTTCCTATTATATGCTACATGTCACATGACGGGTGATTTAACCATTGAGCATCTACCCATTCCCACTTTTAGTGTTTTGCCATTGCCTTTTAAAGTTTCTCAACATTGGTTTTGTTGTTGTTGTTGGTGGTGGTGGTTTGCTTTATGTATTGGCTTATAATATGGTACCATCAAAATAAATGCAAATACTGTATATGTGAAACTAAAAATTAAATGAAAATAAGTAGGCTGTGCATGATGGTGTGCCCCTGTGATAGTGCTGCACTCCTATGATCCCAGCAGTCAGGAGACAGAGGCGATGGTATTGTTTGCAGCCAGCCTTTAATATATAGCAAGATCCTGTCTCAGGAAAGAACAAATTTAAATAAATAAATAAAAATTAATAATAACCATCACAAAATAAAGCATAAGAAAAGGCCTCCATTTTTTCCTTTTGATTTTTATGCTTCTGACAGAAAAAGAAAAGAAACTAGACAAGGAGATAATTTTCTACTCACAGTGAATCAAAGTCTTGCTTAATAGGACAAACCTTTCAATTTCTTCAGAGCCACCTATGGGTACAATGGACTAGGCCCTAGGGAGGATAGTGAAGTTTTTTTTAAGAGTAGCCTTTGGCTTTACATTGCAGACTGTGAAATGATGAATAAGCACTGGGTATTTCGAATGGCAGCCACTCCTTTATTAAGCAGTAAATATGAGTGACTAGTTGCAGGTCATCTCTGAGCTAGTAATTTCTCTTCTACTCTTTAACAGGCCCAGGACATACTTTATACTCTTTAGTGATCAGTGAGCTGACAGTGTTTCAGCAAAGCAGTGCACGCTTCCCATTTCAGATGGATGCTATTTCATAAAAGGTCACCTGGTTCTAGAAAGCCTGCATTTTGTATAGAAGTGGAGGTGTGAATACAATTGACTGATTGTCATAATCACTATACACAGCTTTGGAAGTGAAGCCTTCCCATAAACCCAACTGAGAACTTTCTACCCTTGTGAGTTATTTGAACCCCCTGACCTGGTAAACTCCACTATTCTCCCACAGCTTGCAATGAGCTGCAGCTAATATGCCAGGCAGCATTCTACAGCCTTCTACTAATGGCCTGGAAAGGGAGAAGGTTCAAAGAGGCTTAGTTCCCAGGCCTGCTAATGAGCATGAGGCCTCTTCACCCTAATGAACTGGTGCTTGTGTGGGATTCTTTGTTATCTCTTTTTGAAGAGAAGGCAGGCAGGAGTTCACAAAAGCAACAAGGTATTTATGGGAAAGGGAACATTCAGCTTGGCCACACGAAGGTGGCTTGGAGGGGAGCAACAGAGCTGGCAGAGGTCATGTCTGGGCCAGCAGGGTTGTGAGTGCGAGACAAGACCTCCTGCCAGCCAGGCCTGTTGCTGGCAACAGCGACCAGCCTGAGGTAGGATGTTTTGGGCCAAATGGGGCTGCACTGGGATCCTCAGAAGCCTTTACATAGTCTTTACAAATTGCTTTCTAAACTGAAATTATTACTGTTAGAACTTATCAAATGTATGTGATAATATCAGTCATCACTATTGCAGCCTTCAGAAAGGCTCCCAGATAGTTTTCTGTATTTCAATCTGCCTCCCACATTCTGCTTCTTGATTAATCAATACACAAGCAATGGTATGCCAAAAATACTGCCTCTACTGTGAGCATCTTTGTGAAAAATCCATGTTTTTTTTCTGAAGAATGTCTTGAGAAATGATGTTCTGAATTTAGACATGATTATTTCTACTGAAATGCATGCATTTGAGTTCATAAATAATGTTCATCTCTATAACAAGTACTTCTGTACAGTTGAAAATCCTGTCCTGCTATTACAAACTGATAGTCTTTAAAATGCATATAATAAATATTTAAGTTCACAAATTCAAAGTTGTGAATGACTATATTTCATTAACAAGCTTCTGCATTTTAATTTTAGCCAAAGGGAAAATTTGTTCGTGATGTAAGATTACTCTGATCGTATGCCAATTATAGAAATTACAGTTTCAGTTACAGCCAAAGCTGTAAAAACTATAAACAAACAACAATAAACACTAAAAAAGAAAGCTGCCACTTTCAACAATCAGAAATTGGAGAAAATGATAGGCTCGTGTTTTTCCTTATCATTTGCCCCCAGTGAAGACAGACATTTGGAACATACACATAATTTGCCTTCCATGACCTATGTTTGGAATTATTATGAGATGCATTCGAAGCTGACAGCCCCCCCTGGCTGACCCCTCATGCTTAATCCAATCTTACGTTCTGTTTCCAGATAGCTGATCAGCTTCCTTGGATTTTGCTGATGACCCCGGAGAGTTTTGCCTGAAGATGGAAACACTGGAGTCGGAGCTGACCTGTCCTATTTGTCTGGAGCTTTTTGAGGACCCTCTCCTGCTTCCCTGCGCACATAGCCTCTGCTTCAACTGTGCCCACCGCATCCTGGTCTCTCACTGTGCCACCAACGAGCCTGTGGAGTCCATCAACGCCTTCCAGTGCCCCACCTGCCGGCATGTCATCACGCTCAGCCAGCGAGGTCTAGACGGGCTCAAGCGCAACGTCACCCTACAAAACATCATTGACAGGTTTCAGAAAGCATCTGTGAGCGGGCCCAATTCTCCCAGTGAGACCCGCAGGGAGCGGGCCTTTGACGCCAACACCATGTCCTCTGCCGAGAAGGTTCTCTGCCAGTTCTGTGACCAGGATCCTGCCCAGGATGCTGTGAAGACCTGTGTTACTTGCGAAGTGTCCTACTGCGATGAGTGCCTGAAAGCCACTCATCCAAACAAGAAGCCCTTTACAGGCCATCGTCTGATTGAGCCAATCCCGGACTCACACATCCGGGGGCTGATGTGCCTGGAGCATGAGGATGAGAAGGTGAATATGTACTGTGTGACCGATGACCAGTTAATCTGTGCCTTGTGTAAACTGGTTGGGCGGCACCGCGATCATCAGGTGGCAGCTTTGAGTGAGCGCTATGACAAATTGAAGGTTAGTCCGATCTGCCTTAAGCCAACCCCTTTCTGCCAGCAAATGTCATGGAAATAAGAAGTGTATTCACTGCTAGCTACATGGCAGGTGAAGGATTTCTCTTCACCTTTGTTGTCTGATTAGTTGTAACATGTTTTTGGCAGCCTATAAATGTTACACAATGAGGGTATCTTGTAAAAGTTGACTGCTGCTTGTAATTTTAGTGTTGTCAAGGTGAGGGCAAATTCTCAAAATCTGGATCATTTTCAACTCTTGCTGTTTGCTGGATCATTTTCAATGTCTGCAGTTGTTGCAAAGAGGAGAGAGAGAAAGCATGGGGGGGAGAAACAGTGAAAGAAAGAGAAAGGAATATAAAAATCTATCTTTTGAGCATTTACAGACATTTATTTTCTTCACTCATCTAGGAAAAAGTAATTTACTCATGTTGTAACTTTATCTAGTTACTACATAAACAAAAGACTAGAAAGAAGAATGTGTGTAGCAAATGTCTGTACCAAATGTGGGATTTTAGAGGACATGTGACCTCCTTGTGTAAATGATATTTGGCTTATTGGTGAACCATCATGTTCTGACAGTCTCGGGTTTCATGAAAGCATTCCTGTCTGTATAAGCTTCTTTTATTCAGCAGTTTACAGGCAAGACTGTCTGAATTTCATCCACTTCTAGCATGAAATTATCCAAATTCCAGCGTGGGGGATAGTAATTAATATGGTTATATGTTAACTTAAAAAATACTTTTTAAATAAGGTTAGAAAGCATCAGGGAAGAAATTAAAAAAAAAAAAAACCTTCCTGGTTTCTTCTATTCAGCCTCAGTTGACAGTGAGCCTAATTATTGCAAATGCCGCTGAGAGAGTTTGTGTGAGGTGTTATGTTCATCAGCTAATTTTTAGATCACAAGACACTAATTAAAAGGAAAAGAAGTATACCTTAAAAGTGCCAAGTAAATATATACTGAAGTCCTTCCTCTCAGGAAAAACAGAGCAACTTGTTGAGCAAACAGAATTAATCAAATGATCCAAAGAGTATCATTGTTCAGAGACTATCACACCTTCAACAAACGGTTCCTATCCTTTCTCCTAATGCTAATGACTGCTTATATTTACTTAGGCTACATAGGTGTTTTGCCATGGTAAGGATTAATGAACCACATCTGGGATTCAGCATTTTGATTGTTTTACACACTAAGGGAAGTTGACATGCCAAGGGGAATCCCTGCTTCTAAATGTGCCCGGGGGGGGGGGGGGGAGTGCAGCATACCTCACTTCAAATGTCCGAAGAGGGAGTGGCTGCAATTCATCTTTTTACCTTGTAGGGAAATTTGCCACAAGAATTTAGGTAACACAGGCAAGGGAAGATAGACACATTTTGCTGCATTGCACAGCAGTAGCAGAGAAAAGTATCACCAAAGTGTTTAACAGGGAAAGGAGTGTGCATGAAATTATGACTAAGTCAATTTTTCAAAATTCCAGATAGCTGATAGCTTGTGAAACCTGAAGTGATCTCTTTTTAACCTTTCTTGTGCTTAGGAGGTATGTCCTTTGGAATGATTGAATAGAGATCTTTGGTCTTCTATCTTTTTAGTCCTTTATCAAGAGAATGTTCTTCTCATTAGATTAAAGGTTGTTTGTTAGAACAACATCATCATAATGAGGTATTCGACAACTTCCAGGCTGGTAATTTGCATTTGGTAATCAAGTTCTGCTCAGTGTCCATGTGCTGTCACTGCATGGTCATTAATTATTTACATAACATCTTCAAATTTGCGAGAAAATACGGCAGTAGCCTTTTCTGTGATGGAAATGCAAGTCTTCAGTCATAAGTTCAGTACATTTGTGTAATCAAGCATATGGATTTCCAGACAGTGATATTGTCACAGAGAGGGCGTGACAATTAACCATATTGTATATTTTATTTTCTAATTACAGAAATATAGGCATATTAACAACCTCTAATGCACTGAAACACATGTGCAGCTGCTTAATAAAATATGTTTATGAGCAATTATTTACAACTATTCCATGAAATGTGCTTTTAAGCATTTGCATGGATAACATACCAGCAGAGCATGTTTGTTCAGGGACACGGCGTTCATGTTAGAAAAAAATCATAATCATATAGGGCATTTGGGAGTTGATGATCTTAGTCATCACAGACTGATGAATATATGTACTTTCTTGTTTTAACTAAACCTAGTACACTATAAATGTTGATTTTAAAAATGAATTAATAGCATAATGAAGAGAAGCAACCAAGAAATTATATGTTTTAGTAGTTATGACATTGGTCTAAAAAAGTAAAGTATGCTCTGTGAGATTTCATATTGATAGATATTGTGCTGATATGATTGTAAATAATAATTGTTTCCTTCAATAACCTGAATTTGGGGAATCATTTTTAATTACATTAGATTTCAGGATAAATGGTGTATGAAATGAAATATAGCTGGGCATGGTGGTCCATGCCTTTAATTCCACCATTAAAGAGGCAGAGGCTCGTGTGTATCCATGAGCTGAAAGCTTGCTTGGTCTTCATAGTGAGAGCTAGGCCAGCAAACACTACATATTGAAAACTTATTTTAAAAAATAAAACAAAACAAAAACAGAAATGAAATGTGGTTCTGCACATTGACATCTTTAACTGACGCACGAAATAAAATGTCATAAAATTTCAACATGTAGAATTCATAGATGTAAAATCTTCCACATCTCCGTAGAGACCTTGTCTCAAAAACTAAAATCATTAAAAATATCTTTCACATCATTTGAAAGAGTGTCATGCCAGCAATCTGTTCCTTTCAGGGTTTATGCTTGGTAAATGCTCATGAGATAGGGAAGCGATGAGAAAATTAAACTCACAATTCCTAAATTCTGTTGTTCAAAGTAGCAAGTGAAGTCTCCATGTCAAAGGCAGCCTTTAAATGACGCACATTAGGACATGGACATTTAAAACCATCATTTGAATTGAGTTTTAAGAAGCCCTCCCGTCCTACATGCTCTACTTAAAAACTGGATTTGTGAGCCACATAACTGACATATAAGAGAGATTAATAATGCATTCTAGAGTTTCCAAGAAATTACAGTGAAGTAATTCCTCTCTTACTGTGCACACATAACACACTGCGCCTCTTGTTTCTTGACTCCAGTTGCACTTATGAAAATATGCCAACAGAGAAAATTGACCTTTCATTGTCCTTCCCTTGCCTCTTCAGCCAAGCTAAAACTTGAAGCTTGAAACTGCTCTTGCTGGGCTCACTTTAAACGTTGGCGGTGGGAGTTTCTTCATGCAGCTCAGCTTTCAGTGGATCAAACCAGTGAGAACTTCAAATTCTTTCTCTGAAAGTTCCAGTTAAAGCTCAACTTTATGTAGCACTTTGCATATGAAGGCGGAGATGTGGAATTTTACTCTTAGCTTTGTTTGTTTGTTTGTTTGTTTATGAGATAAGGTCTCACTGTGAGGCCATGACTTGCCTGATACTTGTTATATAGCCCAGGTTGGCCCTGGATTCTCAGCAGTTCTCCTGTCTCAGCAATGTAAGTGTATACTGTCATGCCCAGATGAAGTTCTATATTTTGAAAATCTTTCCCAATTTTCAACAATGGTGTGAGGGGATACTGAGCTACAGATTGTTTCCTTTTTATTTTTTCTTGGCATTTCTGTGACATATTTCTACTATAAAAATAGTAATATGGCTGCACAGACCTGTAATCCTACTTATTCTAGAGCAGTGGTTCTCAACTTTCCTAAAGCTGTGATAATTTAATACAGCTCCTCAGGTTGTGGTGACCCCCAACCATAAAATTATTTCATTGATACTTCATAACTGTTATTTTGCTACTATTATGTGTTATAAGTATCTAATATGCAAGATATATGATATGTAACCCCCAAAGACGATGTGACCCCTAAGTTGAGGATCACTGCTCTAGACGCTGAGGCAGGAGGATATTAAGGGTTCAAGGCCAGCTAGGGCAACATAATTTGTGACACACTCTTTCAAACTAAGAGCTAAAAGAAAGGACTAGAGTTATCGTTCATTGGGAGAGTGCTTGACTAGAATGTGAGATGCTATAGACTCAAATGCCAGTACCACCAAAAATCCTTGTTATGTATTCTGCGTACTCAAGTCAGTTACTCAGAGAAGTACATTTAAGCTAAGTGGAAACTAAAGAGAGTGAACTTTTTAAGTTCTCTTCATACCACTATCATTTTCCTGTTTCAAGACATTTGAAACTATGTCAGCTATACAAGATTATAGAATTTTTGAGAGATAGTGGATAATAAGTTAATATCCATTTATTAGCGAAGCTCATATGTATAGATGTAGTCACCATCTTCATGGAGCTAACAGACTTGTAAAAATAAATCTAACAGACAAATAATTTTCCTTGCTCCTGGTAGAGAAAGGCATCCTGTATCCAAATCAAGGACACAGATTCCAGTCTGAGTGATGGAAAAAGTCTTCCCAGAAAAGAAAACTCCACATACTACTTCCAAGTCTTACATTAGAAAGCAATGTCAAGTTTAATAAATACCTATAAAAACTCCTATATCCATCATTCAAATTTGACTTCTTACCACATACTATATTCTTTTTGTAATCCTATACAAGTTTGTGAAGCAGTTCATAAGTATTTTAGACTAGATTATGATTTAAATTATATACAAGTTTTATCATATTTCACCACATGGTATTTTATGAAAGTGAGTCAAGTATTTTATAAAATGTTTGGTTATGTGGGGGGCTCACCATTTCCAATTGTCTCCTTTAAAAACATACTTTCTGTTTGTGTGTATTGCATGACAGCATTTCCATAGTCTACAATGTAAATATATTTTTCAATATTCCCATGTGGTTAAAATAAGGTTTTGAAACATTTGTGAAATACATAAAACTGGAATTTAATTTTAATTCATTTGGTACAAAAATATTTATGATGGAGTTGAAAGAAAGCACCTCCAGGGACCTATTCTTATGGTGAAGTTCAAAGCCATTCCCCTTCCCTCCTCTTCACCTGACTACTCTCTCCTATCTGATTTCCGTCTCCTATCCTTCACTTGCAGAGAAAACTTTACTGTTGCTTGATGATTTATTATGATTGGGATCATTTTTGTAAGATCTGGGAGTTCAGGAAAGTGCACAGACAAGTACACAAGGTACCCCTGAGTCATGGGACTGTGGAAACAAATGTAATAGTTGGGCACATTACTTAATGTTCCTGTTCCCCACTTTACTCGTCTATAAAACAAGGCTAGTAATGTCCTGTGCTTTCTTTTACAGAAACATGGGAGAACAAAATAAAGTGTTTCATGTAAACTCTTAGCATTGTGCCAGGCCCAGAGGAAGCCTGCAATATGTCAGAACTACTGTTAAAAACCAGGATTCAGTGTGAAATGGTTAAATGTGTGGACTTTGGCATTTCACTGGCTGCCCAATATTGTTTTAGCTATTGCTTGCCATATTTATGTGTGAAATAAGAGTGCATGTTGTTATTTTAATGTATTTTGTAGTTTAAAAGGTGCCTAGCCACAGGTAGAGGCATGCCAATTAGAAACACTTGCTGAATGACCTGCAGAAGTGATTGATAGGTTAGACAACTGCTTTGGGATTCAGAGGAGGAAGAGATGACTTGTGTTGAGTAGACAATAAACCTTGCTTCAGGGTGGTGGGATTTAAGCTGTGTTGACAGATGAGTGGATTACGAATCAAAGCAGCTGAGTAGAGCTTCTGCGCTTCACTGGGCCAGCAGAGACCTGTCTGTAGCAATAGACAAGGAAGCTGAGGATCCTGGACAATGCTGGCTAGCATTTTGGGTGCTGAATGAGAGGCCAGAAGAGATAATATCAGAAGAGGCATCTTTAAAGAAGATTTTTGAGTCTTTGAATGTCAGGTAAAGCATTTGGGGCATGTTTTACTCCTGTCTGTAAGATAACAGTGAAATCGTTTTCTTATGAAGGGAGGGTGATGCAAAGTATGTTTTATGCAAGAAAGGTCAAATGAGAATATCAGATACAGGTAGTGTTGTGGTGTTCCCAAGGGAAAGAAAAGCATGAAGAGACCATTGCATTAGTTTTCGTATTATGGTCTGTTTCAATTGACACAGTGCAACCCCAGCTCAAATTCAAAGTCTTGCCGCTGAAGACTAAAAAGCAGCGGGGGTGTCAGGAACTGCTATTTAGCTTCTGAATCCGGGTGTAAGTGTAATCCTTTTCCTGCACTCCTCTTATAGTTACATATCGTGAAGATGGCATGTGACTGTCTCTTCTTCCTTTTAATTCACAATAAGGAGAATGTAGATCAGGGCATGGCACCTACTGCAGTGACATTTTAGAGTGCCCTGGAGCTCATACTATTCTATCACATTGTATATCTGTGATAGTTTAGCCTGAAATTGGTACACAGAGTTGCTCCCACTTACCTATACAATGGTCTATACAGGTCACAGTTCCCTAGTGCCTATCTTGTTCTTTCTCTTCCAGCCTAACAGAGCTAAAAAAGACAGCATTATTTTTAAATGGTCTAGTCATTTTTGAGGTTTTGAGAAATATATGCAGCAATTTTACAGTGATTTTAAACACACACCTGGCCTGGCTACAAGCCACCATCTTACAGGAGAAGGATGCCTTCCCACATGCTCTGCAAATTACTGTCAAGATATGGCTTTGGAAGAATGCCTCTAGAGCCATCAAGGAGGCTGTCTTAAAGAGGTCCCCTTGCCAACATTTTCATAGACTGATTATACTGAATAGCCAGACCTCATGCCCAGAGCTGGAATCGTGTACATGTTCCCAGCTAACCGAGGGCACTGTAGAGCAAAGACAATAATGCTAATTTACAATTATGAGTTTTTCCCAGGAGAGTCTCAAAAAAAAAAAAACACCCACAAAAACTTCAGATTCACTTTATGATCAGGATTTTGAGCACAGTGCACAAGTCTTTTGTGTAGCCATTGGGCATGTATTATTTTTTAACTGGGGAAAACACCTTTTTTGTATGTTTGTTTCTCATCAGAAAGGTGTAAAGTACCAAGGATAAGAATCCCATGCAGTAAGCATTTGCTGAACATCAGGTTCTATTTTATCCATACCTTTATTGGTATAGTCAAGGCTTCATCTGTAGAATCCAGTCATGGATTTCTTGACTGTATCATAATTACTCAGTGACTACAGGGTTGAGTTCTGTTTTGGGTCCCTAATATGGGATACTTTGAATAGCCACTGCTTAATTCTAAAGGCTATCGGTAATTTGATTTGCTGTTCACACTATACCAAATTAAGTGGCAGAACTGACATTTTAGAAGCAGTGAGTGGTAAGAAGAATGAAGTGGCTTTAGAAACAAGACTGTTTTAAAGGTTGCAGGCAGATGTTGTTTATTCATGTTCCTGTTTCAGTTTTTTGAATCACCAAAGAAAGAGAAGCTGGTATCTGACTTGATACCAAGGTTTTATACCCTAGATAGGTTAAACTAAAGATTAGTAACAAGATACACAGAAGAGCTTAGACCAGTTCTAACTCAGTGGTACTGTCCAGTTGCCTTTGGTATGCTAGCATGAAAAGTCCTGAGTCGTCACCTCAGCTGTTTTTTTTACAGTGGGAAAACAGGAGGCTTGCATTGCTGGCTACCCAGAGAAAAATAGCTCTGGAGTGAAAGATCTCAAAAAAGGAGGCTTCTGTGCACCACCCATGGCCCTGGGTGAGCTTTTTGTAAGAGTCACGTAGAATGCAGAGAGTAGCAGTGGTGTCATCTGTTTTGTTAGTAATATAAAGAAAATATTGAGTTTTCCCCACATTGGTATTAGACCAATCACTAAAAGCATCTATCCGCTCTGTGCCTGTACAAATGTTCTTTTCTTATCTGCTCTATCAAATTCTCTCTTTTATCGAGTGAAAACAAACCCTTTTCATTCACTCCAGGGGAATTCCTATGTAGCTGCTATGAGATAAGAATGGGTAAATTCTGGGAATGCAGAAGTGAATAACATAGATAAACCTCTGCTTCCAGGGTCTAGAACTAAAGATCACATGGCAAAAGACTACATAAAAGAGCCATGGAAAGAATTCTCAGAAGGTCAACCTGAGAAATAGTTGTCAGTGTGAGTAATTCCTGAAGACTTTGATGTTGATATTAAACTGCCTAATTATAGGAGCTGAAGAGAAACCATGTTTCTGTAGAAATACTCAAAATAGGACACTGACATTCCCTTCTTTGGAGTTGCAGGTTAGGACTCAGTAGGAGGGCTCTGAGCCATGCCATAATCCAGACCGGATGCCTTTTTATTAAAGGTCTGCTGTTCACTGGCTGGACAGTCAGTCTCCTTACATGCTTTCCTTAGAGGTCTCATATCCTTCCTGACAAGGGGAAGAGGTCAGATAAATAGCCAGGCTCTAAAACAGTTGCTGTAATTTCTACTTTAAGATGACCACCTCTAGGAAGAAAGAGATGAGAGACCAACTCAGGGAAGTGCTATTGTGTTAATGTGGCCAGCTGTTTGTATCTTAGGGGGTGTGCTTTTTCTGTTATGGGATTTTCATAAACCTGTGCTTTAGAACAAATATCCTGACCCAGTAGAGAGTTCTTATTTCCCTCTGCTTTAATCCTTGACATTGATATACAAAGCTTAGTTGCTTTTGGTGGCTGGAGTCAATTTCTGGGCTAAGAGTGACAGGGGCAGGCTTTCATTCCAGGCTGAACATGGTCAGTTTCTTCTGGAAGCTCCATGAGTCATAGACAAGAAGAGGTTAAAGGGAAGTGTTCCTGTTCCCGGACTTTCCAACTGAGCTGTACAGGGCCTCAGCAAACAAAGCTCTCACTGACTTGTTCATTGATCAGCTCTTTAAGTGAAGTGGCTGCTGTAGTTCTTTTCTTCTGAGGATTCATCAAGACGGCTAGAAAAAGGCTCATAGGCCTGGGCAGGATGGGAATTGGAGGAAGCTGGTCTTTTTCTCAGGAAACTGCTTTAAGTTTGTTTGAGATAAGCCTCAAGAATATTTGTTGGTTTGACACCAAGAACACACTATTGTCAGGCATTTGTAGTAAGAAGAAACATTTGTAATTATTCAGACTTGACAGTTTGAAAAGCACATTCAGCTATTATTTATTTGATCCTTGGAACAACCATATAGCTCCTGCACAAAAGTATATTATTTGCCTGTTAGTGATCAGAAGAGTGTTACATGAGGTGCTATAGGCCCAAGTGTCTTGCTCGTGTCCTGTATAGTGTGTAGGAACAGCTTAGTATATTGGGACAATCTTAATGTTGTAAAGCACGAGGCCATGACAAATTTACCAAGCATATTTTTTTATTTTATTTATGATACTTTATTTACATTTCCAGTGTCTCCTTTTTGGAAACCCCATATCCCTTCCCCCTCCCCGCCTCTATGACGGAATTCCACCTCCCACCCACCCGCCCACCCATTCCCATATTCCCACCTTGACATTCCCCTTTACTGGGGCCTCTGACACCCTCAGGCCCAAGGGCCTCTCCTCTCTCCCTGATGGCCAACAAGGCCATCCTCTGCCACATATGTGGTCCGAACCATGGGTCCATAGATGTGGATTCTTTGGTTGGTGGTCCTAACTTCAGGATGACGGGGGGGGGGGGGTCAGGCCCATTGATGCTGTTGCTCCATCCTTGGGACTGCAAACTCCCTCAGCTCCTTCAGACCTTTATACAACTCCTCCATCTGGGACCTCACTCTCAGTCCAGCAGTTTCTGTAAAGTGAAACTTGGGTATTCTGAACTTTAGGGCTAATATCCACTTATCACTGAGTACATACCATGTTCATTCTTTTGTGACTGAGTTACCTCGATCAGGATGATATTTTCAAGTTCCACCCATTTGCCTGCAAATTTCAAGTTATTGTTTTTAATAGCTGAGTAGTACTCCATT
>CM052722.1:16149423-16163510 GCA_028551405.1 Uromys caudimaculatus | reverse complement strand
CTTCTATGATTTTGTTGAAGATATTTACTG
Organism: Uromys caudimaculatus; assembly: GCA_028551405.1. Classification (NCBI taxonomy): domain Eukaryota; kingdom Metazoa; phylum Chordata; class Mammalia; order Rodentia; family Muridae; genus Uromys; species Uromys caudimaculatus. The sequence goes on along the minus strand of CM052722.1, from coordinate 16,163,480 downwards.
GTCCTTTAAGTTGGGAATCTTCACTCTCTTCTATACCTATTATCCTTAGGTTCTGTCTTCTCATTGTGTCCTGGATTTCATGGATGTTTTGGGTTAGGAGCTTTTTGCATTTTGTATGTTCTTTTACTGTTGTGTCGATGTTGTCAATGGTATCTTCTGCTCCTGAGATCCTCTCTTCTATCTCTTGTATTCTGTTGGTTGTGATTGCATCTATGACTCCTGATCTCTTTCCTAGGTTTTCTAACTCCAGGATTGTCTCTTTTTGTGATTTCTTTATTGTTTCTATTTCTATTTTTAGCTCCTAGATGGTTTTGTTCATTTCCTTTGTCTGTTTGATTGTGTTTTCCTGTAATTCTTTAATGGATTTCTGTGCTTCCTCTTTAAGGGCTTCTAGTTCTTTACCTCTGTTATCTTGTGTTTCTTTAAGGGTGTTAATTTCTTTCTTAAAGTCTTCTATCATCATCATGAGAAATGATTTTAAATCTGAGTCTTGCTTTTCTGGCGTATTGGGGAATCCAGGGCTTGCTGTGGTGGGAGAGCTGGGTTCTGATGATGCTAAGTGGCCTTGGTTTCTGTTCCTTAGGTTCTTGCCCTTGCCTTTTGCCATCTTGTTAACTCTGATGTTAGCTGATCTTACTCTGTCTGGCTATGGCTTTTCCCACCTGCAGGCCTGTGTGTCAATACTCCTTGAAGACCAGCTCTCTCTGAGAGGTGTTTTTTCCATGCTTCTGGGTGAGTCACTTTCTCCTGGCGCTGCTTGGCTATGGAACCCTGGTGGCCCAGGCAGAAGTCTCCTGCTGCCGCTGCTGATGGGATCCAGGGGGTTTCTATGGCCACCTACCTCAGTCCCTGTGTCTCGCAGGTTTGGAGCAGTTTCTGGTGAGCTGTGGAGCTTGTCTTGGCCCCACCCCCAGCTTTTCCAATCTCCTGGGAGGGTAGCTTTCTCCCAGTGCTAATTGGCTAGGAGCCCTGTGGCCCAAGCTGAGGTCCCCAGCTGCCGATCTTACCAAGCATATTGATGAGGACTTAGAGCATAGCTCAGTGGCAGTGCATCTACCTAGTATGAATAAGGCTCTGGGTTCAGTTTCCAGTGCACATGTGCGCGCACGCATACACACACAGACACACACTTGGACCCACAGGGGTGGGAAGATTGACTATCTACAACCAGAGAACTTGAAGCTTAAGGATACAAGCTTTGGAGTCTAATCTTGTCCTTGACTAATCACTACTAGCACTAATAAAGCAGAAAGAGCCATGACCCAAATATGATACGTTATAAAACTTAGCAAGGAGGAAAGAGAGAGAGAGTAGTTTTGCTCCAGTTTTATCACCCATGGTCCATAAAAAGAACAAAGAATTCCCTTTTCTCTGGTGAATATGAATGAAGAGGGTCTATAGTCTATAGTAATATAAAGAAATAAAAATACAGGTCCAGACATGTAAATCTCTATGGAATTACTTTATGTACATAGAGAAATATAGAATACTCAGCAAATCTTTCATGCCTAAATATTATATAAATGAATGGATCTGATGATCCCTAAATTCATTTCATCATTTACAATATGATTATTTGCCTTGCCTATGAATGTGAATTTAGAGGCTGGGAGATGTCTTACTTAGTAAAGAGTTTGCAATGCAAACACGAGTTTGACCTTACAACATATATTTTGGGGAAAGAAGCTGGGTGTGATGGCACACCCTAGTAACTCCAGTGCACAGGTATACACAGGAATCCAGGGCGGAGGTCTTGTTCCAATGCCTATTATGGTTCACCAGCTCTGAAGCAAATTGAAATCTGATTTTAAACATATGCCCTGATCTTCCTAATTTAGAGTACTGTAAATTTAAGGGCTAAAAAACCCTGATCCTCCCTAAGCCTAGTTTTCTCATCTGTAAAGCATAGGAAATAATTGAAAATTATTGAACAAAAGGTACATAGTACTTCCTCTTAGTTCTGATTGGTGTTTTCTGAATGCTTGTGTCTTATCTTGCTTACTGCAGATTTTAAGCTTTTTCTATAATTTTACAGACAAAAATTATTATTATTATAAAGTTGGACCATTTATTTCATGTAAATAAAAGTGAATAATTTCTGTACTAAATTCTTCTGCCTCTTCCTGTAGTAATTCTTGATTACTGTTAAAAGAGCAAATCAGTGTTCATGGTGGAACATTATAGTTTAGCTTTGAACAGGATTCTCTCATCTTTGCCATTCCCTCAGCTCTTTTCCACCCCTGCACAATGATCTACATTTGCCTATTATTTTATAAACATTCCTAAGCCGAAGTCTTCCCTTTCCAAATATTTTTCAATTTCTCAAGTCCAATGCATATATATTACAGTTATTTTATATCTGATTATTCATTTTTCAACAACTGGAACACTAAAAAAAAACCCTACAAGGTATTTTATCAGCAACGAATATTTGTAGTAACAAGTGGAAAAGGCTGTAATAATTTAAAAAGATTATAGTCTCTATTGTGTAGGCAGAATTTGCCCATCAGATAAAAAAGAAAACCACAGCCTGCCAGCCATTCTCTTAAATTTGAAATATATAAACAGTTAAAATAATTCTTTTCAGACTTTGGTGTTCCGCTATAAATCTACAAATTGCCTCCTAAATATTTCTTTCAAGAAAATACCTTAGAATGGGGGCATTTAGCATAGAGTTAGTGCTCTTTCTTGGCACATACAAGATCCTGGGTTCCATTCCCAATACCATAAACAAAAATGTATAAAAGGAAAATTGTACTAAACTATTATTTGTACAGGGCCCAGTGTGTTAGGCCTGTCCCAGCTACTCAGGAGATTGAGACAATAGGATTGCAAACTCAAGGCCTGCCTGTGATGCAGAATGAGTACAAGACCACCTTGGGCTATGAACTTACATCCTCTCTAGTAAAAAAATGTTAAAATTTAGTGGCATCCATACAGGTGAGAAGGCTTGGATCATACCCTAGCATTGCCAATAATAATAATAATAATAACAGATAAGATGTAGGTTCTAGCACAAGAGGTAAAAGTAAACAGTGGGTTGGGATTATAGCTCAGTGGTAACATGTTTGCCTAGCATGCACAAGACCCTGGGTTCAGTCTCTGCTATCACCATTAGTTCAGGCATAAATTAGGGGCATAATGAAATGTCACCATATAAATAGCATACAGTTATTTTATGTGTCTATTTCATATTTTTCTTGCCTTGGAATAAAATTAACTTTAGTTCACCTTGAGATAGAATAGTGAGAAATCATGAGGCCCATTGGGAAAACTTATCATCTGTTATGTTACTAGCCCAACTCAGGAGAGAATTAGGCTGATGCTATTGATATCCCATGTGTTGAGGTCAGGGATACTGTTACACATCCTAAATGCACTGGCTAGGCCCCACAGCAGAGAATCATCTGGCCTCAGATGGCAATGGTACAGAGACATGAGTTATGCCAGTGGTGCAGAGGCATGAGTTGAATCAACATAGATTTGCCAACAAATGTAATGGTCACTTTCAGGCTCAGAATCATTTCTTTGTACCGGTGACTTCCAAAATCAGCCTATTTTGAGTCGTAGAGACCAGACTTCACAGAGACCACCCCCTACAGCTCACCCATTGCCATCTGTAGTCATCTTGAAAGGCAGACTGGCAGCCTGGCAGCCTGAAAACCACTCAAAGCTCAGAGCACAGCAAGCTCTCTCCACTCTGTGCACTTCTAGCTCTTTCCTAAGCAGTCTGGACCTGCACATGCCATCTTTCAGACTGTTGCAATATTTAAACCTCAAAAGGCTTAGGAAATATTCTTTAATCCCTTCCCCAAACATGATTTAGGTGCTTTTGATATTATCTGCTATCCAGCAGACTTCCTGGTGTTTGGCAGCTTGTTCTCAGGACTGCCTTCCAGGTGTAGCTGTCTGTGGCAGAGACAAGAGAGCCTGGGGCTTTTCTCCAAGTGGGGAGTCTTCAGAGAATAGGTTGCCAGCTGAGATTGTCACTGACAGGGCTTATATTTGGTGAGCAACCATTTCCATTGTGATATGTTTAAAGAGAATTATTTCCATAGATCAAAAGTTAACTCATTAAATCTGTTAGTCTAATTTTAAGTCTCTTCCAAAGGACCATTTATATTTATAAAGCACTGTATCTTGATCCATGTAAATCCACAAATTCTTGATGCTTCAAGTCCAGGTCTTGGAAGGTTGTAAATCAAATAGAAATCTTCAATGCCAGGGCTGAATTTATTTAGGCATGATTTCAAGTGTTTGTTCCAGTTGGCAGATTTTGGTCCTGAGGATTCTGATATATCAGCTTGGTGGACAAACTTTAGTTCTGCCCAGTCCTTCATGTTATGAATGGAGAAACTGAGGCCTAGATTAGTTCCTAAAGACAGAAGTCAGCAAACATAGTAAAGGGCCAGTTGCTCTTTCTGGGCCATGTAGTCTCTGTCAGAATTGTTCAATTCTACTGTAATATGAAAGCAGCTACAGACGCACTACAGAATAGCTGGATTCCAATGACAACCATAAAAATGAATAGTTAGTCAGATTTGACCCACTAGCCAGAGTCTGCCCATACATAGCTCAGATTTCCCAATTGCTTACTAGAAGTCCATAAGTTAGGCCACAAACATACCAGCCTAAAATAGGTGCTCTTTGCCATTGAGTGTAGTCTTCATTTTGGAGGTATATCTATAGTTTATTGAGTTCTAGAGAAGTTTAATTCATGCTGTCATATATACCCGGCAGTTATCTTCTGGACTGTGTAGGTTCTTAGTCCAACATACAGAAAACTTTCATTTACTCTATCATTGGGAGATGTCTGTATTTTAAATGACTTGGCTAAATTTTTAATAGTAGTCAGTGTCTAATAGAGTAATTATTTGGGACTCTTCCTGTCAAAGATAAGTTTATAGCCAGAAAGTCAGAAAATGAGAAGAAAAATTCTGTCTCTCTCTCTCTCTCTCTCTCTCTCTCTCTCTCTCTCTGACTCTCTATCTCTGTCTCTGTCTCTCTGTCTCTCTGTTGAGTTACAGCAGGCTGACCTCAACCTGAGTGATCTACCTGCCTCTGCCTCCCAAATGCTGGGATTAAAGGCATGAGCCACCACCACTAGACAAGAAAAATATTTTCAAAGGGAGATGGAGACCCGATTTTCATTTTATTCAGTAAAAACAAAACAAAACAAAACAACCTAAAAAAACAAACAAAACAATACCACAACAATAAACACATTTGTAGACATCTCAATTCTTTATTATCCTACTAATAACCCATAGGGAATATTTCATTCTAATTTTTTCTGAATAATTCTGAGCAACTTTAAGTATTATGTCTAATAATGCAGCCTGGGGGGGGGGTTCAAAAGCATTTTTAAAATGTATGTTTTGAGAATTTCATATAATATATTTTAGTCATATTCTTTCCCACCTCCCAACTGCTCCCCAACCCCCCTCCATTTCTTTATCATCTGACTTCATGTCCTTTCTCTCTCCTAAAAGCAAGGAAGTACGCCAACAAAGAAACTAGTAAGCACAGATTAGGGCTGAGGTGGTAGATGCAAACGCATAATTCTCTTTTCCTTCACATAGCAAATTCCCTGGATGCAGTCCTTGGGGCCAGTGAACTCACCCTGGAGCAACTTCCCTATAAACTTGCATCTAATGTTTTTAAAAAGTAGAAGAAACCTATTTTTGTAAAACTTTCAATAAATAGTAACAAACTATTACTTTAAGTGCTATGGGGATGGATATGATGATGATGACGATGACGACGACAAAGACGAAGACGAAGATGTTAATGTTTTTGCCATAACACTGGCAAAGTTTCAAGCTGTGTCTTCTTTGCCAAGTGTGTTTAAAAGTATGTGACAGAAAATCATGCTAGAGATTTTATGTGTTCCTCCTGTGTATGATGCTAGAAATACCTAACTTTGTTCACTCCACCCCAATAAAACTCCACAGCTGCCTTAATCTTTGACACCCAACTCTCAGAGTCTCAGATAAGAGTCATTTTCCCACTTCTGACAAGAGTTATATATCCCTAAGGGACTCCATGAAAGAAAGTGTCCCAAAGGTGTGTTCTAGAAGATGAATGACATGACTTCTTCTCAAGTATTCTCCTCACAAGGGTGGGTTAGGTGACAACCTGTGAAGCTAAAATTGCTCTTTATCCCAAAAAGTTCTGAACGTGAGGTTGTTTTTGTACCATAGATAATAGCTGTAAAAATATGGCAAAAGTGGTTTGGCTTATTTTTCACATCATTGAGAAAGCAGCAATAACGATGATCTGAAAGAAAAAAAAGACATAACTGTACAGACTGAAAATTAAAGACCAATAAACTCTGAGTCAATGGTTGATAAATGACTAAAATATAGTAGCATTTGAAACAAAAACAAAGCATTTCAAAACATATTCCACCAATACATCCTTTTACTATTTCCCAATACTGGCTATATTTGTTGCTGCTCTGAAAGTAATTATCACTTTTAAATGCCTTTAACACTCCCACTGCAATTGTTAGAATTCCCACAAAACCCACAAGCTTAACAACCACAACGTATATGCAGAAGACCTAGCTCAGACTCATACAAGCTCTATGATTACTGTTTCAGTCTCTGTGAGCCTTTAAGAACCCTGGTTCATTAATTCTAGATAGGGCTGTGAGATCGTGTGGTGCTTATCTTTTATGATTGGCTTATTTCATTTAACAGAATATCCTCCAGGTCCATTCATGTCACAAATGGCAGGCTTTCATTATGTTTTATGGTAGAACATTATTGCATTATGTCTATGTACCACATTTTCTTTTTCCATTTATCAGATAATAAACACCTTGGTTGTTTCCATGTTTGGCTGTTGTGAATAGTGACTTCTTATAGTTCTAAACAAACCTTGCTAGCTTGAAGAGTAGAATGGCCAAGAAATTTGGGAACCAAATAAGCCTAAGGGTAGCTTGTAGAGAATAAGAGAACATGGAGTACCACATTTCCATTGCCATCTTACTCTTTTTGTGAAAATAACTTTTAAAGAATGATTTTAAAGTGTTATTTTATATGTAAGAGTGTTTTGCCTGCATAGATGTATGTGTATTACATGTGTGTCATGCCCAGGGAGGCCAGATGAGAGCAGGGGGTTGCTTGGAAATGGAGTTAAAGATGTTTGTAAGCTCCCATGTTGATGCTGAGAGCTGAACCCAGGAACTCTTTGATAGCAACAAGTGCTCTTAACTACTAAAACATCTCTCCAGCTCCCCTAGTGCTAAATGTATTTAGCAATAAAAATTTCTTCAACAACTGAATTGTATCAAAGAGATGAGATGTATCTTATGGTTAGTAATTGATATTTCAAAGATGACAAATACTAAACATATTTGGAAATCTTTTTTGTGTGTATAGTATCATAGTAATTTCCTTACCAAGGTGTGAGTTATAGATAATACTGTTACATTTATATTATTATGTTACATTTCTGATAATTTAATTAAGACCTTCATTTATTGTACCAGTATTAAATTGGCTTAGACTTTTTCAGTAGTTTCTGGTGCTAACGATCAAAGCTAATACTTTATATATACTAAATAGGATTTATGCTGCTGATTTATATTTACAGACAGTAATTATCTATATTCCAAAGAAAAAAATCAACTCAAATACAATTATAAATGTACCTTTTGATTTTACCTGGTGAGAAAATCCTTGAAATGCTTAGAGTTTGGGGTAGAATAGAATGGAGTATGCCAGAACCTCTTGTTACCCGAATGTCTAAATGAACTCCAGTGCAATTCAAAAATACTGATTCTATGCAATATCTGAACAGGAAAACTCCCAGATTAGTGGAAAGGAATGAGCTATAATATTTTTTAAGCTTCTGGGCATCTAATTTCAACAGCACAAAGTACGGTATGGAAACATTATATATACTAATAGCAATGATCAAAATATTTCTATTTTCATAATTATTTTGGAAAACCACAGATTTGCCAAAGACAGCATATGGTCAATTTGAGCTCAACTCAGACTTTTAAAAATCTACAAAACGCATTAATAGGTATAATATATAGATGTTATGGTTGTTTTGCTTTTTCAACATGCTTTCCAGTTATATAGTGTTGGGGATTTAGCTCAGTGATAGAGCGCTTGCCTAGAAAGTGCAAGGCCCTGGGTCCGGTCCTCAGCTCCAGAAAAAAAAAAAAAAAAAGAAAAAAAAAAGATAAAATTCATAATAATTCAATTGATATGATTCAAATGTGCTAGCAATTTTAAATGTCTATTATTTTGCAGAATCCATTCTATGCTGAAAGAATGCTGTTGACCTCAGTTCCATTCATGAGAATACACCCCCAGCCCCTTGATCATTTGACTAAACAATGGTAAAATGGCTTTCTAGAAATAAATGTGCCAGGGTACTGGGAAATCTGGTGGAAATACCTAGCAAAGGAGGGCCTCCAAAATCATTGGAATCAAATATTCCTCCTTTGAAGCCCTATCCACCCTCGCACTCATCAATCTGACTCACAAAATTTATACTTGGGATTTTGTATTTTACGATTTGGACTCATTTCTGTAAATTCTTCGTAGGTTTCCAGAAAGCAGTTTGAAATGAGTACTTAGAAATGCAGGCCCATCCAGGCTTTGGTGTGTAGAAAATACGTTGTTAAACTGCACAGTACAGCACATTGAAAACTAGTATACAATCCCCTGTTTAAAATTCTTCAGAATAAGGGAAAGACAATGCTTGGCAGTTGATTACTTAAAGCTTTATATTTTGAGCAGCCTCGGTATACATGCTTAGTTACCAGAAATGCTGTTGCCCTAGGACATCGGCCTCACAGTCCACTGAAGAGGATTTTCTTCAGATGCAAATTTTAAAGCTAGATACTGTTCAGACACTGTGAAGTTGTATTTGCCCGCTGTGAACCACTTGAGGAAACCTATTATCCACACCTGAACTTGGCATTGTCTATAATTCAAGTGTCTCCTAACTTCTGTGTTAACGTAACAGCACATTCCAGGCAAGAGCAGAAGAGAAACAGCTTCTTTGCTGGTGTCCAAAAAAAAAAAAAAAAAAAAAAAAAAGTGTTAGTGTTTGAGACAGAGGTAGGTGAACTAGTTCATTGTTTTCATTCTACAGAATGTCACAATGTAAATAAGTGGAACTTTAGAAACATCAAACATTTATAAATACAACACTGGACATGCTTCCCACTCTTAGACAGTAGCAGTTTCTCTCCATAACCTGAGAACTTCCTGTAATCTATAAATTCACATTCAGGATTTGCGACTAATTTGCCACATGATTTTGAAAGCCTGTATCTGGTAATGGCATTCTGGATGCAGACTGGTAGGACATGGGGCAAGCCATAGTGAATGTGCATGCATGTTCTGGCCTCTCCCCTCACCTTATAGTGCCATCAGTTCCCAACTTTGAGGACTCTCCACTGCTGACCTTTTCTAATCTTTATCATCTGCCACGTTTAACCTCTGAATACCATAGCCAAATTATATTTCTACCTCCTTTATGCCTCATAATGGGAATAAAAGTTTAAGACATGAACACTTAGACCATGGGGCACAACCACCCACATAAGTCATATCCAAAGTGTGGTGTAACACTTCTTTTACAATGGATTGAGGACATCCTTGTCTACAGTTGAAGTTTGAAATCACCTTGTGCTATGTACCAAGAATCTGTCTTTAAAACCAAAAACAATAAACAAAGTCTTTGGACTGGTGTTAAGAACGGCTAAGAAGTTGAAGATTCCCCTGATCTTAAAACCTCCCGAAGACTAACTGGTCTCATTTAACAAACTACTCATATATAGTAACAAACTGAGACCCTGTTATGTATAAAACATGATAGTAATCATGTTACTTACTGACACTGTTCAGGCAAATAAACAGTTCTAACTTGATCTCTATTCTCAGGAACTAAAATGAATTTTAAGATGGATGAAAACAGTGTGGTAGGGTGGAGCTCAGTAGTAAAGAATTTGCCTCCCACGCTAGAGGAGCTGGGAGGAACTAACATACATTATTATCTTTCCAACTCTCTAGTATAATGCTAACTCTAACCAGAATCAAATTTCTTTCATCTACTGAGTCTACAGCAGGATCCTAAGTGACTCTTTTTCCAGAACAAAGAGTTTGTGTCAGAGTAGGATATTCCTTGGGGTTTAGTGAGCAAGAGTGGGAGTATCAGATTTCCTAATGTCTTTTCATTTATTTGTGATGAGGACTATTATATACCCTTCACTGGCCTGGAAATGACTGTGTTTCAGAGGCCTGACTCCAATAACAAAGTAAAACCTGCCTTTTTGATTGAGATACCCATTCTACATACATATCACAACATAATTATATCAGGTGCTTCCAAGGTATGTTGGGTTACCTTTGTAACTTGAGCATCAGATGCCATTTTTCATTAAACCAAACTTAAAAGGGGATTGCTTGCCTATTACAGCAGGTGTAGGTAGTTTCAAATAGTTTTCATTTTCATGCAGCTAAGTGATCATTAAAATGAAATTTAACCATGAAGGAAATTTAAATGAGTGATTTGAGGTTTGTTTTTATGTTTTGTTTTGCTTTTGATTAATTGGTTGTTCTGCTGCTGGTGGTTGTTTTGAGTTCAGAAGCAGTTGATTTTGAGAATCCATTCCATGACTTCATATAACTGTTATAATAACTTCTCTTGAAGTTAAGCTCTTACCCTTTACACTTTTTTCATATATAAAAGACAGTCTGTAACATCAATAATGATTATTCAATATTGAAATTATTTTCTATCATGACCAACATTATCTATTTAGCTTCAAAAATTTAATTTAGCAATTATACATCTAAAACTGTATGTATGTCGATGAAAAACTCAAAGTTCATGGAAAGGACGACCACTAATTGAAAAAATGTTTATGATAAAAATGGAATAAAATTAACAACTTATAGTGAAAGTTTAATTCTGTTACTGATCATTAAGTAAAATAGAATCACATTGCAAAGAAAAATCAGATCAGATATTGTAAATTCTAGTGCTACCATGATTAAAGCAACCTTTGGAGGTCATGGGTAGTATACATTCTTTGATTATTAACAGAGATGAGTGTTGCTTCAGGGAGATGGATCATTATTAAGTCATCTGTCTGATGTAACGCCAACAGCACCATCTAATGATTTCATTCCTGGATCATCTTTAATATGTAGAATTAGAGATGTCTGAGAAAAGGGGGCTATTATTATAATAGCAGTTTCCGTCTCAATTGCCTGTGTTAAGTAAAATAATGTTGCATTGAAAAGAGTGTGTTTCTTAGTAATTGTCCGCAATCCCTTGTCTCATGATTCAATAATTCATCTCACACCTGTCAGCATGTATAGTCTAAGATTTATTGCATGGTCCATTGTGCAGCAGATAGCTCCTTGGCTGCAGAACAATTTTCTGAAACTAATTTAATCAGTGTTTTTATAGTACAGTGAACTGGGGCTTGATGTCTCAAATATGTAGTGATGTATTCAGAACCATGTGACTTAATTCTATCCAATTTTGCAGTGGAATTAACATTTGGCTTCATTTGACTTCAGTTACAGACAGGAAATCTTCAGTTGCATTGCTATTTGTGTACTCTTTTATCAAGCAAACTTCAATTTCAATAGTTATCCCTCTGCTAGTCACTGAGATGCTGTGCAGGAACAGGAGAGAAAAAACTAGATTGATGGAAAGACACAACTGAATGCCCCAAATGAACGATGGACAGAGTTACTAGCCAATTAAAGAATCCAGTTTCGCTTCCTGTTTCCATCTGCCACAGGGCTCCATAGCCAAATAGCGCTGGGAGAAAGCTAGCCTCCCAGGAGTGTGGAAAAGCCCCTGAGAGGGGGTAAGAGGAGCACCACTGCTCAGCGGGACTCGCCCAGAATCCTTGGGACACAGGGACTGAGGAACTGCCAGGGGAAGGAGCCTTCTGGTTTCCATCTGTGGCAGGAGACCTCTGCCTGGGCCACCAGGGCTCCATAGCCAAAAAGTGCCAGGAAAAAGCTAGACTCCCAGGAGTGTGGGCAAGCTTCTCTGCTCAGAGGGACCCACCTGGAATCCCCAGGACACAGGGACTGAGGAGTGCTATTCTGGTTTCTTTCGGCGGCTGGGGAGCTGATCCTGTAACACAGGGCTCCATACTCAAATAGTGCCAGGAGAAAGCTGGTATCCCAGGAGTGCCGACACACCTTAGAGCACAGACAAGGCCACCACTTCTGTTCAAATTCACTGGATCAAGAGGGACTCTTGCAGAGCTATCAGGACACAAGGACTAAGGAACAGCTAGGGACAAAATCCTTCTGGTTTCTGTCTGCATCCCAGAGCTGACACTGTACCACAGCTCTCCAAACCCAAATTCCTTTCAGAGAGAGCTGGTCCTCAAGGAGTATTGACACAGAGGCTTGCAGGACGGACAAGCCATAGCCAGAGAGAGTAAGACCAGCTAATACCAGAGATAACCAGATGGTGAAAGGCAAGGGCAAGAACATAAGGAACAGAAACCAAGGCTACTTGGCATCATCAGAACCCAGCTCTCCCACCACACCAAGTCCTGGATACCCCAACACACCAGAAAAGCAAGACTCAGATTTAAAATCACATCTCATGATGATGATAGAAGATTTTAAGAAGGAAATAAATAACTCCCTTAAAGAAATACAAGAGAACACAGGTAAACAACTAGAAGTCCTTAAAGAGGAAACACAAAAATCCCTTAAAGAATTACAGGAAAACACAATCAAACAGAAGGAAATGAACAAAACCATCCAGGAACTAACAATAGAAATAGAAACAATAAAGAAATCACAAAGGAAGACAACCCTGGAGTTAGAAAACCTAGGAAAGAGATCAGGAACCATTGATGTAAGCATCACCAACAGAATACAAGAGATAGAAGAGAGAATCTCAGTTGCAGAAGATACCATAGATAACATTGACAGTCAAAGAAAATGCAAAATGCAAAAAGCTCCTAACCAAAACCATCCAGGATATCCAGGATACAATGAGAAGACAGAATCTAAGGATAATAAGTATAGAAGAGAGTGAAGATTCCCAACTTAAAGGACCAGTAAATATCTTCAACAAAATATAGAAGAAAACTTTCCTAACCTAAAGAAAGAGATGAACATAAACATTCAAGAAGCCTACCAAACTCCAAATAGATTGGACCAGAAAAGAAATTCCTCCTGTCACATCATAGTCAAAACACCAAATACACAAAATAAGGAAAGAATATTAAAAGCAGTAAGGGAAAAAGGTCAAGTAACATATAAAGGCAGACCTATCAGAATTACACCAGACTTCTCAACCAGAGACTATGAAAGCTAGAAGATCCTGGGCAGATCTCATACAGACCCTAAGAGAACACAACTGCCAGCCCAGGCTGCTATACCTAGCAAAGCTCTCAATTACCATAGATGGTGAAACCAAAATGTTCTATGACAAACCAACTTTACACAATATGTTTCCACAAACCCAGCCCTACAAAGGATAATAGATGGAAATCCCCAACTCAAGGAGGGAAACTACCTTCTAGGAAAAGCAAGAAAGTAATCTTTCAACAAACTCAAAAGAAGATAGTCACACAAACATAACAATGACATTGAAAATAACAGGAAGCAACAATCACTATTCCGTAATATCTCTTAACACCAATGGACTCAATTCCCCAATAAAAAGACATAGACTGACAGACTGGATCCATAAACAGGACCCAGCATTTTGCTGCATCCAGGAAATGCACCTTCATGTTAAAGACAAACACTACCTCAGAGCAAAGGGCTGGAAAACTATTCTCCAGGCAAATAGTCCAAAGAATCAAGCTGCAGAAGGCATTCTAATATCAGATAAAATCGACTTTCACCAAAAAGTCATCAAAAAAGATAAGAAGGACACTTCATACTTATCAAAGGAAGAATCTACCAAGAAGAACTCTCAATTCTGAACATCTATGCCCCAAATGCAAGGGTACCCACATTCATAAAAGAAGCTTTACTAAAGTTCAAAGCACACATTGCACCTCACACAATAGTAGTGGGAGACTT